>JARFJB010000296.1:2945000-3405000 GCA_036346205.1 Vesta saturnalis | reverse complement strand
GAAATAATTAGAGAAATAATACAAAGATTTCAATATTTAATTATTTGTTTAAAATAGTTTTAAATAACTATTCAATTTTTATTATTATCATAAAATAACGTGGAGATAAGTCCCTGAAATGCAGCTAAAATTGTCATTTAAAATATAATTTTTTAAAGTCAAATACAATTACTTCTACATTAATACAAAATACATTGTACCTTTGCCCAAGTTTAAAATTTAGCAACATAAAAATTATAGTGCTATAAATAAATGTCCAGTACCTGCGTAAAGGAGATAATAATTACACATATTGTTTCATATAAGAGAGAATGCTGAATTAATGTTTTTTTACATTAAATAACATGCATTGAATTGAAATTTTTGATATCATTCACATCAGCCAAAGCAAACGATGTGAAAAGGGATAAGTGTATTCGTGGCGAGATAGATATTGGTGTGTGAGCGACATAGATATTCGGTGTGCGACAAGGAAAGTATTAGAGGGTTTCCTTATGATTCACATCAACCAAAGCAAACGATGTGAAATGGGATAAGTGTATTCGTGGTGAGATAGATAGTGAGTGTGTGAGCCACATAGATGGTCGGTGTGTGACAAGGCAAGTATTCGAGTGCGCTCCGCCTCGAAATATACATATTATGATTTATAAAATTTAACGTTTCAAAATTTTTTCATCGGTAACCTTTAAGCGTTTGTTTTCCATTATATTAAACAATGTGACTGCCATCTTACTATAAATACATGCAAAAAAGGGATACCCACGGTCCATCACAAACGGAACTACTAAATGCGATAAGGTCTGCTTCTGTTGATGAGAGAAACTCAATGTTGTTTTCTTGTGATCCAGTTAATGGAATTGTGAATTAATTTGAAAATCAATCCAGTAACAGCATTGGGATTAGCCTGAGGATTATTATTTATCTGAAATGTATGTTTTAATTTTCTTGAATTTAATTACACTGATAGGGGTAGATCAATTATCCTTTTGTTTATAAAAATTTTATAAATCAACATTACATCGGCTGAAGGGGTAGGCCATTCTTAAGACTTACACAAATGTACGGACCAGGCGTTTGCGTTTCGTCTGTGGCGCTCGGTTCACAGGAACATTCGATGCCAAAATGTTCCCTAGGGAACCTATCAGTACTGGGGACCTAGCTAATACATAGCCCAGGGAATTTCCTCTGGAAAGCCGTCACTTGACGGTAAACTTACTCATGTTCCGAACAATTAACTCCGGACCTCTGTGAAGAGTCTTTGAGTCCCGAGAGCTTAATAGCTATAAATCATTCAATAGTTATTATAGGAGCTTCAACTATTTCTCCCATTTCCATTTCCTATAAAGTTTTACAAATTTTAATGAATTAAAGCATAAATATTTAATTCTACGATATCATTGGAAATGTACATATATTTTTTGTGTAAACAATGCTAACTAAGATCGCGTAAGGTCTGGTAAGAACGAATAAGATCTGCAGGTTACCTTGAAAATTGATTTCTAGGAATTGTAATAACTTCTAAGACTTATACAAAAGTCATTGATTAGGAATATTTATTTTGCTATTTCCAAGAATTTGACCTTGAGGAGCATTTAGCCAATACAAGAACGGTTTAACAATGACCTACCTTTTAGCATAGACAACAATCTGTCTGAATTGTAACGATATCCCTCCAGGTTCCCTTGAAAATTGATTTCTAAGAATTGTAATAACTTCTAGGGATTAACACGTGACCTTGACTCATCCAAATTCTAAGTGATTGAACAAAATTTGATTTAGTGTCGGCCTAGCTATTCTTAGATTTGACTTTGAAGCGAGGAGCGCGTACGTGCACGGCAGATTAACTAACTTGACCTTCAACATGGAGATTCGTATACTTTGATTTAGTATCGGCCTAGTATTACTACTAAATTGAAATAAACCATACAATCCTTATAGGATCGTTCATTACAATATTAGATACGTGTATAAAACGTTCAAAGGTCATAAGAATCTTAATGAGTGGTAGTTACGTATTATTCATACCTTACTGTTCTTATACTCCATAGAAGTAGAAAAAATTTTAGTACACAACTCGTGTGGTAATGCCTATTACGCACTCGTGTCAATTACGACACTTTCTCGCTGCGCTCACTCGTGACCGTAATAATACACTCGTGCGCAATAAGCTACTTACCACCCTTATTATATAGTATACTATTATAGTAATTTAAATTATAAATGATGTAGTTTCTATAAAAATTAAAAAAGTAATTAATCATTCACGTGATATATTTGTTTAATTGACTTTATGATTTGCAAAATTCTCTAGAGTTTCAATTTTAGTTATTATATCGTTTACTAAACGTTAAGTCGTTGTCATGAACATTTACAATTTTTATTTGCAATTAAAATCAAATGTAAAATAGATATCGCCATAGAAAGTACTTAAAAGTTTTAAAACGGATATTAAATATTTTATGTCGATCCTAATTTAATAATTTATTCCTGCATAATAAAGTGTAGACCATAAATTGTTTGATGTAGTACTAATAAAGTGCAAAGCTAGATACTAATTTATTATTAATTTTGTATTATTAAACTGTTCAGTGATATACAGTAATTATTCTCATGCTCTTATTAAGATGATAGGTAGTAATTTTAAATATCCATCGTACATGTATATTTCGAAAATTAGGCATTAAATATCAACATAACTTAGATCAGAGAATCATTAATTTAATACGCTAGCGAGTTTGTATAAATGCATTAGTTTAATGTTTTAAAAACGTGTTAGGGGAATATGTTAATTTACATTATTATGGGTATAAACGTGCTTTACTACTAATTTGAGATAAGCAAACTTCTCAATAAAATCACTGAGTGAATTTGGTATAATAAATAAATAATATTGATATCACAAGTAGAACGGTTAATTAAATTATGCTAAAAGGTTTTATTAATTATAATGGTGTGCATTTGCATGTGTAAAATGCAATTCACATTTTATCACAATGTTAGAGCACTTCACAGTTAATAATCGTTAACAAACAAAAATTGCGCAACTGATTATAAATAAAGATAACATATTTTTTTAACTAAAACGTATAATCCCACAAAATATTAAAATTTCTTATTTTTGATCTTACGCCGAAAATATCTACTTTGTTCCACAAATGAGGGAGGGTTTGATTTTTTAGTTAGAAAGTTTAATTTTTGCTTAAAGCTGAAAACTTCTAAGATCTTTAAAAGCATTTAATAAAACTTTTATTTTAGAGATGTAATTTTCTGGTGTTGTATAGGAGTGAAAAGGATATTTACACAAGTTCCATGAATTGCTAACAAAATGAAATATTGAAATACTGAAGAATCACCATCACTAAAAAATTTTAATTATTGTTTGCAGACTAAAGATTAACCAAAGCTATTATACAATGAAGAAAATAAATGTCTAGCTGGACGAAAAATAATATCTTTTTTACAGGAAATACATAAATAAATATTCACAAAATGTACTTTAGACTTTATTCATACTGTTTTTGAACATTTTTCTTTGATTGAAAATTTAAGACAATCCAACTTTAATTTTTGTTACTACATTTAATATTAAGTTTAATAATAACACTATATTTCATATTATTTTATACTATATTTTTTTTTGACTGCAAATTCGAAATTTTTGTTACTATATTTAATCTCGATTTTTTAATTAATCCTAAAAGCAGGCAATTAAAGTCGGAAGGACTAACTTCAATTAAATAAAAGTAAAATTTAAAAAACAGAAAAGTTAGGTAATCACAATTCACGACAATAGTAAAACAGATTTGATTAGTTTTGAAATGACAAAATGCAAATTGAAACGTATATTATAAACCAAAATAAACAAATTAAGTTAATATTAATGCTGCGAACACCAACGAAATTAATCATGAAGAGATTGGAGTACTATACAACCTATGCACGATCTTTTTTTTAATTAGGTTAATGAATATCCTGTTTTATTTTTCGTACAGTTACTATATTCTACAATCGTACAACAATTTTTTTTTCTTGTATTATGCAACGTAAACTAATGTTTCCTGTTCAGCTCCAATGCTCTACAATTTCATAAGCAGAAGGCATGTACACCCCATGCCGCCCGGTGCAATACCGCCACCTTTACCATGGGCTCCTTAATATTCGTGATTCAATTTTCTGAGTTCGGTAAGGGCTGTCGGTCAATATTTCCTTTATTCCTTATGTATTCACCAATACGCACTAGCCAAGCGTAACGTTTTAACGGACAAATCCTTAAAATGACGAATTCTAAAACAGAGGGTATACCCCAGGTGAGCAAGGTGAGACACCCACACTCTCACATCGATTCGTCGATCCGTCCCAAGGATTCTGGGGGCGACAAAATTTCGTCAACTCCAAAATCAATACTAAGAACAGCACGATCCGCCAGGGATAAAATCCGGCTACATGCGGATGCCCCAGAGGGCAAAACTCAAGCAACCTCGGTCATCGAAAGTACCAACATTCGGATACATTACTACAATATACGTGGTATCAGGTCGAATCTTAATGCTGTTCACCTACACCTTGAACAAGTGCAACCGGACATTCTGTTTCTTTCAGATACACAAGTATCCCCTGGATGCACTGATTTGCCTGACCAGCAATTTCCCAGATACAACCTTTACTCTAACTTTTGTGTAGGTCTCCCAATGATAACTTCTAAGATCCTTTGGATTACCTTAGTCTGAAAATAGACTACCTCTTATCACAGTTTTCATCTTGAGATGTCTCAATTCTGGGAGATTTTTGAGTCCAAAATTCCAATTGGCTTCAATTTTTATCTACTACTAATCCCTCAGGTAATAGTGTAGAAGCATTTGCTGTATCTTCTGATCTTACACAAATAATTTCTGAACCAACCAGAATCTCTGACAACCCTAACCATACGGTACATCTCCTGGACTTATTCCTTACAAAGATCCCACTTGCCGATAAAACGAGGGTCATTCCCAATTTCGTCAATCATACTACTCTCTAATCGAAATAACTTACTCTGTACCCAATCCCACTGTTACTCGACAAACAGATAGAACTATGTGGTGTTTTAAATCAATTAACTGGAGTAAACTGCGAGATTTTTTTGCAACCTCCCCTGGCGTGAGTATTGCTTTAAACGGTCTTCTTCTTTAAACATTTCTCTTTCAATAAATGAAGTTATCTTGATGGGTATGGAGTTATACATTTCCAAAAAACAATCGCGTAGGTCATGCCCGTTCCCAACTATGGTTTAATGCAATGATGCATTATCGTAAAAGCATAAACTCTATGCCAAATGGCAATCAAATAAATTTGTCGCAAATCACGCCGACTATATTGCTGCAAGGAATCATCACCAAGGCCGAAAAGATGTTTGAAAAATGAAAATGCAAAGAATTAGTCTCATGTCCTTTGGGTAGTGGTGAATGTTAGTCATTAGCTAAAGCCATCAATAAAAACTTTAGTGCATCTTCCTTTCCTCCCATGACGTCTCGTGACGGAGCTGTATAAGCTGATTCTGCTAACAAAGTGGACCTCTTTATCGATTACTTTCATCAAATTCATGTCTCAATGATCCTAGTAAAATTATGCCGTCACCCAAATCTATGAGCTATGAAACCAATCCACTTTCGAAACAAGCTCCAATAATTAATTATCAATAAATTTGATTCAAACAAGGCGACTTGCTCTGACGGTATTCCAGCTATCGTCCTTAAAAATGCTACCTCGAGCTAGTACCTACATTGTAAAACTCTTTTCGATCTCCATGTCATCTGGAGAGCTTCCCTCATCGTGGAAGTTGGCAAATGTCCAACCTATTCCTAAAAAGGGCAATAAAACCGATCCTTTAAGATATCTATCAATAGCTTTCACTTCCATTCTATCAAAACTCATGGAAAAAGTCATCAACTACCAACTACGTTTGTTCCTCGAGTCCAATAAACTCCTAAACACCAACCAGTGTGGACTCAGACACAGCCGTTCAACTTCTTTCCTGTCACTTAACTTGGGAATAACACATTAGGAAGGTCCTGTGAAACAATCGTAGTAGCTTTGGGGATTTCAAAGGCCTTTGACCAGGTTTGGCACAAGTACCTACTTGCCAGGCTCTCCTCGTTAGGCTTATCCGATACGCTCTTCAATTGAATCTTCAGCTTTCTTGACAAAAGACGTACACGTATTGTCGTCGATGGTTTCTTTTAAAAAAAAACTACTATTAACGCGGGCGTACGTCAAGAATCAGTGATAGCTCCCATATTTCTCCTGAAATATGAACTCATTTCCCCAACAACTAACCCGATCCATTGCTTTACAGACGACAGCACTCTACATTTTAGTTCTTCTCAGTTTTCCCACAACGATAAGTCTAGGAAGGATTGTAAAGTGAAAAGGGCAGCCTCAATCTACAGTGATTTAGAACGTATCCTGTAATGGGGAAGAAATAATCTACTCCCGTTCAACGCCGGAAAAACCCAGTGTTGCCTTGTGTTCTCCAAGGAAGGCCGATCATTTCCTGCTGTAAATACGAATGGCTTAAATCTCAAGCTTTACAAACTCTATTTCTATGTTAGGGATGTTCGTATAATCGAATCTTTCATGGGTTGACAACCTTTTGTCAACCAGCAAAACAGCTGCCCGTAAACTGGCCTTTCTATTGTCACGTGACCGTGATTTTATCACATATTTGCCGTTTAGTTGGAAATTATAAATTATTTGTTAGTACCGGACTTCTGAAATGGAGTATAAGGTCATGCCATTGAGATTGATCACGCATAAATTCTTTGGAACGCTTTTCGATTGTAACGTTTTATTTTGTTGCCTTTTACGTATCTAAAGACATATAAGTTTTTACTGATAATAATCGCATGTAGAATCCTTTTTTTTTAAAACAAAAATAAAGCTATTGTTTATTAAATTTAGATGCAAGCGTAAATTAAGTGTGGTTGAAAATTAATTAATTTCTTTGTAAATAATAGTTATTGTCCTTATTGTAAGTTTTAGGAATTTTGTTCAGACGTTATAGACGACTACTTGTCGGATTTAAACAAAAAGTTTGTATTTTATATATGTTATTTTAAGGTTCATTATAGTAGAGTATCGTTATCATAAACATCTCATATTACACGAGGTATCTTTTGGCAGTGCAGTTTCGATGCATGATGTAACTGTTTTCGAAGGTCTTCGAGTCTAACTCGTTTTGGGGCAATTAAAAATTTTAAGTAGTAAATGTTTGTGACTGGTTAATTAACATAGGAGGGAGATCATATTGAAGATGGCGAATTCTGAAGTATGTTGAACTTAGTCTAGTTAGAGGTGCCGTAGGGGCAAGCCTCTGCCGCACTCAAGAAGAAATGTTGGTTTGGACGTGCGAATTATTTTACGCACTTACCTGGAGGTTAAGTAAAGCTACGGTGGAAGTTTTTTTCCGTTACTCTTAATATGACGATAATTTTTCCTTCTTGGCTCCCAGATTATGTTGTCGAATCGTTGTCGTATAGCGACATTTTTTCGTCCGTGAAAGTTTGGTGTCGGTGTTAGATAAGTACGGGACCTGGGTTCCTTAGAAGTTTCATCGCATCTTATGTGCGGATGAATAGTAAAATAGTTCAGGTTCTAGTTTTGTTGACGACTTTATGTGCGCAGCCGACCACATAACAAATATTTTGCTGTAAATAAAAAAAAGCTTTTCGTTCTTTTGATATTTTAAATTAATAAGTGTTATTCAGAACTTGCACATAGAGAGTAAAATAAACCAATTTTATGGAAGTTTAAGTAATAGTGTAACGTATAACCAATCAAAACGTATTGGAAAGAGAGATGTTCTCGAGTTAAGCCGTATTAGGAGAATCGAGTGTGTTTTCAACCTCGATCATATTGCCGCCGCCACCACCGAGGTCATCCTCTAGATTTCCTAGGTGTCTTTATAACAAAGGGTCCGTTCTAAATATAAGGTAAACCTTTTCGTGCATTTTTATTTTTATTTATTTTAATAAATTCTTGTGTATAGTTTATTTTTTTTGTTGTACATGTTAACATTTGAATACGCTGCCTTTTGCAATTCGTGTTTGATTTGTTTTGTATCGATTAAATTTCAATGCAAGCGTATTCATTCGTATCAAGATTCAAAACTTATTTGAGCATTTTTATTTACTATACTGACGAATTTATGTCGAAATTGTATATGACGACTTTATTTGTTATAATCTTGTTATTTTGGTGATTCAAATTTACATAATTTTAGTAAGGCCAATACAGGCACTAGCTAGTTTCACAGCATTTTGGGTAAACTAGGTGATATTATTTGAATGTATTGATTTATGTAGCAATTGTGTTGACAATTTTGATGATGGTGTTTTTATTATTGTAGTATATATATATATATATATATATATATATATATATATATATATATATATATATATATATATATATATATATATATATATATATATATATATATATATATATATATATATATATATATATATATATATATATATATATATAGTGTTTCTAAATTCATGCGAAAAAATCACTTAGGTGATTGCCCGTATGAAATTATGATGGGACTTTCGTATAACAAAATTTCCTCAGCCCACCCCTTTCCGAGATATCGCCCTTAAAGGTGATGAGTAAAACTGAATTTTTATTTTTTTTCTCAAATTTAAAGATGGAAACTCCGTGAAGTCGCAAAGGACTAACCACCAGTATTTTTTCAACATTTATTATGAATCGCATTTTATTCCTGTATTTTAATTCTTTACTGTTTTACACCCTCAATACGTAGTTTATTATTAAAAAAAAAATAAAAATCAAGGTATTGTATTTTATTTTTTTTCTCTGAATCTGTTGGAAAAAACTTTAAGATTAAGAAATGTTTTTAAATAAACAGGAATTTTAAGTAACATGTTTATTTCACAAAACAAATCTCGAAAAAAAGATTTTATATTAAATAAAGTAAGGGTTGCTAATTTCATCCCCTTATAATGTAACAGAAACTTTGAAAAAATACCGGTGGTTAGTCCCTTGCGAGTGCACGAAAATTACAGAATTTCAAGTTTCCATCTTTATTTAAATTTGAGAAGAAGAAAATTGTCAATTGACAATTACTTAATTGGCCCATTTCAATTGCCGAATCGATTGACAGGTGAACTGTATCGAAATTTCTTGAAGAATGAACTAAATACGTTATTAGAGGATGTTCCATTGGCTATTATTGGTAGAATGCGTTACATGCATGATAGCGCGCCAGCTCACTTTTCTCGATTGGTATGGGAATTTTTGGATAGGAGATTTGGAAATACGTGGACTGGTCGAGGGGGACCTGTACCCTGGCCAGCTCGTAGTCCCGACCTTAATCCCCTCGATTTTTCATGTTGGGGATTCATGAAAAATGATGTTTATTCTGTAGAAATACATAATGAAGAGCAACTATGGATAAAAATTATGGAATCCGCAGATAGATTCCGTAATAACCCAGGAATATTTCAAAGATGCCGTCAATCCTTAGGAAGAAGAATTGAAAAATGTATTCAAGTACAATGACAACAATTTGAACATCTAAAAATTTAATGTTTTTTTTAATCACTGCCCTTCATTGTTGCTATTAAAATTTAATTGTTGAAGTTTTATGTCATTGTTTTTGCAAATAAGTTACTTTGTCGCTTTTGGATAATTTGCATGCATCGGATGCATTTTTCTCGTAAACCGTTGGTCCTAGCGACTTCAATAAGGTATACCTTTCTGAAGCAGAAAAGATGGGAAAACAAATTTTTACAGTCGAAAATGACATATAGTATAAGGCAAAAAAGTTAGGACCGATTCAAACAAGATGGAAACCTGTATGTGACGCCCTCTATCAGTAATAAAAGAACTAAGGTCATATTTGAATTATGCCTGATAGAAAGCCCCTGTATACAAAATTTCGTCTGCTTATTACATCATTGTAAGAAGATATTAAGAAAAAAAAAATTAAACTTAAACGAAGACGTTGTGGACTTAAGTTCATAGGAACTTTTTTTCTTATTCTAATGTCCTCTATCGCGTGGCGCTATGTAAGGCACTTTTTTCTATGCCACCCTGTATATATATATATATATATATATATATATATATATATATATATATATATATATATATACTTTAGGAAGAGTTTTTGTTAGAATTAGATCATGAATTTACGTCAAAATTTTTGTGTGTAACTGAAGTGAAGTAATTACTTTCTAAAGTTCATCATTTATTATTGAACTTTGACGTAACTTTTAAAGGTTTAACGCAATATTTTCTTGAATTTGTAAATTGAAATAAGGTGAGTTCTTTTTTTTTAAGCAAAATTATATTGAAATTCATATTTATTAAGTAAGATAAAGTGACTTAAATTATGAAGTGAGTCAGTCTTGATTGAACAGCAGTTTGATTTTGCATACGAAAGTGTTGCTAGTAGTAGCAATTTTTTTGAAGTTAATTTTATAGGAATCGACCTTCCGATTGTAGACCTAATTGATTGGCCTGATTTTTTTAAATAGGCAAACGACTTTGATTATTTGTTATGGCGAAGCTGTATATTTTCTCGAATTCAGGAATTAAACCTCGATTTTGTCGTTTATTAGGATTTTATAAATTTTCGATCGTGTCGATTTAGCTTTGTGTGACGTATTTTTCGTCTTAAATTACATAATTAATCACTGTGTTGATAAGATATTTTTGAGTATTTGAGCCAATGATTTTAGCGTTAGGTTTGTCGAAACGTTTAATGAGTTTTGGGTTTTATTATCGCGTTGTGCAGTTTTTATATAAAGCTTAGGAATTTATTGAAGTTGAGGTGAAAGTAGTATAGCTATAGCGGTTCTGTCCCACTTTTGTCACTAGATTTGTCACCAGATCTAGGAAAAGGTCACCAGAAAGTTACTAGATTTCAAGGTCAGTAACATTGCCTATTTTAAGGGGAAGACCGCAGGTGTGTAATCCTCTTCAAGGTCATGCTTGCACGAGTCCTTCAAGGTCACTAGAAAAGTTACTAGATTGTTGATTGTCCTGAAGGTCATTGCCCTCAAGCAAGTCTATGCATGTTTCGAGGCCGCGCCCTATTCTGAGAAACAAAGGTGGCCCATTGTTTAAAGTCTATGCTTTCAAGGTCAGAGAAAAAAGACGATCTATTGTTTTGGCTGAGTCATTCTAGGAAATCAAGAACAAAGGCGATGCATTGTACAAAGTCTATGCTTTCAAGGTCACATGAATGAACAAAGACTATCTATTGTTCCATTATTCTAAAAATAGATTGTTATCTCAATTCTAGGAAATCAAAAGACGATGCATTGTTCAAAGTCTATGCTTACAATTTTCAAGGTAAAAGAACAAAAGCGATTCATTCTTCTGGTCGAGTTATAAAAATAAATTGTTATCTCAATTCTAGGAAATCAAGAATGAAGGCGATGTATTATCAACGCTTCAAAGTCTATGCTTACAATTTTCAAGGTAAAAGAATAAAAGCGATTCATTCTTCTGGTCGAGTTATAAAAATAAATTGTTATCTCAATTCTAGGAAATCAAGAATAAAGGCGATCCATTGTCAACGCTTCAAAGTCTATGCTTACAATTTTCAAGGTAAAAGAACAAAAGCGATTCATTCTTCTGGTCGAGTTATAAAATAAATTGTTATCTCAATTCTGAAATCATGAACAAAGACGATGTATTGTTCAAAGTCTATGCTTATAATTTTCAAGGTAAATGAATAAAGACGATTCATTGTTCTGGTTGATTTATAAAAATAGAGTGTTATCTAAATACATCTCTTTCAAGAACAAAGGCAATCCATTGTCAACGATTTAAAGTTTATGCTTATAAGGTCACACCTCTGATAACAAAGACGATCCATTGTTCAGTTAGAAATAGATTGTTATCTCAATTCTAGGAAATCAAGAGCCCTGAGGTGCATGTTTCAAAGCCACGCCCCCTCAAGTGCTCTAAACAGGTAGCCGTTTCCTAAAACAGGTACCCGTTTCCTAAAACAGGTAGCGGTTTCCTAAAACAGGTAGCCGTTTCCTAAAACAGGTAGCCGTTTCCTAAAACAGGTAGCCGTTTCCCAAAACAGATAGCTGTTTCGCAACCGTTTCCCCATGTTCAGGTCGAAAATAGATTCCGCATCTCAATTCCAGGAAATCAAAAAAGGGGGGCCCATTGTTCAAAGTCTATGCTTACAATTTTCAAGGTTAAAGAACAAAGACATTCCATTGTACAGGTTGAGTTATAAAAATAGATTGTTATCTCAATTCTAGGAAATCAATAACAAAGGCGATGCATTGTTCAAAGTCTATGCTTACAATTTTCAAGGCCACATGAAAGAACAAAGACTATCTATTGTTCTAGTTGATCTCTTTCAAGAATAAAGGTGAACCATTATCAATGATTTAAAGTTTATGCTTATAAGGTCACTCCTCTGAGAACAAAGACGATTCATTGTTCAGTTAGAAATAGATTGTTATCTCAATTCTAGGAAAGCAAGAACAAAGACGATGCATTGTCAACGCTTCAAAGTCTATGTTTACAAGGCCACATGAGAGAACAAAGATGATTCATTGTTTTGGTTGAGTCATAGCTTCTGAAATTCTAGGAAATCAAGAATAAAGGGGGGCCCATTGTTCAAAGTCTATGCTTACAATTTGCAAGGTAAAAGATCAAAGACGATTCATTGTTTTGGCTCTGTCGTAGCTTCTAAAATTCCGAGAACAAAGACGATGCATTGTTCAGACTGATTAGGTCATCTAACAAGTAAAATATTTTTTATAAGACTACCACAATATACAGATAAAAAATCGATTTAAGTATTATGGGATATAGTCACTTTTGTAATACCTCTGCTGGAGCATATCTATTTACTATTTGTTTTCACATTCAATTTCCTTCAACTGATTCTCGTTTAATGCGGACCACACCATCTTTCCTAATAGGTTCATTATATTGTATACTAGCCATACATTCAGCTTCCCTTAAAAGTCTTCATATCAGGATCTACTTTGAGACATTGTTCGAGACTTATTACAAACCTACGCAAGCCCTGAGGTGCATGCTTCAAGGTAAGCAATGTCACGCCTCCCAGTGCCCTCAAGTGGTCTAAACAGCTAGACGTTTCCTAAAACAGGGGCCCGTTTCACAAAACAGGGGCCCGTTTCAAAACAGGGTCCGTTTTCCAAAACAGACGGCTGTTTCTCAACACAGGTAACCGTTTCCCACCAAGGTTACACGAGAGAACATAAGCGTTCTGATTCCTAAAAATAGATTGTTATCCAGCTACCACCACCTCAATTCTAGGAAGTCAAGAATAAAGGAGGGTCCATTGTTCAAGCCGACGGTTCAAAGTCTATTCTTACAGTTTTCAAGGTCACACCTATGAGAAATGAACAAAGACGATCCATTATTCCGTTATTCTAAAAATAGATTGTCATCTAAATACATCTCAATTCTGGGAAATCAAGAAACGCTTCAAAGTCTATGCTTATAAGGCCACACCTCTGATAACAAAGGCGATTCATTGTTGAGTCATAGCTTCTGAAATTCTGAGAACACACAGACGATGCATTATTCAGACTGATTAGGTCATCTAACAAGAAAATATATTTTTTATAAAACTTATAATTTATTAACCACAATATTCATCTATATATAGATAAAAGATCGATTTAAGTAAATATACATATTATGGGAAGTTTGATGTACTTAACATTTTGTAATACCTTTGCCGGATCATATCTATTTTATTTATTATTTGTTTTCACATTCAATTTCCTTCAACTGATTCTCGTTTAATGTGGTCCACGATACATCATCATCTTTCCTAATAGGTATTTTCATCGCTTCATTATAATGTTTACTGGCCATACATTCAGCTTTCCTTAACGCCTTCATATCAGGATCTGTGATCCTTTTACTTTGAGACATTTTCCGTGACTTATTACAAACCTACGTCTCTTAAACTTATATGCAAAAACACAAATTAAAATCTTTTAATTATACAGTTACGTAAATTTCAAAGTTAATTCCGAGAAATCTATTTTCAAGGTGATCCAACCTTACCTGACTATCAAATAGATTGTCAATGGCTACTATAAATTTTCCAGGTCCTACAAATCAACCTACAGAGGTATCCTGATATATGACCGGTAAATCTATATAGGAGGATGCCCCGGGCTTGAAGCAACATCTTGATACGCTGCTTCTAAAAATTTTAGGTTGTCCGGCGAAATCTCAAAGGGGGTCCATTGTTCAAAGTCTATGCTTACAATTTTCAAGGTCACATGAGAAATGAACAAAAGTGATTCATTGTTTTGGTCGAGTTATAAAAATAGTTTCTTATCTAAATACCCTTCGATTCTAAGAAATCAACTTTCAAGAACAAAGGCGATGTTTTGTTCAAAGTCTATGCTTACAAGGTCACACCTCTGAGAAAAGAACAAAGGCGATCCATTGTTCCATCATAATTTTAAAGATAGATTATTATCCACCCACCCCCCACCTCAATTCTAGGAAATCAAGAACAAAGGCGATCCATTGTTCAAGTCGATGCTTCAGGGATATATAAGTAACAGTGAGATCAGTCGGTTAGTAAGTTGTTAAACATGGAATTAGCAGGGTTAAACCAAAGCACCTATTGCAAACTCTATAAAAATACATGTGACCTAGAGATATCGAAAAAATATAAAGTTATTAATGTTACAGTAATCAATACGAAGTATGGTGAACGTATAGTGTTAGAAACAGAGGAGTTTAAATGTGTTTTACCTCAGCGCTTTTACGAGTATTTCAAACAAGAAGAAAATCGAATTGAAGAATTTAAAACGATGCTAAACACAAAGGATGTATTCATGAGTAGTCTGGGTGCAGTCGGAAAAACGATAAACATAACATTTAGTGCATCCAACCGTATGTAAACATGCTCATTTCGAAATTAGTGTTTAGTTGTGGAAAAGTCATGCAAGCAGCAATAAAATCACTCCTGGAACGATGTTTACTGCCGGATACTTAATACCACTGTAATAACAATATGATGATTAAAAAATAAATACTGTTGTTAATATGGTGTTCTTTTTTAAGACACGTAGATATCACCAGCCACCATTTGTCAAGGTCACGTCATATAACTATTCAGGGAAATAATTTTCATGGTCCCAATCCTGTTCAATCCATATTTTAACCCCGAATGCAACTGGTGCATCTATATAGGGATGAATAATTTTACGGTAAACCTAAAGTGCTGTGAAGAGCAATTAGATATTAGTCAAAGTTATGTGCGGTTTAACTACACATGCGTTCTTGTGCATTTTAAATTCTAAAATTGTGTTTTGAAAATTGTGCATATGTTTTGCGGGGTCACGCTACAGAGACAATGATTGTAATAGTTGATGTACAGGATTCAAAACGGCAAAACATGTATTTACACCAAAGAGCTAGCAATATACAATGGAAATCAAGCTGCCCATTTTGTGTTCAAACCACCATTTCCTTGGCACCTCTTAGATGTAGAATTTCAACGACAAGCTGTTTGGTTAATCAATAATCATCACTGCATCAAATGGGGATCTGAATATACCTCTACACATCTCTTTCCACATATACTTCGTGAACTAATATCGGTAACAGATCATGTGTACGTTAAAGGGCGAGAAAAAGCCGATTACATTCGAAAACTGTTGAGACAGTCAGTTATAGAAATTGAAGAGCAACCATCTTTACCCAAAATGAAAACAACTTGTTTCTTTCATACACAAACCACCTGTAATTGTGCTTTGACGAATGTACACTTTTTATATAATAACTATGTAAGACAATATCAGTAAAAGGTTTCATAAAATGTGTGTGCTTACAAGTAAAGGAGGAAAAGTTTGTAATATTTACAATAAAACGCTATTATTTTAAGTGTATTATTTTATATAAAAGCCCTCTGATGCAAACTATTTCTCAGGTTATAACCCAGCCTATCCATCTAGGTCAACAAGTCAACTTTTAACATTCCTTGAAGGTAAAATTCTAGGAAATAGCAAATAAAGTTCCTATTACTGAATTCTAGCAATAGAATCAGTTCGTGGAAACAAGAGGTTGTTGTCTATACTGAATGTTTATCAAGGTTCCTGCATTGGTTAAACGTTATGCTTACAGTATCTGGTTGTTGGAAATTCTCAAGGTCTCCAAGAAATTTTCAAAGACCATATGTCCTACAGGCCGATCTTACCCGACATCATCCGATCGAAATGTAGTCGAAACCTGCAGGACCAATTCTAAACGAGTCATGGAAACAAGAAGGGGTCTATGCTAATAAGCGTGGGCTCATACTATGGTCCGCCAGGATGTTCCCCAAAGACAGATAACCGTTTCCCAAAACAGGGAGCCGTCACTCAACACAGGTTTCCCTCCAGAGCCTAATAGCTGAGGCTAAATTGAACTAGGTCAGATCCATTTATCTTAGAAATCTAAACATGGAATATGGTTGTGAGGGTTAGAAATCCCAATTCGTGGGAAGGTCCAAGTACAATTCTTAGAAATCTGAAAGTAGAACTAGTTTAATATCATAGAAAAAGCTAATCACCTACTTTGGGGTTTATGGGCCAAGGTGGTAGTTTCTATAAATCACCTACTTTTAGGGGTAAAGGGTAGCTTTTCAATAGTTATAGGTACTGTGTCAACGAGGCTTATCATCTAGGGGTGCAATTCTGACCCCGAGAAAATGATGAATTCTGCGTCGCTTTTGAGAAGAATGACTATGTTTGAAAAAGCTAGAATAGAAAGTAGTGTTGGCAACCATGACTGTTAGGGTTTAAAAGTCCCCATTGTGTGCACATTAGACTCTTGATTAGCAGCAATGACGAAAGTAGTAGTACGTAAGGTAGAAAGTACAGAAAAAGCAGTAAGTGTGGAGGAGCGAAAGAAGAGGTTGGAGACATTAATAAAACAAGTAAAAGAAATAAAACTCGATTTGGAGTGTTATATAGTGAAAACAAAAATGATGAAGCTGCGTATTAGCAATATGTAAAATAGTGTAGTAAAACATGAAATTTTGGGAAGGATGAGTTTAAATACCTATTTTGAAGAAGAAGAAAAGACGCTGCTATGTGTTGTTATAAGTATCTCACAATTGTATTAGGTTTAAGTAACTGTATGATTAAAAAATAAAGACTTTAAAAGTTAAAGAGACGGTTTTCGGTATTCTCTTCTCCCATAATGGTTCCTTATTGGCTATGCATATCTGGGTGTGGTTCGATATCCACCTTTACCGAAATCTCCCATAAGGAAATGGAACCCCTGCCGTACGTTGGGCTTTAAATTGGCCTATATACAACGTATAAAAGAAGATTTATTGGAAAAGATCAATGGCAGTAAAATGATCCCTAAATAAAAGCAATTTACTGGTTTTAATGCAGATCGTTATTGTTTTAATCATTAAATGGCGCTTATGCATATGTGAACTAAAATTTATTAGTAAAGCGTTATAATGAAAAATACAATGACTTTCCTTTGTATAAGGGAGATTTAAATTGATTTTTTTGCAAGAACCTAAAAAATTAAATGTCAGCCCTATTCCTAAATTGGCTACCCTTGGACTTAAAAGAGTAAACAGTGACAGCTTGCAGTATAGAAATGGAGTTAATTTGATGTAATTTTTATATAAAAGGTTAAGAAAATCGATTTATAGTTTTAATGTTGCAGGATAAGGAGACCTGACTGTTTTTATATGAATAGTTTTCATTGTGTTAAAGGGGATACAATAGGCTTGCATGTAATTTTTAAAAAATGTTTACACCTCTGAGAAAAGAACAAAGGCGATTCATTGTTTTGGTTGAGTTATAAAAAAAATAGATTGTTATCCAGCTACCCCCATTCTGAGAAATCAAGAACAAAGGCGATCCATTGTTCAAAGTCTATGCTTTCAAGGTCACATCTCTAATAACAAATGCGATCCATTGTTTTGGCTGAGTCATAATTGCTAAGAAATCATTTCAGGCTCAATTCTAGGAAATCAAGGACAAAAAGGATCCATTGCCGACGCTTCAAGGTCAAAGTTGTATTGCCCAAGGCCATCATACACATTGCTTACGTATATTTCTCAAGGTTCTTGGCTGAGCTAAGGTGTTAATTCTTATAAACCAATTCTCAGGAGTACTAAATAAAATTTTCAAGGCGTGGGGGGATTCTACCTTTCAGGGTCAAGCAATTAGAAGACATTAGACTGAGCAAAGAAACAACTCAACAACTGCTAACTACATTACAAAACCTAGAAGTGTAACATCTATATACTTACATCTCATTTTATTCTATTTAAAAGATTGCGAAATTTTATTGATGGTCTAGAGATATGTAGTTAGGATAAATAATCTAGAATAAACATTTTTTTATTAATATAAACATATATTGTTATACACATTCCTTTACTAAAACACAGCTCTTTAACCACCTTACGTTTCTTTGACCTTATGTTGATATCATCTTACTACATCAGCAAACATTTATCTGTGTGACACTTGCTTCCAACCTAGTACTTTTTACAAATGTAGCAGATAAATAAAAGTTTTCAGGATATTTCAATAATAAGTAAAATTCTATATATTACATTATCGGTAAGGCACCAAAAGTATACCAGGACAGTAACTAAGACATAAATTGTCCTACCTGTATGATTAGTTGAATGATATATTAGCAATGAAAATATTCTTAAGCTTGAAAACAACTAAAATGCATACGACTGAATCAAGAAACACTTTTAGGTAGAGGGTAATTTATAAAAGTTAATATGGCCATCAGTTAGGGAATAGGAATTATATTATCAATTTATTATTGTTATTAATTCAAAAAAAAACGTTCATTAAAGGAATGCATAGTAAAAGGTTACTCTTTTAATGTATATAAAACCTTTATGTAAGCTTTAAATTATCTAATTCAATGAAGTATACTAAAGTAGATTTTACATATAATTAAAAGCGTGTTTACAAATGTTATTTAAGCAACATCTTAACAAAAAAATATTGCACACGTTATCCAAATACGAATGGGGGGCTCTGTATGAATGCAAGCCTATTGTATCCCCTTTAACACAATGAAAACTATTCATATAAAAACAGTCAGGTCTCCTTATCCTGCAACATTAAAACTATAAATCGATTTTCTTAACCTTTTATATAAAAATTACATCAAATTAACTCCATTTCTATACTGCAAGCTGTCACTGTTTACTCTTTTAAGTCCAAGGGTAGCCAATTTAGGAATAGGGCTGACATTTAATTTTTTAGGTTCTTGCAAAAAAAAATCAATTTAAATCTCCCTTATACAAAGGAAAGTCATTGTATTTTCATTATAACGCTTTACTAATAAATTTTAGTTCACATATGCATAAAGCGCCATTTAATGATTAAAAACAATAACGATCTGCATTAAAACCAGTAAATTGCTTTTATTTAGGGATCATTTTACTGCCATTGATCTTTTCAATAAATCTTCTTTTATACGTTGTATATAGGCCAATTTAAAGCCCAACGTACGGCAGGGGTTCCATTTCCTTATGGGAGATTTCGGTAAAGGTGGATATCGAACCACACCCAGATATGCATAGCCAATAAGGAACCATTATGGGAGAAGAGAATACCGAAAACCGTCTCTTTAACTTTTAAAGTCTTTATTTTTAATGATACAGTTACTTAAACCTAATACAATTGTGAGATACTTATAACAACACATAGCAGCGTCTTTTCTTCTTCTTTAAAATAGGTATTTAAACTCATCCTTCCCAAAATTTCATGTTTTACTACACTATTTTACATATTGCTAATACGCAGCTTCATCATTTTGTTTTCACTATATAACACTCCAAATCGAGTTTTATTTCTTTTACTTGTTTTATTAATGTCTCCAACCTCTTCTTTCGCTCCTCCACACTTACTGCTTTTTCTGTACTTTCTACCTTACGTACTACTACTTTCGTCATTGCTGCTAATCAAGAGTCTACTGTGCACACAATGGGGACTTTTAAACCCTAACAGTCATGGTTGCCAACACTACTTTCTATTCTAGCTTTTTCAAACATAGTCATTCTTCTCAAAAGCGACGCAGAATTCATCATTTTTCTCGGGGTCAGAATTGCACCCCTAGATGATAAGCCTCGTTGACACAGTACCTATAACTATTGAAAAAGCTACCCTTTACCCCTAAAAGTAGGTGATTTATAGAAACTACCACCTTGGCCCATAAACCCCCAAAGTAGGTGATTAGCTTTTTCTATGATATTAAACTAGTTCTACTTTCAGATTTCTAAGAATTGTACTTGGACCTTCCCACGAATTGGGATTTCTAACCCTCACAACCATATTCCATGTTTAGATTTCTAAGATAAATGGATCTGACCTAGTTCAATTTAGCCTCAGCTATTAGGCTCTGGAGGGAAACCTGTGTTGAGTGACGGCTCCCTGTTTTGGGAAACGGTTATCTGTCTTTTGGGGAACATCCTGGCGGACCATAGTATGAGCCCACGCTTATTAGCATAGACCCCCTTCTTGTTTCCATGACTCGTTTAGAATTGGTCCTGCAGGTTTCGACTACATTTCGATCGGATGATGTCGGGTAAGATCGGCCTGTAGGACATATGGTCTTTGAAAATTTCTTGGAGACCTTGAGAATTTCCAACAACCAGATACTGTAAGCATAACGTTTAACCAATGCAGGAACCTTGATAAACATTCAGTATAGACAACAACCCTCTTGTTTCCACGAACTGATTCTATTGCTAGAATTCAGTAATAGGAACTTTTATTTGCTATTTCCTAGAATTTTACCTTCAAGGAATGTTAAAAGTTGACTTGTTGACCTAGATGGATAGGCTGGGTTATAACCTGAGAAATAGTTTGCATCAGAGGGCTTTTATATAAAATAATACACTTAAAATAATAGCGTTTTATTGTAAATATTACAAACTTTTCCTCCTTTACTTGTAAGCACACATTTTATGAAACCTTTTACTGATATTGTCTTACATAGTTATTATATAAAAGTGTACATTCGTCAAAGCACAATTACAGGTGGTTTGTGTATGAAAGAAACAAGTTGTTTTCATTTTGGGTAAAGATGGTTGCTCTTCAATTTCTATAACTGACTGTCTCAACAGTTTTCGAATGTAATCGGCTTTTCTCGCCCTTTAACGTACACATGATCTGTTACCGATATTAGTTCACGAAGTATATGTGGAAAGAGATGTGTAGAGGTATATTCAGATCCCCATTTGATGCAGTGATGATTATTGATTAACCAAACAGCTTGTCGTTGAAATTCTACATCTAAGAGGTGCCAAGGAAATGGTGGTTTGAACACAAAATGGGCAGCTTGATTTCCATTGTATATTGCTAGCTCTTTGGGTGTAAATACATGTTTTGCCGTTTTGAATCCCTGTACATCAACTATTACAATCATTGTCTCTGTAGCGTGACCCCAAAACATATGCACAATTTTCAAAACACAATTTTAGAATTTAAAATGCACAAGAACGCATGTAGTTAAACCGCACATAACTTTGACTAATATCTAATTGCTCTTCACAGCACTTTAGGTTTACCGTAAAATTATTCATCCTATATAGATGCACCAGTTGCATTCGGGGTTAAAATATGGATTGAACAGGATTGGGACCATGAAAATTATTTCCTGAATAGTTATATGACGTGACCTTGACAAATGGTGGCTGGTGATATCTACGTGTCTTAAAAAGAACACCATATTAACAACAGTATTTATTTTTAATCATCATATTGTTATTACAGTGGTATTAAGTATCCGGCAGTAAACATCGTTCCAGGAGTGATTTTATGCTGCTTGCATGACTTTTCCACAACTAAACACTAATTTCGAAATGAGCATGTTTACATACGGTTGGATGCACTAAATGTTATGTTTATCGTTTTCCGACTGCACCCAGACTACTCATGAATACATCCTTTGTGTTTAGCATCGTTTTAAATTCTTCAATTCGATTTTCTTCTTGTTTGAAATACTCGTAAAAGCGCTGAGGTAAAACACATTTAAACTCCTCTGTTTCTAACACTATACGTTCACCATACTTCGGATTGATTACTGTAACATTAATAACTTTATTTTTCGATATCTCTAGGTCACATGTATTTTTATAGAGTTTGCAATAGGTGCTTTGGTTTAACCCTGCTAATTCCATGTTTAACAACTTACTAACCGACTGATCTCACTGTTACTTATATATCCCTGAAGCATCGACTTGAACAATGGATCGCCTTTGTTCTTGATTTCCTAGAATTGAGGTGGGGGGTGGATAATAATCTATCTTTAAAATTATGATGGAACAATGGATCGCCTTTGTTCTTTTCTCAGAGGTGTGACCTTGTAAGCATAGACTTTGAACAATACATCGCCTTTGTTCTTGAAAGTTGATTTCTTAGAATCGAAGGGTATTTAGATAAAACTATTTTTATAACTCGACCAAAACAATGAATCACTTTTGTTCATTTCTCATGTGACCTTGAAAATTGTAAGCATAGACTTTGAACAATGGACCCCTTTGAGATTTCCGGACAACCTAAAATTTTTAGAAGCAGCGTATCAAGATGTTGCTTCAAGCCAGGGCATCCTCCTATATAGATTTACCGGTCATATATCAGGATACCTCTGTAGGTTGATTTGTAGGACCTGGAAAATTTATAGTAGCCATTGACAATCTATTTGATAGTCAGGTAAGGTTGGATCACCTTGAAAATAGATTTCTCGGAATTAACTTTGAAATTTACGTAACTGTATAATTAAAAGATTTTAATTTGTGTTTTTGCATATAAGTTTAAGAGACGTAGGTTTGTAATAAGTCACGGAAAATGTCTCAAAGTAAAAGGATCACAGATCCTGATATGAAGGCGTTAAGGAAAGCTGAATGTATGGCCAGTAAACATTATAATGAAGCGATGAAAATACCTATTAGGAAAGATGATGATGTATCGTGGACCACATTAAACGAGAATCAGTTGAAGGAAATTGAATGTGAAAAACAAATAATAAATAAAATAGATATGATCCAGCAAAGGTATTACAAAATGTTAAGTACATCAAACTTCCCATAATATGTATATTTACTTAAATCGATCTTTTATCTATATATAGATGAATATTGTGGTTAATAAATTATAAGTTTTATAAAAAAAAAATATATTTTCTTGTTAGATGACCTAATCAGTCTGAATAATGCATCGTCTGTGTGTTCTCAGAATTTCAGAAGCTATGACACAACAATGAATCGCCTTTGTTATCAGAGGTGTGGCCTTATAAGCATAGACTTTGAAGCGTTTCTTGATTTCCCAGAATTGAGATGTATTTAGATGACAATCTATTTTTAGAATAACGGAATAATGGATCGTCTTTGTTCATTTCTCATAGGTGTGACCTTGAAAACTGTAAGAATAGGCTTTGAACCGCCGGCTTGAACAATGGACCCTCCTTTATTCTTGACTTCCTAGAATTGAGGTGGGGTGGTAGCTGGATAACAATCTATTTTTAGGAATCAGAACGCTTATGTTCTCTCGTGTAACCTTGGTGGGAAACGGTTACCTGTGTTGAGAAACAGCCGTCTGTTTTGGAAAACGGACCCCCTGTTTTGGGAAACGGGCCCCCTGTTTTGTGAAACGGGCCCCCTGTTTTAGGAAACGTCTAGCTGTTTAGACCACTTGAGGGCACTGGGGAGGCGTGACATTGCTTACCTTGAAGCATGCACCTCAGGGCTTGCGTAGGTTTGTAATAAGTCTCGAACAATGTCTCAAAGTAGATCCTGATATGAAGACTTTTAAGGGAAGCTGAATGTATGGCTAGTATACAATATAATGAACCTATTAGGAAAGATGGTGTGGTCCGCATTAAACGAGAATCAGTTGAAGGAAATTGAATGTGAAAAACAAATAGTAAATAGATATGCTCCAGCAGAGGTATTACAAAAGTGACTATATCCCATAATACTTAAATCGATTTTTTTTATCTGTATATTGTGGTAGTCTTATAAAAAATATTTTACTTGTTAGATGACCTAATCAGTCTGAACAATGCATCGTCTTTGTTCTCGGAATTCTAGAAGCTACGACAGAGCCAAAACAATGAATCGTCTTTGATCTTTTACCTTGCAAATTGTAAGCATAGACTTTGAACAATGGGCCCCCTTTATTCTTGATTTCCTAGAATTTCAGAAGCTATGACTCAACCAAAACAATGAATCATCTTTGTTCTCTCATGTGGCCTTGTAAACATAGACTTTGAAGCGTTGACAATGCATCGTCTTTGTTCTTGCTTTCCTAGAATTGAGATAACAATCTATTTCTAACTGAACAATGAATCGTCTTTGTTCTCAGAGGAGTGACCTTATAAGCATAAACTTTAAATCGTTGATAATGGTTCACCTTTATTCTTGAAAGAGATGTATTTACAATCTATTTTTATAAATCAACTAGAACAATAGATAGTCTTTGTTCTTTCATGTGGCCTTGAAAATTGTAAGCATAGACTTTGAACAATGCATCGCCTTTGTTATTGATTTCCTAGAATTGAGATAACAATCTATTTTTATAACTCAACCTGTACAATGGAATGTCTTTGTTCTTTAACCTTGAAAATTGTAAGCATAGACTTTGAACAATGGGCCCCCCTTTTTTGATTTCCTGGAATTGAGATGCGGAATCTATTTTCGACCTGAACATGGGGAAACGGTTGCGAAACAGCTATCTGTTTTGGGAAACGGCTACCTGTTTTTAGGAAACGGCTACCTGTTTTTAGGAAACGGCTACCTGTTTTTAGGAAACCGCTACCTGTTTTTAGGAAACGGGTACCTGTTTTTAGGAAACGGCTACCTATTTAGAGCACTTGAGGGGGCGTGGCTTTGAAACATGCACCTCAGGGCTCTTGATTTCCTAGAATTGAGATAACAATCTATTTCTAACTGAACAATGGATCGTCTTTGTTATCAGAGGTGTGACCTTATAAGCATAAACTTTAAATCGTTGACAATGGATTGCCTTTGTTCTTGAAAGAGATGTATTTAGATAACACTCTATTTTTATAAATCAACCAGAACAATGAATCGTCTTTATTCATTTACCTTGAAAATTATAAGCATAGACTTTGAACAATACATCGTCTTTGTTCATGATTTCTCAGAATTGAGATAACAATTTATTTTTATAACTCGACCAGAAGAATGAATCGCTTTTGTTCTTTTACCTTGAAAATTGTAAGCATAGACTTTGAAGCGTTGACAATGGATCGCCTTTATTCTTGATTTCCTAGAATTGAGATAACAATCTATTTTTATAACTCGACCAGAAGAATGAATCGCTTTTATTCTTTTACCTTGAAAATTGTAAGCATAGACTTTGAAGCGTTGATAATACATCGCCTTCATTCTTGATTTCCTAGAATTGAGATAACAATTTATTTTTATAACTCGACCAGAAGAATGAATCGCTTTTGTTCTTTTACCTTGAAAATTGTAAGCATAGACTTTGAACAATGCATCGTCTTTTGATTTCCTAGAATTGAGATAACAATCTATTTTTAGAATAATGGAACAATAGATAGTCTTTGTTCATTCATGTGACCTTGAAAGCATAGACTTTGTACAATGCATCGCCTTTGTTCTTGATTTCCTAGAATGACTCAGCCAAAATAATAGATCGTCTTTTTTCTCTGACCTTGAAAGCATAGACTTTAAACAATGGGCCACCTTTGTTTCTCAGAATAGGGCGCGGCCTCGAAACATGCATAGACTTGCTTGAGGGCAATGACCTTCAGGACAATCAACAATCTAGTAACTTTTCTAGTGACCTTGAAGGACTCGTGCAAGCATGACCTTGAAGAGGATTACACACCTGCGGTCTTCCCCTTAAAATAGGCAATGTTACTGACCTTGAAATCTAGTAACTTTTCTGGTGACTTTTTCCTAGATCTGGTGACAAATCTAGTGACAAAAGTGGGACAGAACCGCTATAGCTATACTACTGGTGAACTTAGCGTAAATATTTTTGGGCTTGATGCTCTAATGAGTATTTGGTATGTAGCACCATACAGATCTAAACACTACTTCACATTGCAACAACTCCTTTTACTGTACAAGGCTCAAGTTCGACCCGTCTGGAATACAATTCCCTCCTCTGTGTCAGTGCTCCCCAATACGCCCTTGATATGGTAAACCGCATCCAAAAAGAAGCTATAAGGCTTATAAATGACCAGTTTCTAACCTCTGACGTACAGTCTCTTGAACATGAAAGAATAGTTTCGGTTCTTCCCTCGTTCTATAGCTATTACAATGGCAAGTGTGCCTCAGAAATACACTCCTTAACACCTTCGTACGCCACTTTCGCTACAAACACTCGGTTTGCCCATTCACGCCATAATTACGCACCCAAAATTCCATCTTGTCACACTAAACGGGCGAAATCTACATTTTCCACACGATCACCAAATTGTGAAATGCACTACCCAGTTCCTGTTTTCCTCCAAACTTTGATTTAAGCAAATTTAAGGTAGCGTTCATAAACATTTCTCGGCAGCCTAACTCCTCCCCAGTGTTCCTTAGTGCCTTATCACGTTAAGCAAATCTTAGCCTGTTCAGAAGTACTATTAGTAAAAAAAAATTTAAAGTACTTCTTGTTGATTCGTTACGTTACAAAGTTTGGGACACTTAATAATAATAGCTTTATTGCCCTAAGAACAAAATTAATTCAAATAATCCACCACAGAAAGAGTAAACTTTATATACAAGGTGTGCTATGTATCAATGTACTTATTTTGAATGTAATTTTCAACAAAAAAAGTCACATAAACATGGGTTCGATTCTCAACCGATTTTGAGATATCCAATTTTTTATGTTTTCCAATTTTAGGGACATGTTTACATGGTGGTGTAAATAACTCCTTCAGGAATAAACTCATATAAACTATTGTTAATGCGTAGTTGCTTTAATTTATAAGAGAATGTTCTCTGTTTGAATTAAGTTAAAAGTCAACTTACTACCTTTATTTTGATTATAATATTACAACACCGCAGATGTAAGGCAACTGCACTTATAATAATAATGCAATAATAATTTTAAACAATCCTAAAATCCTAAAGCTATAGAAATATCAATCTTAGTCAAATCTCATATCCTTGATAAAATGCATTTGATCTTATTAAACAATACATAATAATAACAAAACCGTAAAGTTACTCTTCAATTAAACAAAAAAGTACAATTAATTATTGCAGAAATATTCAATTTACATGGAAATTAAATTAGTTGTTTAACAGATAAAAATTGACCAATAGAATATACGAACCTATGTATATCACCGATTAAACAGTTACATGTTGCATAATTTTACAATTTTTACAAAAGATGTTCAAGGTGTTCAACTGCGGCAGCATGCGATTAAAATAAAATGGTCTAGCTCCTTTTTAAATACCATTTGTAATCACTTTAAATTCTACAACAAAATCTAACATGAATAAACGTAACCTAAAAGTATCTCTAATATTTCTAATAATAGTTTAACATTAGTCAAGTTGCTTTGTTATGTGTGAATTCTTGCGATATTGCAGGCTCACATTCCCTTAATATAAGTAAATTGGCTGTAATCTCATTATACTTAGAATTTACATCAGTTCTACATACATAAAGACAAAATTTACATCGGTTGGGGCTTGTACCTCGATAGCTCAGTTGGTTAGAGCGGTACTCTAACAAAGTACATGTCGTAGGTTCAAATCCTACTAGAGGTAAACTTTTTATTTATGTATTTAATAAAATTAATAATAATTTTTAGTGGCATATTTACTTTTGAACTTATTTGTTTATAACAGAACTTACAATAATTTATTTTTAACACATCTAAACTGTTATGTGGTTTCAGTTCTTACAAAAACCACTGTCCATTAACAGATAATTTAAAAAAAATAAATCAAAACAAATTAGTCATGGTCAATTAAAGAACGGCTAGGTTGGCATTTGAAGTAATTCTTAGATATTTTGACACCAGATTACGATGCGTATATACCAACATGAGGTAAACAAATTACTACTATTAGAACAGATTGGGATCACTTCAGACTTGAATATTAATCAAAACCCCGTACTATAAAATATACAACAGTCGCACAAGTTTATTAGATCGTTTTAATTCAACCTGCCTTCTAACTAATAGATTGACATATTCGGTGTGGAACTACACTCGACTCTGCAACCTACAAATCGGAAATTAAAAGAAATGAAATAATACATGTTTTAGGATAACTATCCAACCTATTATGTAATATGTTCAAAGTCAAAATCGGCAACGTCGTAAAAACAACAACAATGATTTATGTCTGATAGACGTTTAATCCTGCATATCAGATAAATGTTAATAGACATTCACACGCTAACTCGCAAAAGAAAATTACAAAGTAAACATAGGTTATCAGTTTCCAATCATGTTTAATTCATTTTAAGGTCTTTGTATTATGAAATTTCCTAGAGAAAAGTTATGTAAAATTGAATTATCTTCAAAAACATGTCTGTATATTTTGCTATAGAGTTGATAGTTATTCAGAGATTGAAAAAAATTTAAGAAATACTTTAGGTCCACTTTAGAACCTTTTCATCTCCAAATTAAGCGCCGTATTATAAAATTGCTTAGGTCATGAGTAATTTGTAATGTTAAAAGCTATATGCTGAATTCTTTTTTAAACATTAAGCTTTTGGAAATATTTAACGAAAACTAAAAACTGCTTCAAATAAACCTTTTTTCTCCCCGGTTGGATTTTTTACCCAAATAAATTTTTTTAGATACATAACGTCATTTTTAAGTTACCGTGGATACTTACCTACATGCAGACTCGACATACACATACATTGCTATAATTAAATATGTAAAACAATGTCACGGTTTTAAAACCAGCTCATATGTGGTGCGGTAAGCTCGATAAAAAAATTGACTTATGTTGACAAACAAGTGTATTTTTTTGTTAAATAAATTCTGTATCACTTAAGAATTAAGATGAATAGTTTGAACGCCTTTAAAAAAAAATTTAAATACATAACATAGACAAACACTTACCAAAAACCCCAAGCTAAATCAAATATATGTATTTAAAATCCCCGGCCTAAAATTCGAATATCTAATCAAAATAGATAGGATTTTACGTTCAGTATAAAAAGTTAAAACATTCCATACAGAAATACACAAATACATAAATTTTACAGATATTATACACAAAAAGACATAGTGTTTAATTTATTTAATTCAGTATAGAAACGATTTTAATTAAAAATGTCCACACTTTCAGTGGAAAAGTATTCCAAACGCAACGGTTAACGTATCCAAGATTGCTGATTCTTAATGTATCTAAGAACAAAAAGTGTATCTTCAATTGACTCAAGTAATTATTTATAAATATGCATTCACGTCAATTTCTTTGCACTCCTAAGGAAGCACTTTAAATTTAAAACACAGGTAAATCAACACATGGAATCCGGGTGATATTAATAATTCAGTTCGAAATTAAAACACTGTAAGAATAAATTCAAGACTAAATTCACAACTAAATCAAATCCTTTCGGGTAAAATATCTTTTTCAAAATATTTCCAGTGAAGATAATACACCCAAAATATTTGAACTAAATATTGTAACTTAAAATATATCCAATTAAGTTATTGTAAATATAGCGTCTAAAGCAATTAAATAAAACATTGTAACCTAATAAAAAACAACCTTTACAAATTATAGGTTCGAAATTAATAATCCCGGAGAGGGTAATAGTAATAGCTGTAATAAGGTTACTTGAAAGAAAAATAAATACTAGCAACTACCAAACAAAATGGGAGAAATGGAAAGCGATATTTGTATAACATACCTCTTCAATCATTTAAAATCAATGTAAATCTCTTAATGAATAGAAGCAAAAATAAGTTTATTACTACGCACTACCCAAACAGCATTAAAAAGATAAATCGTGTACTACAAAATGCCGTGAATTGTATGGTACACCAGAGTAATCTTTACCAAAAAGATTTTAATAGGTTTTAGAAGGGTATTTTCAAGAAACAAGCATTTCTACATGATTAAAGCGCGTTAAAGAGCGCGATTTAATGAAACTAATCAGCGAATTTGATGCTCGTCGTGCCGGATCATCAAGAATGCTACGACACACGGATGCTGTAAAAATGCATAAATGGAAACATGAGCGACACTTTTTAGAACAACGCGTCACCGGCCGACTCAAGAGAACATTTAAAGGTACGTATTTTAAGTGTTGACGTCCAGACCATCAGCAACAAGCGTGTCGCGTTTTACAAAAGCCGAACACTGGTGTTCCACATGAAAAAGACGATGCGCCGATTCCCTAATGTAGTCATTGTAAAACAATGGGACACAAAGAAACTACCTGCTGGTATAAACACGGAAAGCCTAAAAAAGCGTTTGTAATAAATAAATGACGCCACCTAAATGAAACACCGATCGCCATGTTATTATGTCGCAACGAAGTTCTGTCGTTCACGTATCTTATTGTTAGCGGTGCTGACATATCAATTATTAAACAATCTGTAGTAAAAACATTAAACCGTTTGACAAAACCTCTGAATAAAACTTACGTGTTTTTTTGGGATTAGGAACTCAAGTTGTTTGTATTATTGGATTATGCGACCTAATAGTTGTTTTACCGAACGTTACATTAGAAACAAGTTTCACCGTGATTTGTGATAATGCTATTCCAGGCGATATTGGTGTTATTATTGGCTGGGATGTAATAAGTAGACTTTGTTTACATGTTGAAAAATGTGCCGATAAACTTGATTTAATAAATAATGACACATATTACGTCCGCGGCGACTAGCATACCAAGACAGAATACAGCTGAAGAAAATAATAGATGATTTATTAAATACCGGAATAATTCATCAGAGCTATTCAGAATATACAAGCCACGCCGTTTTGGTTCGAAAGAAAAACAGTGAATTAAGAGTGTGTGTTCTCTATCGTAACGTTCATACAAAAGCTTTTAAAGGAAGGTATCCACTACCTTTGATAGAAGATCAAGTAAATGCTTTATGTAAAGCTAAATATTATATTCTTTTAGATATGAAATCCGGTTTTTACCAAATGGAAATTGAGGAAGATTCCAAGCATATCACGTCATTTATAACTCCCGATGGTCAGTACAAATTTAATTCGCATTCTATTTATCAAAGAGCGATAGACGGGGCCTTAGGCGATTTAAAAGGAACTAAGGTATGTGTTTACATTGACGACGTTTTAGTGCCCTCGAGGAGAATCGAAGAAGGATTACAAAATTTTGACGAAGGATTGAAAACGCAAGACAATTAATTATAAGTAAGTTAACTGAAAAACCTGTGTTACGTATGTATAATCCGGAATTAAGTTATGAGCTCCATACCGATGCCTAGCTCCATGGGTATCGGTTCAGCGCTTCTTTAAAAAGAGGTTGGTGTTGCTAGACCTGTAGCGTATCACAGTCGTTATACGACAGATTATGAGTCCCGGTATCATTCTTAAGACTTGGAGACACTTGCCATCGTTGAAGTAGTAGAACATTTTCGTGTTTATTTGTATGGAATACATTTTGTGGCCTACACTGATTGTAATTCTGTTCGTGCAACAGCGTTAAAAAAAGAATTTCACTCACGCGTTGCACCCTGGTGGATTAAATTACAGCATTATGATTTTGATGTCAAACATAGAGCTGGTAATAAAATAGCATATGAGGTCGATTCTGGCCAAAAATGGGACAATGATTACAGAAGTACATAAAAAATTGCCGAGCATGCGTTTTAGGAAAATCGCACACTGGTCGACTACAGGGTTTATTACAACAAGGTGAAAAACCAGATGACATTTTACACATGTGGCACATTGACCATGCAGGGCCCTTAGTGAAATCCAACGGTTGCACTTAAATATTGGTCATAATCGATGCGTTTTGAAAATTTTGTAAATTACAACCAAAGAAATTTTCGGAAGACACTATCCGTGGATGAATGCCAGTTTTTGTAGAATTGGGTAAACCAGTGCGAGTTATTGCTGGTCGCGTCGCTGTGTTTACCTCAATAACATTTTGAAATTTTCTAAGTGAACAGAATGTACAAATCCATCACACAGCAACAGGGGTGCCTAGAGGAAACCGTCAAGTTCAGCGTGTTATGAGAACATTATTCAATTTATTACGAGCTACCCTTACAGCTGAAGAAGAAAGTACTTGGACTTCAATATTACCTGAAATAGAAGATAGTTTAAATTCGACTACCCACTTAGTAACCGGATATGCACCCAAAGTGTTACACCTTGGCACAACCCCCGGTTTGGTTGCTACTCAGCAGTTTTTGGAAGATGCTCCTCCATCAGATAACTTGATAAACTCTGATATTGGCATCCAGAAAGCTCGCGTTCGAATAAAGAGCGCAAACAACCAAGCCCAACAATTCAACCCTACTCGCTCTGACTGCAGAAGGTTCAACGTAGGGGACGCAGTGGCTGTCGAATATTCTCAGTTGGCTGGTGGGTGGAGAAAAATTAACCCGAAATATGGAGAACCATATACTGTTCGCACTGCATTAGAAAATCACACACATGTTCTTCATAAGCAAGGACAGAACTGCAGTACCTGCGTAGGAGCAACTAAGACCATGGCATTCAAAGGAGTAAAAAAGGGAGGGGGGGATAATAATAACCTGGGTATTGATTATAAAAAAAAGGTAGTAAAATTATGAAGTAAATAATATCGCATTGTTGTGTAAATAAGATCTAAAAAAAAAGGATAGTGGCAGTACAACTATACCTAAAAGGTGACAAAACCACTTGAACTTTATTTTATTAGATACTGGCAGTACCAGTGCAAAAAGAGAATGAGAAGATAGTGGCAGTACCACCTTTAAGCAAAACTAAATTGCAATAAAAAAAGAGAAACAAGTTTTCGTGGCAGTACCAGATATAATGAAATTATTATACGTCTTTGAAAATTTAACCGAAAGCATAATTTTCATAATTTAGTTTGTTTGCCAAGAAACACGTATAAAAATAACAAATATAAATAATCGTTGCTATAACAAAATATCTGCTGTACAATATTATTTCCAGATAATCCAGCAATCCAAGAGAACCGTTGCGGGGACCCTCCGAAAGCAGGAAGGCCGTTTAACAATGTTTTATGCTGTCCCCATTTTTGGCCCTCCATTTGGCTGGTAGAAGGTCACACATGCGTGTCAGGGCGGACGAAGGTGGAGAGAGCAGAGATCGCGGTCGGTCGTAGAATACGCATATAAAACGTAGTATAATTATTCTTAACCATATACCATTAAAGAAAACCATAGTATAAAGTATACAATATAAAAGCACATTAATAGCATAACAACAAAGTAAACATAAAAATTAACTAACTACTAAACAAAGTTGGTGACCTACAAAATGTGTTTTAATTTTTACATAGTGGAACATTGAAATAAAATGTATTAGAGCTTCAAAACGACTAATTTATAAGAACTTGAATAAAAGTTTATTGCATACTTACTTTTTTCTTTCTTTTGGTGAAAGGTTGTTTTAATAAGTATGTGTAAATAGAACTAAGTCCATTAGCATCAGTGTTGTGATTGACATAAATTTCTGTGTTTTTATTAATGTGGCAAATTGTCTTTTTTGGTTATCACTTTCGGTGTTTAGAATGGAAATATCACTAAAATGAAAGTTATGCCCTGTACTGTGGGAATGTACGCTAACTGCAGTTGAATTTGGTTTTCCTTTTACATCGCTTTTATGGATAGCTAAACGTTTGGAAATCTTTTATGAAGTTTGCCCTATGTAGCATCTATTAAAGTTGTTGCAGGGTATTGAATAAATGAGTTCTGATTGTTGCAGTACAGGGGTTTTGTCTTTAAGTTTAGTGTAAAAAGACGATACCGTACGAATTGTTGAATTGGCAACTTTTATATTGTAAGATATAAACAGTTTGGAAATTGAAGGTGTTAAGTGAGGTATGTAGGGTAATTTTTTATAAATGGTTTGACTTGTTAATTAATTGTTATTAATGTTGTTATTCGTGTTGTCAAAACTGTGTTTGTGATTATCACAAGGTAACCGAAAAGAAGAACCTAAATATACAGCGATAATACCATATATACAAGGTACCTCAGACAAAATACGAAGGATAGGGAGCAAATATAAGATACGCACTGCCTTCAAATCGACCAGAACGCTCAGGGAAATACTAACCAAAACCAAACCATACAATGAAGATCAGAATTCCAAGAATTTTGTATACAACTTACCATGCGAATGCGGCAGAGCATGCATGGGAGAGCAGTAGACCACTCAAAGTGAGAACGCAGGAACATAAGAACAACGTCCGCAAGGGCGACACAGAAAGATCAAGAATCGCCGAACACGTCTGGAACGAAGACCACCGCATCCAATGGGATGACATACAGATAATGGCAAAGGATGAGAACACAACTTGTCGGAAACTGAAAGAAGCCACATACATCGCACTAGCAGAAAATCCAATAACCCAAGCTAGTGTAGAAATGAAATCCATATGGATTCCAATAATGCGCGAAGAGCTTATATATATATATATATATATATATATATATATATATATATATATATATATATATATATATATATATATATATATATATATATATATATATATATTTTACATTATTTTATATTACTCAGTGGCTCAGCGGTAAAAGTGTCAGACTAGTAAGTGAAAGGTACCAAGTTCGAATCTGAGAGTAGCCAAGTGCTTGGGAAAACATTATATATAACATATGAATTCGACTCAAGAGCGAAAACTGTCCTTCTGTAGACCAAGCCTGATGACGAACGCAGAGTCCGCTTCCGAAACGTCGAGCTCAAAAAGCAAAAACTGTGCAGCTAGGCCGATCAACTCCACTAATAGGAAACCACAGTTACAAAACACTTATAATACAGAATTCGTAACTCGGTACGGCCCCGAAGTCAAACAACCTTTCAGAAAGCTTGAAACATCAATGAGCAAGCTAGCACTAGAGGAGAATCATCTAATCCTCCTCCGCAAAGCCCGTGATAACAACGTAATACTCACTGGGCTGAACATCAAAACTCCGATACACAGCCGGAAAATATCGCTAATCGCAAAAAGACCTAGCGAAGCGTTAGTCAAACGTCGCGCTCCAAAAGCGAAATTATGTTCTTTTTCGACTGTCAATTCAAGTCTACTATTATAAGAATTAAATAACATAAATAACTAGGAAATCCCAGCATTATCCTTTAAAAAAAAATAAGTAATCTAGTTATTAAGAATTATTACATGGTGGTCCTTTTAAAGTGTTACAAAGCGATATTGAGAAAATGGCTGAATGAAAATAAATGAAATATCTAGGGATACAATGGGTCGTTGGGGGACACTTTGTGACAGAGTAAGTAATGTTTTAACCCTTTCCACTTTTTAGGGGGGGGGGGGGGTAACTTTTAAATGTTAAATGGAAAGGTGCAGATTTCTTTCCAGATTCGTAATCTCCAAAAAAAACTACGTTATAATCAATGAATAATTTAATGCCAATGTCAATGTCACTACGCTAAATTCAACAAAATTAAAAATAAAATCAACTAAAGAAAAAACTGATATTAGGTACATTATTTTATTATAATACATAGATTTTCGAAATGACGACCATTTTGTTCAGAAGCATGGTCGTTGTTTTTTCTACATCCTCCGAGAATTAACATGTCAACTGGGCAAAAAAATACGGTATTTTGGTTTGATTATGTAGTTAATAATTATTTTCTTAGAAATTGTGGGGTTTCGTCAAAGAAAAAGTCATGGTGACTGCTCCAACTACAGCCGAAGACATGAGAGAAAGGATTACGCGTGTAGTTCGTGAAATCACCCCAAATATGTTATTCTCAGAGAGCGGAATTCTTTTCGAAAGAGGGTTGATAAATGTTTAGAACAAAATGGTCGTCATTTTGAACACCTATTATAATAAAATAATGTACCTAATATCAGTTTTTTCCTGTTGATTTTCTTTTTAATTTTGTTAAATTTAGCGTAGTGACATTGACATTGGCATTAAATTATTCATTGATTATAACGTAGTTTTTTCTGGAGATTACGAATCTGTAAAGAATACTACACCTTTCCATTTAACATCTAAAAGTAACCCTAAAAAGTGGAAAGGGTTAAAACATTACTTACTCTGTCAAAAGTGTCAACGACCCATTGTATCCCTAGATATTTCATTTATTTTCATTCAGCCATTTCTCAATATCGCTTTGTAACACTTTAAAAGGACCATGTGATATATATATATATATATATATATATATATATATATATATATATATATATATATATATATATATATATATATAATCAGGGTGAGTCTGTTTTTAGACAAACTTTAACAGGAGATAGAACACATGTTTCTAAAAAGAAAAGTTCCTATAAACATATGTCGTAGAAGGCTTCGTTTCCGAGATACAGGGTGTTGAATATAATTTTTTTTTCTCAAATTTTCATTATAACTCATAAACGAATGCTTAGATTTTTTTCATGTTGGGGGGATAATGTCTATTAATTAAGGCGCATAAAACAAGCGATAAGAATGTTCACAAACTTGCACAGTGGCGGAGTGACTATTTTAAAAAAAACCTGTTATTTTCATTATCTACATACAGTTTAACAAAAATAATGTACCTTCTTCTGTTTCGAAATTCCTGTGCGTTTCCGAGTTATTTTGATTTTTAGTGTTTGATGTGGTACTAAGTTAAGTAATGTGCTTTATGTGAATAATTGAATATAAAGTTTTTAATAAAAACGATATAATAAAACATTTAGAGCTATTTTAGTACCTAACGATCGTTTCTTTAAAATTTCAAATACATTTTCATTTATAAATAGGTAGGTTATCGGGTTTTTTTAGTATCCATTGTTATCCCCGTATAAAAAGAAATGCATAATTATTATTGTTATGCTGTCAATACTTTCTGTATAATTCTGTATGTATCAATTTCGCCATAAACATGTATGTAGTTTTTAAGTGAGATTCTAATAAGTTATAGACCGCTGCTCACTTGCTCTCATTAAAGAGCCGCCACTGTACCAAGCCATACTCAAATACAAGACTTTTGTAAATTGAAATCTGTTTAGTACACTAATTTTAACAATCCTTATTTATTATTGTAACAATACTTAATTAATAATTGTGAAATTAATAAGAATTCTTAGCAATAACGATTTATAAATAAATAACAATAACACTAGTATAATAAAATTAGACACTTCAAAATGTAAACCGTTCTTTTCAATACACATTTCACAGCGACGTACAATAGAACGTCTTAAGTTAACTAAATGATGCACCCTTATTTCATTGCAACAAAATATGATACTCCTTGGAAAACAAGTAAGTATTAAATTTTATATTTTGAAACGACAGTTTGACTTTTTACAAACACTTGCTTCATCTTGAATAATTTCACTGTTATTAATTATTGTTTTTAAGTTCAAAAAGCTATTTCATTTGATTTTCCAGCTTTTAATTAGTGTAACATGCCGTTTACATTTACAAATAGCGAACAAGCCGACATTCATTTTATTTATGGGTTCGCAAATGGGAATTCAAGGTACGCAGCTAGGGAGTATCGGAGAAGATTTCCAAATAGACGATAACCTCATCATTCCGTTTTTGTGAGTATCCATCGTCGATTTGTTAACCAGGGTTTGAAAAATGTACATGGGGGCCGACAGAACAACCGTGGACGAGATAGAATTGGAGAGGGTATATTGCGTGAATTTAATAGGAACCCCGCGACAAGTACTCGACGTACTGCTGTTGCTCTTGGTATTTCCCAAAGTAAAGTTTCCCGGGTTTTAAAACGGGATCACAGACGCCCATATCATTTTCAACCTGTTCATGGTTTATGTCCAGGTGACGCCGAACGAAGACTTAATTATTGTAGGTGGGTTCTTAACTCCATTCAAAATAATAGAGATTTCTTATCCAACATACTGTGGACTGATGAATCCTGTTTTACTCGTCGTGGTATCGTAAACTTTCACAATCTGCATATATGGGCACATGAAAACCCACATGCCATTCGACCAAGAAGTTTTCAACATGAATTTGTACAAATGTCTGGATTGGAATTTACGGCAACCACGTGTTTGGACCTTATTTCTTGCCACAACGTGTAAATTCAGAAAATTTCCTACAATTTTTAGAAGAAGAACATGTTAATATGTGGGAAGACATTCCTTTCAATTTAAGAGGACATTCTTGGTTTCAGCTTGATGGATGTCCGGCCCATTATGGCAGAAATGTAAGAAATTGGCTAAACAATAATTACCCGGGGAGGTGGATAGGTCGTGGAAGTCCAGTGGCGTGGCCTCCTAGATCCCCCGATTTAACGCCACTTGACTTTTTTGTATGGGGATTCATGAAGGTAAAAGTGTATACTACTCCGGTTAATACACTTGAAGAACTTCACAATCGCATCAGAAATGCTTGCAATGAAACAAGGGTGCATCATTTAATTAACTTAAGACGTCCTATTGTACGTCGCTGTGAAATGTGTGTTGAAAAGAACGGTTTACATTTTGAACAAAGTGTCTAATTTTATTATACTAGTGTTATTGTTATTTATTTATAAATCGTTATTGCTAAGAATTCTTACTAGCTCACAATCATTAATTAAGTATTGTTGCAATAATAAATAAGGATTGTTAAAATTAGTGTACTAAACAGATTTCAATTTACAAAAGTCTTGTATTTGAGTATGGCTTGATACAGTGCCGGCTCTTTAATGAGAGCAAGTGAGCAGCGGTCTATAACTTATTAGAATCTCACTTAAAAACTACATACATGTTCATGGCGAAATTGATACATACATAATTATACAGAAAGTATTGACCGCATAACAATAATAATTATGCATTTCTTTTTATACGAGGATAATAACAATGGATACTAAAAAAACCGATAACCTACCTATTTATAAATGAAAATGTATTTGAAATTTTAAAGAAACGATCGTTAGGTACTAAAATGGCTCTAAATGTTTTATTATATCTTTTTTATTAAACACTTTATATTCAATTATTCACATAAAGCACATTACTTAACTTAGTACCACATCAAACACTAAAAATCAAAATAACTCGGAAACGCACAGGAATTTCGAAACAGAAGAAGGTACATTATTTTTGTTAAACTGTATGTAGATAATGAAAATAACAGTTTTTTTAAAAAATAGTCACTGGCGTAGAAGTTCTGTTTATGAAAGGGGTTGAGCACCCCCTCCACTCCGCCACTGTGCAAGTTTGTGAACATTCTTATCGCTTGTTTTATGCGCCTTAATTAATAGACATTATCCCCCCAACATGAAAAAAATCTAAGCATTCGTTTATGAGTTATAATGAAAATTTGAGAAAACAAAATTATATTCAACACCCTGTATCTCGGAAACGAAGCCTTCTACGACATATGTTTATAGGAATTTTTCTTTTTAGAAACATGTGTTCTATCTCCTGTTAAAGTTTGTCTACAAAAAACTGACTCACCCTGCACATATATATATATATATATATATATATATATATATATATATATATATATATATATATATATATACACACATAATTTATGTAGATCTGTTATAAATGGTACAAACTCGATTTGCAGAGTGTTAAAGGAACTTATAGGGGTATATAACGCTTCTGAAATTGATTACTTACCTATAAGATATATTTATAAGTAACCATTTTGTTAAAAGATGTGTATAAGAAGTAAACTTATGTAGACTATAAAGCGGCGTATACGAGCACGTTAATTTCCATTTTAACTATAAAATTTAAAATATATATTAACATTGATAAAAACTGTTAATGCTTTTAACGTTAAAGAGATACTAAAATTTTTATTGCTTGGTTTTGTCATGGTGGAGATGACTGAATCATATAGAAAATGTAAATTAGCTTACGAAAAGACCAAGCATTTAATGTAAAGAAAAAATTACTGTACAGTAATCTTTAATAATTAGTACCAAAACACTAAAATAACAGTACGACGTAAAACCATTTTAACAATTTTATGCTTTAAACGGCGGTTAAGATATTAACTAGAAAGTATTTATGCAAAAGTAAACTACATTAAAGCTTTAATTATAGTAGTTTAGTTACTTAACAGTATTTAGAAACATAACGATAGCATTGAAAAATTGATTTGAGTATTCTAATACCCGTCAAAAGAACAATGTTTAAATAACTGTCAAATACTTCCCCATAATTTGTATTTAAAATTAAATGTTATTTATTGTTCATAAATTAAGTACTGGTTTCTGCAATAATGTCATCTCAGTCTACTGCAATAAGGCTACATATATATTAAGCCACCAGTGAAAGCTCAAACTTTATCAAAATTTATATTTAATTCAAGAGCTATAGCAACATGTCATGAAATTGATGACGTCATTATTAAACGGTGTTATCAATTTAATGAATATCATGCGTATGCATTCACGATCGAATTTAAGGTTAAGGGTTACGTATACATTAATCAAAATGGTAATTACTGAAAAGTATTACTTTCAACACGTTATTTTATTCATATATGTATATTTTTTAGATTATTACCTACAGGAAACATGATTACATTAGTAATAATCAATTTTACGTTCACGTAGTTGTTTTTATAAGCCTAAAAATCTTGGATATAAAATATCTGGTGTGGAACAGTACACAACCTTACAACCGATAAAGTGGAAATAAAAAAAAGTGAAATAATTCTAATAATAATTTTTTTAAGATAATTATGCAAACTCCTTTTTAATACGTTCATAACGAAAATAGGAAACATTGTAAAAACAAAAACAATAATCTATATCAGATGGACGTTTATATAGAGCTTAATAGACATATAGCTGTTAAAATTCTAAAGTCACCCGCTTTCATAAAATATCAATATATGTATAAAGTATTGATAAAACAATTAAAAATTAGGCTACGACTATCCGCACGCGAAATTAACCTAGATCTGTTTAAAAAAATGGAAATAAAAAGGGAATCTAAAATCTACGGTAACCTAGGATCCAAGCTACGTTACGCTACAGTCCATTGAGAGAATCCCAGGTTACCGTAGATTTTTTTTTCCTTTTTATTTCCATCTTTAGACAGTTTAAGGTTATAATTTTTGCGTGCGGATAGTCACGGCGTAAAAATTATTATTAATTTTATAAAATACATAAATAGAAAGTTTACCTCTAGTAGAATCTGAACCTACGACACGTACTTTGCTAGAGTACCGCTCAGACCAGCTGGCCTGTTGAGACACAAGCCCCAATCGATGTAAATGTTGTCTTTATGTATGTAGAACTGATGTAAATTTTAAATATAAATATTCTTACCTTTGAACTTATTTTTTCGTAACAAAACGTATAATGTAACATACTTTTTTCCGCCTATTGTGAAGACGTTGTTGTGAACCGTGTGTATGTGTACATGAGTTGTTTAGTAGGAGGCTAGGACAGTTTTTGACAGAAACAATTTTTATGAAGTTGTTTACTTTGATATACTACTATTTTGCTTTGTGTGTCCTTTTGATTTTATTTGGTGTATAAAATATATTTATTAGATCACCGTATTCGTGTTTTCTTAAAAACGCTTCGAACCCTTGGGAAAAGTTGATTGCTAGCCGAATAAATCCTTTTCCCGACTCTTCTATCACATACTTTGGCGCCTTAACTTTACGGTTTCCGTGACAAGCGATCAGCATGTTTGCAATTGGTTGTTTTGCCGAACTAGAAGGGTGCTCCTACACGTATTGCTTGTGTTGCAGTCTTGGACAAAATTGTTGTTGCTATACTCCTGGTCACCAGACGGAGTGAAAATTGCAGTACAGATGATAAATACTAATTGAGTTCGAAATGGACACAGAAAGGTATTTATGTATACTAATTTTCACGAGCCAGAACAGTTGTATCATAACTAACTTTGTTTCATTACCACCTTTAGAACCCGCCTATTGTGCACGAGAGGATACAGATAGAACTGAATTAGGCTGGAGATTCTGTCTGGTGTTGTCAAGCATTTCTGTAATTAAACATTTGACATAACATAACTTAAATTTTACTATTGCGATAAAATAAACATAACCGCTGAAGCTGAGATTTGACAGTTGTCAAACTGTTATTTTTCACAATCTGACAACATCGGCGTCCTTTGACAGTACTAATATTAGTGACGCAACTGATCTGACTCGTGAAAATTACTATATTATACCAGTTTTAGCATTTATTTTCTATATAGATAAGAACATTCCATAATTCGGCCATAAAACTGATGAGTGTCGTAAGTTAATTCGCAAAGAAACTTCAAAAATTCATTTAAACAATGACGCTAGCTCTAGTTCAGTTTCGTGTTTTGGTTGTGGAAATCCTGGGTATATTCGTGCCAATTGCCCAAAACGTAGAATAGAAGCGCATTCTATGGAATTTTGTAATTTCAGTTTAGTGCAATAAATGGTGAAACCTCGTCCGCGTCCCACCTTCCGTGTAGAAATTTTGAATGTTTATGGTAGAGGGCTTATAGATATTCCTGCTAAGCAAAACGTGGCAAGTAATTCGCTGTATAAAATCTTACTTTCTAAAGGTAAAACGTTTCAAAAGCATAAAGTTACAGTCAAACTTGCAGATGGAAGCTCATCTTTTAAAGACGTTGTAGTAACCAATGTGGTTGTTCCATTAACACCTCCTTCATTGTTTTACCTCACGCCAAAGATAATTTGACTCTATTTGGCATAGATTTTATAGAAGATGCAAAGGTTGTGTTAGCTTATTTAAACCACACCTCGTATTTTCGGATGACATTGGTAAAAGGTTTGATTTGTCGTTTGAACAAGAAAATTGCACCTCGCAAGTTGCTTTAAATTGTATTAGAGCGTTACGCACTAACGAAGGAACCAAGTTTCTCGTTTAGAAGGGTTGTTCAAGATAAACAATGATATAGGAGTGTGAATCACCTTGGACCGCCCCGGTTGTTCTATTTCCGAAAAAGACGGTTCAACTCGAGTACGTATAGATGATCACGAGTTGAATACGATTACTATACCCGATTCATACTTCTTACCTCCTATGGACTCGCCGTAAATAATAATAAGATTTAAAAAATCATCATTAGTAAATTCTACATTTGCCATTATTTACTATGAAATACAAACTGGTAAATAAAACTGTCAAAACAACATAAACAATTAACGTTCTATCAAATCTTTGACAGCCATGGCCTACCCTTTACTAATGTTGAAATAATTAAGTGTTTTATGTTTTAACTAAGATAATGAAATATCTCAAAAGTGGTTGATTTTAGGTATAGGAAATACCGATACCAAACGAATTGTCTTAAAAAAATACAGCGGAAAATGTAATAAAATACAGGGTGTTCTATTTAGCAACTTATAAATGATTTAAATTGTGCATGTTGGCGGCTAAGTTTAAAACACCCTGTATGAAATATCAATCAGATGGATATATTGAGTTAACGGGCAAGCGCTTGTTGTTTATTGGTTACAATTTCACGTCACTAGCTTCGTTATTAATGGAGATAGCGTTATTCAATGTGGACTAGGATTTTATCAAAATTTAAAAAAAAATCGAAATATCTCGAAAATACTTCATTTTTGGTATAGGACATTGTTCACAAATTTAGCTAGAATTTCATGTAGAATTCGAAAATAAAATAAAAAATATTAGGTTCCATTTAAAATAACAAAGTTGACGTCTACTTCCGGTATAACCAGAAGTGACACATTCAGGACAATATTATATTTGAACTAAGCGTCATCCAAAACCTACACATTCGTAATTTCACATTTTTAACATAACTGTATCCGCCATTACTTTTAATCAAAACTCTTCGCGCCACACCCTGTATTTATTAGATCACCATATGCGTGTTTTGTTAAAAATGCTGCGAACCCTTGGGAAAGGTTGAGTGTTAGCCGAATGGAGCCTATTCCCCACTCTCCTATCACAATAATAATTATCGATAATACAGTTTAGGTATTCTCAATATTATTAGTAAAATTAATTTTAAGACTTAGTTGGTTTGTATTAAGCCATATAACCCTGAAACTATTTTTGATATGTTTGATTTCCAAAAAGTGATAACATTTTCGGATGGTAAATTTGTGAAAGAATGGTTGGTAGCTGTTGTGAAGGATATTTTGTCTGATAAAGGTAAACTGTTTTCGAATCTTAGCCTATCTCGTGAACCAGTGTGTCGTCGAATGAATGATGTTTCAAATGAAATTGTCTTAACACTGTGCGACAGAATTCGAGATTTCAAATATTTTTCCTTGGCATTTCACGAAAGCACAGACATTTCAGGTTCAGCTCAAATTGTAGTGTTCCTTCGTGGAGTAAATGAATCATTCCAAGTAACTGAGGAAATGTTAAAGTTTAAGAGGTATAACAGGAGAAGATATGGTCTATGCTGTTGAAAACTGTTTATGCGAAAACAACTTGGATTTGAAAATACTTTCTGGAATATCAACTGATAAAGCACCTGCTATGATTGATACAGAAAAGGGAACAATAAAATTACTAATCCATAAAATCGAATCAAACAACAAAACTAGGAACCGCTACTGATTGATTTATCAACAAAATTTATGTGCCCGAGAATATATCGATGGATCATGTTATCTAAGTAAGTTATAAAAACAGTGAATTACATTCGATCACATGTACTTCCGCATCGATAATTTAAGGAGTTCCTGAAAGAATTAGATTTTGAATATGGTGATGTTGTATACTTCAGTCAAATCAGATAGTTAAGTCGTGGAAGATGTTTACAGCGGTTTTATGAGTTACAGAAGAAATAGACTTGTTTATGAATGACAATCAAATACCTGACCCAGAATTAAGAAAAGATGACTGGTTATTGGATTTATGTTTTTAAGTGAATATTGTCGAAATACTCAATCAATCAATTATATCATTGCAAGGAAAAGGTAACGTTACAATCGACATATTTAATACACATCAAAGCATTTCATAAGAAATTGTTATTTGAATCGTGTTATTTGAAAGTGAAAAAGTGGGGAAACAGATATCGCACTAGTAAAAGGAATACCTTTTAATGATTTCATTTCTTTTTATTGCATTTATATTTACAAATTTTTATATTTCATTTTTAGTGCTATATGTATCTTTACAATGTGCGTTTAGTATCATCATTATTATTATATTATCTATATTTACATGTAAGAATAATAGTAAACACAATAATAATAATAACTCATTATGTTTCAATTTTGCACACCAAAGAATGTCTATAGTGGGTCTAAATCTAATATGGGGGACGTAATTTTATATGCGGTCCGTGGATTTATGATGCATTTTCAAAGTGGCGCCCAAGGTCATTTGGTTTGGACACGCCTGATATAGACCTCGTAACGTTCAGAAATTGATATCTGATTTTTTCGTATCGACCTCATCATTTTCTTTAATTACTGTTCTAAAAAATTATCTTTGGGTTGAAAATTTTGGATTGTTATTTAATATTTTACTTTTTACTTATTTCACTAACATAATTGTCTGAATTTTTCTGCATCTACTGTATTTACCATATACTTTACGAAAACTCAAATAAACATACTACGCCATCTATGTGGTTTCTACGGTTTTCTTGTTAGTTAAAAATCGATTACTTAAAGGTATCTGTTACTTTCGCTGAATTACGGGTAGAGGGTGGTACCGTTAAACAAACACATCTTATTAACTGAAACTTTCTTTTACAATATATGTATGATATATGTATATATATATATATATATATATATATATATATATATATATATATATATATATAGATATATATGTATATATATAGAGAATTTTCGAATATAATATATTTCTTTACCTGATAAGGCAATTATTTGGTGCAGCTGTATTAATCGCTATGGCGGATATATAAAAATGTTACTTTCGCCAAAAATGGTAAGATTTCTTCGATTCCTTTGTAAATATTACATTTATTTCAGTGTTTATATACGATAAGACACTAAACCGCTCTTCGAAAGAATTAAAATTTAACCAGATTGTGTTAAGCCATCACTAGAGCTCGCCCTCAATCTAGAGAGGTAACGCAAGGTTATACGATTAAAGCTACGACCACTTACCTAGAATATTTGTACCTCCTTCGAGTATCCTTCAATTCTCTTTCCATTTTTTACTACGATGTTCTCTTACAATTTTCTCCTCGAGTGGACTACTTGTGTATAGATTGTAGCCTTACTTCAATTAGTTTTGTGCTGTTGATGCTTCATTTATTTGGAAATTAACGTTAACGATTTATTCTCCCTACTTGGTTTAAGTTATTGGAGTTTCCGAGAATGGGATTTGGCTACAGGTTCGCTACTGACAACTATTGCATGTAATAATAAGGTTTACCTTTGAGTTTACGAGATAGAAGGTGCGTTTACATTACTAAGATTACTACAATTTTTAATGAAGTATTTACCTCGTTGATAACGCTGTCTTTGTAAAAATCACGTTTCGCTATAGTAAGTTTTATCACATTTATAAACATTTTACTACTAAATCACCAATATATGTAATAAAACTGTTAGCTACTGTAGGAATATAATAATCTAATTTAGGGTATTTATAATGGTACTGTCTTTACCGTCCATTTTGTAATCTTAGGGAAGGTTATCTAAAATTCCACTCTTGCGCAGCTGCATACAAGAAATGCATGTGTTATACCGGTTGTACCTTTGTACTATTAATATTATTACGTCATATGTTTAATGCGGAATGTTGTGCTCTTTTAAATTTTGTTTTCTAGATTTGAGTAAAAGTTTTTTTTGTTATTGTAGATAAGGGTCTATAGGCACTCTCGTTTTAATTATGTGGGCATTTATATGCAAATTCACGTTAGAGTAAAGGTGTGAACCGAACAGGCTTCTTCAATATTATCTCTAATTGAATTGGGTTAAATTTTTGTGATTATTTTGTAAAACAAAGGCAAGCTTGACTTGGAAAATTTTGAAATTATAATTTTTTACTAGTTATTTAGAAAATACCATTTTATGGGTGATAGATGCATTCTCCTTTTTAGGTTAACGAAAGATCATTCAACGAACCAGGGGGATCATGTTAAATATTAATCAATTTTACATTTTTATATTTGTTGCACGTTAGTATAACGCGACTTGCCCGAGGAGTTATAGTTTTTGATATTTTGGTTATATACGAACTTCAATACTTTCGTTTTGGGGAAAATTAATTAATAGCACGATTAGAATAGTAAGTATAAGAATAAGTCATATAATTTGTTTCGCCCTTTTTGTGAAGAATTTCCCGTTCAGTATATTAGATTAATTGTTTGAAACTTTCAAATAAACTACGGTTACAGGGAGAATTGTTGTTTATTCTCATGTGCTGTTTTTATGCTTGTTCTCCAGTTTCAAGCTTTACAGTGTCTCTCTCACCAAATACTAATTTACCATTTTCTTTAAAGCTTGTGGCGCCCTTTTCATGTCCGTTATCCTTACCATTCTGACTACAAATTCTATTTCTGATTTATAACTAACCTAATAATATATTTTTATCATTTATCCATGCTTCCAAACCACCTACGCTATCCAAGTGCTCTGCAGTCACTTGACCGTTTGACTGAGTTCTCAGTTGCGCTCACTCACCTAACTACATAACTTTTCTTAAGAAAAGTTATGTAAAATTAAGTTTTTTTAAAAATTATGTTTTCTTATAAAATTAATCGTTATTCTTATATTGAAAAAATTTGAACTAACACTTAAATTCTGCCCCTAAATTACGCGTCGTATCAAAACATTGTCTATATGTTGGTTTTTCATATCTTTGAAATGTACACTTTTTTCAGAAATATGTGATAAGAACAGCTCCAGGAAAAATTACACACACATACATACATACATTCACACACACACGCACGCATATACACACATACACATACACACACACACACCACACACACACACACACACACACACACACACACACACACACACACACACACACACACACACACACACACACACACACAAGCACACACACACACTCAACACACACACACACGCACGCACGCACGCACGGACCTACCCACATACATCAAAACACACACGTACACCCATACACCCACAAACGCACGCACAGTTAAATTTTATCTTAGGAAGTTTGTTGCTGCTAAATTACGCGTCGTATCAAAAAGTTGCATGGAAGATAATTAATAGATACGTTTAAGGTCTATATCTTGGTGTTATTATATACAGTTGTTCCAGAAATATTTGATAAGAATAAAATGCTGCTCGTAATAACCCGCCCCCCTTTTCTGCCGCTGAATTTCTTAGAAAATCTAATAAGCTCCAGGAAAAATACGAAATTTTATGTACGTACGTATTATCGTCCTGAAGTTATCGCCCTTGGGCTACGTCTCCATAATAAGTAGATATTTTTTTCTTAAAACACATTATGCCTTCTGTGTACGGTTAAAATGTAAGTGGTTACCTGTAGCAAACCAACTTTTACTACTAGCATTAAGGCAGACTAAATACGTACTTATAGAGCGAGCATCTATTAACTTAAATTAGATTAATCAATTTAAACTACTCTTTATCTCATACTCATTAATAACGAACAGCCCTCTGTGTACGGTTAAAATGTAAGCGGTTATCAGTAGAAAATCAACTTTTACTACTAGTGTTAAAACAGACCATATACGTACCTATAGAGCGAGTTTCTAGCAACTTAAATTAGATTAATCTAAACTACTCTTTACCTCAAACTCATTAATAGCTTACAGCTTCGACTATGCAATAAAGTAGTGGGAACGAAAGAAATAACGGATCGGATGCGCCACGTGCCTATATAATATAGGTATGGTCGTAGAGGGTATTGGGTGGAATTCCCCATTTTTATTTTTTTATTATTTTAATTAAAATTAAATTAATTAATGGTTCAATACTTATCTTGATATTCCAAAACTATTGGTCATTAAATAACGGATCGACTGATATAAAATTTTGCTACTTTCTGCCAGAAAAGATACTTGTCCAATATAGCAGTTTAATTAGTAATTAATTACACTTCTATCAAATCAAAATTACAGAAACTAGTTACTGATTTCCACATCTGTTGGCATGTGCATTATTTAAAATATATAGAATAAAGTAGATTAATACATTCCATTGCTATCTTAACGTTATTTGGCCAGCATTATAAACATTATTACATCCATAAGTTTAATTTTTAATTTCGGGAGTGAATTAATGAACCTTGTTTTCTCTATAACCACAAAATTTAATTTGTTTCTAAACGGTATGTGCAGAGACAAAATGATGCTATCATATTTGAGGCTAACAGATGTTTCCTTTCAAACACAATGTTATTTACAAACGGAACAAATTTCTATTATTTAAAAATGCGATTCAAGAAACAAATGAATAAATTTACAAGAACGGTATTAGTTATTAGTTACTTTATTAATTGGAGACCCTGCTTGAGATTCTATTTTTGAATGCTTCGGTGTACTTATCTCTAACTAATATTTTCCATTCAAAAGATGAATTTTAATACAAAATAAATTATTATTTGTCAAATAAAATACTTACCTTTTTTGAGTTTTTAACCCAAAAATGATAAGTATTTTATTATGTATATTAATGGTGAAAGTTTACATTTTTATATTATTTTATTATTAATTTCGCGATATAAAAAGAAAATTTGTATGTATCATTTCGCTTTATGGCGTAATTATTTATAATACTTAAATCAAATCTATCAATATTAGACAGTGTGTATATTAATTAAGTTACGGAGTTGAATTCGGTTTTTGTTAATTAATACGGAACGTTTACTGCCTATCAATTTTTCGTACTAGTTATATACTTAATGTTATGAGAACGGAAAGAAACTAACCTTCAAAGTACAGATGAATGAAAACCGTTGTCGTATCATTAGAGAAACTGTAAATTAGCTAAATTAGTAAAGAAAGAAAGACAATTTTGCTGAAGGGTATTTTGGAAGATGCACGCCCCCCGCACGCATCCACACACTCACACACACACACACACATACACACACACGCAAACAAGCAGAGACTCATAAACACAAAAACACACAAACACACAACCACACAAACATACAAACACAAACACACAAACACAAACACAATCACACAAATACACAAACACACAAACACACAAACACACAAACACTCAAACACACAAACACACAAACACACAGACACAAACACACAAACACACAAACACACAAGCACACACACAGACACACTCACACATGCATGCGCACATAAACATGTATGCCCACACACACACACACACACACACACACACACACACATACACACACACACACACACACACACACACATACACACACAAACACATAAACACACAAACAACAACAAAACCACAACACACACACACAACACACAAACACACAAACACACAAAACACAAAACAACACACAAACACAAACACAAAACAACAACACAAACAACAACACAAAACACACAAACACAAAACACACAACACACAAACACACAAACACAAAACACAACACACAACACAAAACACACACAAAACACAAACACACACACAACACAACACACAAACACACAAACACAAACACACAAACAAACACACAACACAACACACACACAACACAAACACACACACAACACACACACAAACACACAAACACAACACAAAACACAAACACCAAAACAAAACACACAAACACACAACACACAAACACACAAACACAAACACACAAAACACAAACACACAAAACACAAACACACACAACACACAACACACAAAACAACACAAACACAAACACAACACACAAACACAACACACACACAAACACACAAACACAAACACAAACACACAAACACAACACAAACACACAAACACAACACAACACACAAACACAACAAACACAACACACACACACAAACACACAACACACACAAACACACAACACACACACAAACACACAACACACAAACAACACAAACAAAACCACAACACACAAACACAACAACACAAACACACAACACACAACACACACACACACACACACACACACAACACAAAACCCACACAACACACACACACCAAACACAACACAAACACACAAACACGCAAACACAAACACACAACACAAACACACAACACACAACACACACACAAGTACCACACACAACACAACACACAACACACAACACACACACACACAACACACCAAACACACAACCACCAACACACAACACACACAACACACAACACGCACACACACACACACACACACACACAACACACACACAGCACACACACACACACACACACACACACACACACACACACACACACCACACACCACACACACACCACCACACACCACACACACCACACACACACCACACACACACACACCACACACACACTCACACACACACACACACACACACACACACACACACACACACACACACACACACACACACACACACGAACACGAACGCGAACGCGAACGCGAACACGCGAACGCGAACGAGCACGCGAACACGAACACGAACACGAACACGAACACGAACACGAACACTAACACGAACACGAACACGAACACGAACACGAACACGAACACGAACACGAACACGAACACGAACACAAACACAAACACACTACCACAAACACACACACACACACACACACACACACACACACACACACACACACACACACACACACACACACGCACACACAAACGCGCGCACGCACGCGCACGCACGCGCCCGCACGCACACACACACACACACACACACACACACACACACACACATACACAAACGGTATAAATTAAATATAAAGTAAAAAAAAACATTAAAGAATACCTAATAATTTCAACAACTAAAGAATTAAGTAGAACTAAAAAAACTTTGACTCATTGTTGCTTCATGATATAGAAATAACTAATGTTTGTTGTTGGGTAGGATTTTAAACAGTTCAATTTGCTTAAATCCGAGCACACAGCTCTGGAAGTGCTCTTGCAGAGCAACATTGTCTTCATTATCTTTTTTTAGGTATTATGACAAATTAACATTTTCGCTACAGAGCTTCCTTTTAAATGCAAATTAATGATCATCTTTCTTATTTGTTTTGTATCAGCTTTACCCCAATTCATTTGTAATCCGTCACTACAACAATGTTTAAACATTATCTGGTATGTTACTATCGACTTATTTCCGATGGTTAAAACGGCAATATTTCCATTTGTTGCAGAACAGCAAATTTTATTTCAAAAAAGTGACGTACACGTTAAACTGTTTGGTAGTGGAAATTGTTCAAACCAGTTTATTGAATAAAATACACTATTTTGAGAGGTATAAGCTTAAATTTAGTTGCATAAATTGTGAAGTAAAGTATTAACCAACCGCCAGTGAGTTATTTAACGGTGAAATGGAAAGTGTATAACGGTATTGGGCTATATTAGGCATAATATTATTTATCTATGACCACCCTATAATGAAAAATTTAATTGATAAGTTTTCATGTGTAAAGAGCTACATTTAATAAATCGTGCGTAAATGAATTAAATCGTGTGTAAATGAGCAATGTAAATTAAATGGGACTATCATTATTAAATGATTTCTGTTGATCAACGACGCCAAACCCAAATTTTAATTATTTAGAGAGATCATTATGGATGAAGAAGAATTTGTAGAAATCACTCAAGGCAGAAACAAATCAAACTCGTTACCAGATATGTCAGAGATTACTATGGATGAAGAATTATTAGGGACACCTCCAGAAATCGCGTAAGCAGCCAATAACATAACTTCAAACTTGTTACCCGTTAAATCTAAAAAGTTATATATGAATACGTACATAAGGATTTCTTAGATTGGTGTAACAGAAAGAACGTAAGAAACTATACAGAAAACGTCTTCATCGCTTACTTTTCGGAGAAGTCCAATATTTCCAAGGCTTCGACCTTGTGGTCACATTATTCGATGCTCAAGGCGACTTTCAACATAAACAAGAGCATCGATATAAGCAAGTTTACAAAACTGATTGCCCATTAAAACGTACATCAGAAAATTATAAACCGAAAAAATCAAAAATATTCACTCTACAAGAAATTGAAAAATTTATCTACGAAGCTCCAGATAACCAATTTCTATTGATGAAAGTAAAAAATTACAAATTTTAATTGATTAAGTGTATTTATAAAATAACTTTCTAGATTGTGGCACTATTTGGAATTTCTGGAGCATGCCGTCGTCAAGAGTTGTCAGAGATTCAAACAGATGATATTCACGATGCAGAAACAGCTTTAATAATAACTATCCGGGAATGCAAAAATAAAATTCCTAGAACTTTTACTGTTGTTGACAACAAGGATAAACTTCCAAGTTTTTTACAAATCTCTCGAAAGTATATTTCTCTGCGTCCAGCGGTAACTGATCACAAACGATTTTTCGTCTTTTATAAAAGTAATAAGTGTACAATACAGCCCGTAGGTATTAATCAATTTGGCAAAATACCTTCTCTAATTGCTAAATTTCTCAATCTAACTGATCCTAATGGCTATACAGGACATAGCTTCAGGCGTTCATCTGCTTCCTTATTAGCAGACTCGGGTGCAGATATTTCTACAATTAAACGGCATGGAGGATGGAAATCCTCCACCTTTGCAGAGGGTTATGTCGAAAATTCCCTCCAAAGTAAAAAACAAACAACCAGAAGAATCTTTGGAATAGAAAGTCAACAACTGCAAACTCAGCCATCGATATCTCAAACACACACTATTACGAAAGAAGTAGTGTACAAAGAAGAAAAATAAAATATTCCGAATGTAATAATTAGTAACATTAATAATTGTACAAATTTGACAATTAATGTAAATTTGAAAAAGTTGACCGAATAAAATTTCTTTCTAATTAGGTCATAGATAAAATATTGTATGATACACATGTGTGAATGGCTTTTATGCACTCCTATGCACTCCTTCGCAATTCGTGCATAAAAGTCAGCATTCACACACTTGTATCATAAATAAGTATTATGGCCAGTGTCTAATAATTACACACTAGCTTTATCCCACATTACATGCTAGATGAGATTGTTGTGAAACATTATTTTCAGTACCCAATGAAGCCATCGTACGCAAATATCTTCCTATCATAATTTTTCAGAGGATATTCTTGATACTAATATCGCTCATAATTCTTCTTTGAATTGTAATGGTACTATACTTACGATTAAATTAACAAATAAAAAAAAAAATTTGATCAGATATTTAACCCATAGTGAGGAATAAGGTAAATTAGGTGATACATTACTAAATACCATTTCTATAATTAATCTATCTTCAGGTACAATTTAACTATTAACCGTTAACATTCTTTTCTGAGAAATCCCTTTCAGTTTTTCAATCGATAAACTACTTTACATATTACGTATTCAACTCCGACGTAATAAACATTTATTTTTATATTAATAAATGTTAACGTTACTATGACTTCGTATGAGTATAATCTTTGTATAGAAATACTAGTTTAGTTTTCTTGAGTATGGACACATTTAAAAATGCAATTTGACTTAATTTGTACATTTGAACTTTCTAACTCTGTTTTCGATCAAATTGTCAACTGAACAGATTACACCATTTAAGGTATGAAATTGGCAAGATCGAGCAAATTAGTTCGCGTTAACTGCAATAAGTTGCTTGTATGTAACTAATTTTAACTATTTTTTAAAATGGTAGGAGTGGGCACAAAAATAATTTTGAAATTGAATAGAGTTCTTAATACGAACTATTGAAATTTGACAAATTGATTTGATGATATAGACATATTCAAATATTTATATGAATTGACTTGTTCAATTATCGATTTATGTTACTACGTCTTTGTAACAAATGGTGCCAAAGGAATTGAAAAACAAATTTATACAGATTTTTTGAACAGCGTATTATTTGAGATTGAAAGAAGAGGTCATAATGTCACAAATACTTGTCAAAAATTATAAATAGCTTTAAGTATTGAAACTTCAAGCAATCAACTTTTGATGCAAACGTCAATCAAATATACAACTTTAAAATTACGTTATCATAGTAAATAACCTTTAATCTTGTAATTAAACGGTTTTTAGATAGTAAAAGTATGTCAATCCGTAGCGTGCACACTTTTAAATTCTTGTTTGCGCACTTGCTAACATATTAGCTGATGCTGATCTATGGTTTCATTTCACTTCAAACAGGATACTGACTACTGGAAGCATTCATTTCACACGCTTAATCATATCTTCTTACAAACCTAAGTTTTTTTTTGTGTAATGGTATACTGCTAAATACGGAATGTTATACCTTTGACTTAACAAAGCGTTTCAAGAAAATGGAAAATAGGATCTTGCAATTACCAACAGTTGGGTAAAATTAAAATTGAAGTAGCTATGTTAAATCACTTACATTTTGTACTTTTTCAGATATGAAATAAATGCACTTATTAAAATTAAAATAGGAATATAGTGTGAAAGTAGTACAATCGTTAGGGTACCGTACGGGACGTCAGATCGTTACGATCTCGACAACGCACTTACAGAGACTATTAAAGCCTAGCAATTATAAATATTATGATCACGATTTTTTATTTTTGTTAGGATTAATGCAACTTGTAAGTAACGTGACTTATTTAAACTTTCTACTTATCTTTATAATTGATACTTTTTACGTAGAAGACCAGACAAGCCGCAATTAGTTTGATTGGTTAAAGCGAGAATGTGAAGTAAAACATGTTATAAAGTGTACATTTACTGTAATAATCATGTCTATTAAGGTATATCATATAAATACATTAATTTAACATTAAAATCTAATTAATAAGAATCTGAAAATCAGACTTGGTTTATGAATGGTCAATGTTTGAAACATAATACGAGAGATTTGAAATAAAGAACCTACTTATAACGAAAATGTACAGATTGATTAAACTATACTGACAACATTTATAAACTAATTTTAAAACTGAAACTGCCTTTCTTTAATACATACACAACGATATAAACCCGATAAGTTTTATTTTGATCAGCAATGGGTTTAGAAATAATATTAAATTAAAATTAAAAAAAAACCGACACAAAAAAACCTACTATTAAAAAATTTATAAAGTAATCACATTTTCTTGAATCAAAGCTAAGTCTCGATCGTCACCTTTCAACCAAAAAAAAAAAAAATCAAAACCTCGTATAAAAAGCAAAAAAAATCTTTTCATCAACTAGAAAAGAAGTGATCTTCAAACGGCTAAAAATATATTCTTGAAGCATAGCAAGAACACTCTCGATCAACTCACCCTTAAAAAAACGATACTTCCGTTTGGGACTACTATGCTACAGACAGATATACAGATACACAGTTACACAGATACACAGACACACAGATACACAGATACCTACATACACCGATACACGGATACACGGATACGCAGATGCATAGATGCGCAGGTACACGGGTACACGGGTACACGGATACACGGTTACACGGATACACGGATACACAGATACAAAGATACACGGATGCACGGATACGCGGGTTCAAGGATACACGGATACACGAATACACGGATACACAGATACACAGCCACACGGATGCACGGATATACGGATACATGGATACACCGATACACCGACACCGATACACGGATCGACGGATACACGGACACACGGATACACGGATACACAAATACACGGATACACGGATACACGGATACAGGGTACACGGATAAACGGAGACACGGACACTCAGGCACACAGACTCACAGACACAGACACGTAGATATACCGATACACAGGTACACAGCTACACAGATACACGGATACACGGATGCACGGATACACGGGTACACGGATACACGGATACACAGATACACGGACACACGGACACACGGATACACGGATGCACAGATACACGGGTACACGAATACACGGCTACACGGGTAAACGGATACACGGATACATGGATACACATATACACAGATACACAGATACGCAGACACGCATACACGCAGATAGGCAGATACGCAGATACGCAGATACACAGATACACTGATACACCGATACACATACATACAGATACACACAGATACAGCTTTGTGTGTTGTGTGTTGTTTGTTGTGTGATGTGTGCTGTGTGTAGTGTGTAGCGTGTATCGTGTGTTGAGTGTTGTATGTTGTGTGTTGTGTATCAAACGAGGCACGAATGACATGAACAGCATTGAGGGGTGCTATTTAAAAAAATTAAGAAAAAGTTGTATTTACAAACAGTAACACGCCATGCATGTAATAATATACAGGGTGTTTAATTAAAAAATATATTTTAGTTAGCTACAACATGAAACACCCTGTACGATCAAAAATATTATTTTTAAAATGTAGTGCCTATATATATATATATATATATATATATATATATATATATATATAACATACCCCTGGTCCAAAAATCATCTCTCTAACTTATTTCGGCTTTATACAATCTTCCACCTCCCCCTCCTCATTTGGTCACTTTGTATATACATGTACGCTTTAAAGATTATTTTGATTATAAACATAAAAATTCAAGTTCATGAAGCATAACCGTTTAACAAAAGCAAGTGATAAGACATAATTAATATTACAGTACAAATAACTTATGTCATCTACAATTGTAATCATTTTAAATTTAATGTTTTACTGAATACTGCTTGTGGAATTAATGTGGTATTAAGATGTATTAAATTTCATCCTTGATTTAAGGTTACATAAATAAATTGTATCGTTTTAATTACAGTGCTTACGAAATTAATAAGATACCTTACTCCAAATGTATAATTAATAAATACTTCTCCAAACCACCTTTTAATTATCTAGAGCCAATAAACTCAGAATGACTCGCGTTCACGTTTAAGTTTATAACAGAAGGTTCAGATACGTTGACATTATTGTGTATGTTAACAGTCTGAAGATGGGAGTACACAATAAACAAGCTAGTAATAATTAATAGGAAAATCAATCGATTGTGTGAATATAATTATCATTGTTCCACAGTTTTATACTTGAGTGACTGGTTACTTTACCTAATGTTTAGTATTTGATCAAAAAAAAAATTTTCTAAATTACGGTTCTTAAGTGATATCTTTAGAAACAGCTACATAACTACAAATGTCGAAACTAACCTACGTATACAACATGCCCGAGATAAGGATCTTGAAAACAGTAAAATTAGAGAAAAGTTGTATAATTTAGCGCATGCTCACATGTATTTTGCAAAAATTCATTATTGTTTATAGTTTCCGAGATTTAAAGTAAAATGCGATTTCTGAGTATTTCTTTTTTCGTAATTCCTTCATTTATTTTAAAAAATTTTTTAAAGCCACGTTTTGAATTCTATTAGGTAGCGTTTTAAAATCATTGAGTCGACGTTTCGTCTGCGAGAAACCTCCATCAACTTTATTTTTTTATATCGCCGCAACCAACTAAACACCCTGTATTCGACAGTATTTTTTATTACGAATTTAACCATGTATTACACATTACGGTTTTGAAGCTGAAAAATTCGGATTTTCGTTTTTACGTTTTTTATATGATATCAGTTAATATCAGAAGGCTTTGATAAAATGCCACTTGTTTAAACATTTTGTTGAAAACTGTTTAACTTAATTTTATTGCGTTGAGATCGTTGTTGTTATTTGAATTGTACGTATTTTAAGTTGTTTTTATTACCATTACTTCGTGGTTTGTTTTCCTTTTGGTTTTGTTTGGTTAATTTATTATTGTAATGAATCAATAAGTGTATCTATGGAAACATGGAATTTTACAAACGAAGAAATGTTCGATATGTTGATATGCTACATCTTATTCCACAGAAATTGTGTAGTTATCCTGAACGAAGGCCGCCTGGTAAATCCATTTTTAGACGTTTGGAATCTAATTTAAAAGAATTTGGTTCATTTACAAAACCTGTTCTATCCCGTCAAAAACAATCTGATGCCCAAATAGCCAATACCGTTTTATACGTTGTTGAGAACGCTGAAATATCGACAAGACAAATAGAACATCGGACTGGTATAGCTAATTCTACAGCACAATTCATTTTAAATAAGAATAAGTTAATCCATATAAATTTCGAGTTTGTCAGGGTCTTAGATCGGCTAATCATGAGCGACGAGCAGGTTTTTGCGAATGGTATACTAGAAAATGTGATCTAAATCTAAATTTTCCTTTTAAAATTATTTGTTCTGATGATAACCAACAGTGGAATTTTCAAGCGACGCAACAAATATTATTGGTCAAAACATAATCCTGATTTCAAAAAGGAATCAGGACATCAAAGTAGATTTGGATTTAACATGTGAATCGACATTTTGGGACTAAGAGTAATAGGACCTTTTATTTACCACAGCAATTTATATGCCGAACGACATCTGAATTTCCTAAGGAATGATTTGGAAAATGCCTTCGATGAATTACATCTAGCACTTGTTAACAACTGCTGGTTTCAACAAGATGGTGCCCCAGCGCATAACTCAAGAAATGTATAGGGCTATCTGGCATTGCGGTTTACAGGAAAATGGATTGCTACTTACAGTGCAGTAGCTTGACAAGCCCAATCACCCGATTTAAGTCCGTTGGATTTTTTCTGTGGGGTTACCTGAAAAACCAAGTGTATGATGAGAGTTTTGAAAATGAAGAACAGTTGTTAGTATCGGTTATGGCAGCAGTTAATACAATTTCGCCAGAAATGCTAGACCGTGTTTTAAATTCTTCAGTAAAGAGAGCTTACCTGTGTCGAGAAAATAACGGCAACCTATTTGAACATTTATTGTAATTATATAACTTTAATTAAATAGGTTTAAAAGATTGGAGTTGTTAAATTTGTACATACAAAAATATTATCAAATACTAAAGTTAATCTGAATTTTTTCCTAAAAATTAACTTCAAAATGATTATGTGTAATACATGGTTCAATTTGTAATAATAAATACTATCGAATACCGGATTGAAAAAATAAAGTTAATGATGGTTTGTCTGAGACGAAACGACAAATAAAAAAATTTTAAATCCCCATCTAATGGAATTCAAAAAGTGACAATGAAGAAGTACCTTTAGTTTTTAAAAATCTTCTAAAATAAATGAACGAATTACGAAAAAAGAAAAACCCAAAAATCGCATTTTGTTTTAAATCTCGGAAACGATAAAAAATAAAACCAATTTGTTTATACGAAAAATGTGTATAATTGATTTTTTTTGTTAGAAGCTTTGGCCTACAATTTATCTGTTTAATAAAAAAGTACACCTGGTAATTCTCATACTTATTTTAGTCATGTATGCTTAACATGTAAAGGTGTCTAAATTTAATATTTCATTATATACTTTTTCACGTGAGACAAAAGAAAATTAATTATTTTATAATTAGATATCTAAACGAAAGTACTTTCAGAACATTAATTTTGTTTCTTTTTAATGTTAATTACCTTCATTTTTATATATTCGTGGTGTCATAAACATAAATTATCTACAATTTTGTACTGACATCTTTATATTTCTTTGCGTAAATAGTTGTGACCAATAAAAGTAAAAAAAATTAAGGATCAAAGCACTTTTCAACAGTATTGCTTTTTAGTTTACGCAAAAAGTTTCTAAAAATAAACGAAGCTATTGGTTATGACTAAAATTTATTTAATAATTTGTTTTATTAGCTTAATGAATACTAGTTATTGTAATTCATATATTTTATGTCAGTTATTCTTATTGGAATGTGCGCTTTAAACTTGACATAGTTTTCTATGTAGTCTGATTATACATACCCCTATAGTATTTAATATACGATTAAAAGAGTAATAAAATGTGTTGACAAGGAAATTCCAATGGCATACCATTTTCAATATATTTCTAAGATTATTATTAAGGATTTTAATTCGTGCTATATTTACAAGTTATTTTTCCATGAGAGTTTGTGTGGTACACCGATATGATTAAACATTAAGCAACTCCGTAATTAGCATTATCTTGATCCATTCGGAAATTACCAATGTCATTACTTTAATGGATGTTTGGATATCATTTCTACAAGTTAATTTTAAATATCAGAATAGATTCCAAAACAAAGTAGTAGATAATTTTGAGAAGTGTTTTACGAGAATATTATTTTAAATATTTTCAAAGCTATTACGGATTAACAATCCTTGCCGGAGGACCGGCGCTAGCAGTTTTGTAGCCCGGTACAGAAACGTGACATGCCGTTCTCCACTCGCAATAAAAGTCGCCCAAGACAAGAATTTCAATAATTTTTACACTAAAAAGAAAGGACGCTAATTATAAGGTACCGTCAATTGGGGTGACTTGATACACCGGGGTGTTTTGATACGATTTGACGCATTACCCTTTCTTAATGTGTCTAAAATATAGAGCCATCCTCGTTAACAGTTCATTTGTCCTTGATTGTCGCTAGCGACTATATGTGAGTGATCCCTACTCTTTTTGGCGCCACAAAGCTGAAACACGAGCTTCAGTACCGGCTTAAATCAAAACAAAACAACGTCATATTTCTGGTGGTCCGTAAACTTTGATCTGTAGCTACGGTTGTATAAGTTTGATTTTCATGAAATTTGGTGGTAAGTTAGCTTATATATCAGTTAGCAATATTACAAAGTTTCAAAGTAAAAAAATAAAAGTTAATAATTTTGCAAATAAAATAGCATATGTGGTTCCAGGATGGGGTGACTTGATACACATGTAAAATGCCAAGAAAATACAAAAAGTGCCCTGGGACACGCAGATATGCATCGTATTCGGTAGAAAATTTGAATAAGGCGTTGGAAGATGTTAGAAGCGGGAGGTTAAGTTTACGGGGAGCCAGTGAAAAGTACAGTGTTGACAAAATGAAAATCCATCGCTGTTTAAAAGCGAAAAATCAAAAGAAGTATGGGGGACAAATGGCGCTCTCTGTAGAGGAGGAAACCTTTCTCACTGATAAACTAATCACTACAAGTGAGTGTGGCTTCCCTATGACATCTTATGAAGTCAGACAAATAGTAAAAACTTACCTAGACAGACAAGGACGAAAGGTAGGAGTCTTTAAGGAAAATCTTCCAGGAGAAAACTAGATGCAAGGTTACTTAAGCCGAAATGGCCAAAGATTAACAGTCAGAATGGCAGAAAACATCAAACACTGTCGCGCCGCAGTTTCGCCACAAATTGTGAATGAATATTTCGATAATTTAGAGATTTCATTGTTAAATGTAAAACCAGGGTCAATAATTAACTACGATGAGACCAACTTGGCTGATGACCCTGAGAGAAAGCGCGTTGTCGTTAAAAGGGGATGCAAGCATTCAGAATTTGTGTTAAATTCTTCTAAAGCTTCTACATCAGTAATGATGGCGTGTGCTGGAAATGGTACTCTTCTACCACCATTCGTGATATATCGTTCAACTCATTTATGGGACACATGGACAAATGGAGGTCCAAAAGGAACGCGATATGGCAATACCAAATCAGGTTGGATAGTTAAAAAAACTTTTGATGAATGGTTTTCTTCGATAGCTTTGCCCTATCTGAAGAGACAAGACCCACCACGAGCCTTAATTGGAGACAATTTATCGTCGCACCTTTCCGCTCATGTTATTGCTGAATGTAAAGATAATGATATCCGGTTTATTTTTTTACCCAAAACTTCAACTCACATAGCACAGCCTCTAGATGTTGCCTATTTTAGGCCATTCAAAAGACAATGGCGCGATATATTGATGGAGTGGAAACTAAAAGGCAATAGAGGAACAGTGCCAAAAGACAGATTTCCATCTATGCTTAAAAAACTGTCAAGCAAAATGGAAACAAACACTGCCGAAATAATTAAATCTGGATTTAACAAGTCTGGAATAATTCCGATTGACAGGATGAAAGTTGTAGATCAAATTCCGAAAGACACTACAGATGCTGAAGCTAATCAACACAATATGCAAAAGTCTTTGATTGATATTTTAAGACAGTTAAGATATTTCAATGACGAACCTAAGAAAAATCCACAGAAAAAGAAAAATTTAAGAGTGCAACCTGAAAAAAGCGTTGTCAATATAGATTCCGCTTCTGAAAACAACAACTTCGACGTCACTGAAACCCTCAATGAAAACGACGATTCAACTGAAGATGCCGAGAAGAGTAAGTTATTGGAAGATGAGTCAGACGAACTCCTTATTTTCAGAATTTGAAAACTCCCAGAGCGAGTCCCAGATGGATTGGAGTAAATTCGAAGTTGATTATAATGACATTGAAGAAAATTTTTTGCTTATTGAAATGCAAGTTAGTTCTGTGAAAAAACAAGTAAAACGGGTGGTTGCTCAGGTCCTCAGTGTGGCAGGTTCATCCAATGACGCCAACAAGGCGGTCCAAGTTTCATTTTTGAGACCTTACAAAGTTTCGAAAGATACATTTACGTGGCCTGATGTTAAAGACACAAGTTTTGTTTACCCTTTCGAAGTGAAGTACCGATTACCTATGCCACAAAAACAAAGAAGAGGACTTTTTAAATTTCCTTTCGATGTTTTATAGTTATATTTGTATTGTAAAAACATTTTTTTTACTGTATAAAGGGATAAATAATCCCTTTTTTTCGAATAAACGTTAATTTTTCATAAGTTTTGCATAAATAAACCTTTAATGTATTTTTTCAAATTTAAACCTTTAAAAAAAATATTTTTGTGTATCAAGTCATCCTTTAAAGCTTGTGAAATGATATTTATAAAGAAATAAATACGTGTATCAAATCACCCCGACCCACGGGGTGACTTGATACACCAACATTTTTTTCCTCTAAACCTAAACTAAAATTTATAACGTTATGGCACTTTGACTATATAAACTAGAGATCGAGACTAAACTTTTGTGGGGTATATGAACTTCCTAGGTCTATCCATTCCAAAACTACATGCAATTGAATTTCAAAAATGTATCAAGTCACCCCAATTGACGGTAACTAAATTTTGTATAGGTACTGAGCATTGCTTACATTGAACACGAACAGTAATAATAGTACTATAATAGTAGGTACAATGAGTTCGCCGATTTTGGGAAGTTGTAGAACGTAAGAAATTTTTAATTATTTTCAACTTAATAAGGTTCTTTTCTCCACTTGCCACACTTACTGTCAAGGTCAACAAGATTCTTAAGACAATGTTGAAGGTGTAGCAATGGGTAGCCCCTTAGTCCTGTTATAGCTAATTTTTATATGGAAAAATTTGAAACATTAGCGTTACAAAATATACCTAAAAAACCTTCAGTTTGGTATAGATATGTAGATGACACATTTGTTATTTTGAAACATGGAGAAGAAGCACTGCATGGGTTTTTAGTTTTTATAAATGGTATACATCCTAGTATTCAATTTACCATGGAAAAAGAAACTAATGGAAGTTTACCATTTCTTGACATATTAATATCTAAAAATAATAATTCACTATCATTTAAGGTTTACAGAAAGCCGACACACACTGATAGGTACCTTCATAAATTATCCAACCACCACCCACGTCAAAAAATTAGTGTAATTAAATCTTTAGTAGATCGAGCAAAACTAATTTGTGACCCTGAATTTTTGAAGGATGAATATAAACATCTAAGAAAATCTTTACAAGATAATGGATATTCACTTACAGATATTAATAATGTTATTACACATTCTAGGCGTAACCTTAAAGAAAAACCAGTTCTTAATGTTGGTCCTTTTATAGCTAATGTTACAAATAGAATTGAAAAAATCCTAATTAAATATGGCATTAGGACTATTTTTAAAATTACAAGAAAAATTAAAGAACATTTAAGATCACCTAAAGATGCTTCAAACCCTTTATCATCTTCCGGAGTGCATAAGTTATCTTGTTCATGTGGAAAAGTATACATCGGAACCATAAAACGTAGCTTTGATACAAGACGCAAAGAACATATGAGATTTTGTAGATTAGGTCAACCAGAGAGGTCTGCTGTGGCTGACCATGCCCTGAATAAAATAAATCATGACACTCAATTTGACAATATGGAAATACTGTCAAGACAAACTCATTATTATGTTCGTTTACAACGTGAAGCTATTAAAATATATAAACACCCTAATAATTTTAATAGACAAGAAGAAAATCTCCGTTTAAATAGGTTTTGGCATCTTATAATTAAAATAAAGCGTAATAATACATCTTAATTTTGATTTTAATTTTAACTTTTGGTATGTCTAGGTTTTTTGTTGTGTTTTTCCTAGACCTTGAAGCAAATGCTTTGCCAATTATATGTTAAATTACCACAGCACTATAATTTAACATAAGTAATTGAAATTAAATTAAAATTATAAATTACAAAGAACGTTCTGCATTATACTTTTCATTGTTAATAACACTTCTAATGATTGTTAAAGATATCTCTTTGTTAGATTTAACTGGGTTATTTTATTTGATGTGATGTTTGGATTTGTGAATGCTTCTATCATGTTCAAATTGAAGCTTTTCACAACTTTACACTTACATCATAGCTCGATTAAATTTTGTTAAATGTGTTGTTTGGCTGACAAATTTCATTGTTAGCTTCCGCCGTAGAGAGTGTTCTGATTTGTCATCTTTAAGGTAGTTTAACAAGATTTAATTTTTAATGACCTAGTTATTCTTTACTAAAATTTAATTTTATAGTTGGCTTTATACGTTTCTCAAACTGTTGTATTAATAGCAGGCTGATGTTTATGTTTTAATTTTTCAACTTTGACAAAATTGTTTACAACATCTTTAACAATTTTTAACAATTATTACTACTGACGAAGATAACTGTAAGTGTTATCGAAACGTTTAGATTGTATAATTTAAAACACACCATTAAAAAACCCCACAAAAAAGATAAGTATTTTATAATGTTAAAGTTAGGAGCAACATCCTAAGTAATGATAAGTTTTAATACCTCAATTGAGTTTTGTTTTGCGTTTACAAGCCCTAAAACGGATTCTATTTTATCTACTAGCTCAAGTGTGTTCCCTTCTCTCGATTCACCATCAATCAATAGTATTTCCAAGTCCTCACAATATTTTATTATCTCGTTTTTAGATAAATCTTTCAAACATGTATGTTGAACAAAAATTGAAAATGATAGCTGTAGATATTCATCAAATCAAATCCGGATTTTAAAGAATTACCTGCTTAATCTATCGTAAAAGAACCTCTATTTTAAATTTTGATTTGGAATCTGCGCCCGCATCATAACGCGCGTCGTAAAAAAGTTAAGTTTTTCGTCAAACTCTGTGACGCGGTTGTGTTAACTTGACATCAGCTGTGATGTCAAAAACGTCGGAGAGTTCCTTTGCACCACAGAGTGTAAGGCCCTTTCGGGTATTTGACAAATTACAATTCCACTTTTAGTTAATATGCTTCGACTAGCTACAGTGTAGTGTGGGAGTGGGTTTTGTTTTTAGACCTTCTAATTCTGGAAAAAAAACTAGATTAATACTATAAAAATGAATATAAAATAATTAATATGTTCTGGTAGGAAAATTAATTAAGATTCTATAATAAATGGTTGTTTTCGCCTGGGCCCTTGTGGATAGATCACCAACCTGGACGACGGGCGTGGATGGTGGCTGCCTCGAGAACTCACGTTGTAGCTGGGGAATTTTGTTTAGTATTGGTGCTTTCCTGTAATCAGAATTGGTTATACGTTTTGAAAATATAAAGATAAATGACATGACGGTTTTGAGGTGAAAAAAATAACGTTATAAATGGTTTTTAGTTTTACATCAGAAGGATATGTGTATATTTCAATTGGATAATTAATTACACAATTGTAGTTTGGAAATTATTTTAATTAACAAATTACATTTTTGTAATGAGGAATAATTGCTTGAGCTTTGATTAATTAGTATAATTCAATCAAAACGGAACAAATTGAGGTTAATGTCACATTGAATCGGGACCTTGAATTACTTAGAATACTTGTTTTATATACACAGGGAAAAGGATTTAAATAAATAGATTTATTCTTACGCTATAATTAAACCAAATATGCACATAGGGCTGAAAATGATTGAATGCGAAATAATACATTCGTTTTATTTTCATTTAGTGGAGTATATGCGTATATGAAATCGTACACCAGATGTGATGCTTATATCACTGAAAGTCAATGAAACCTTTATGATTTGCATAAAAAGAAACGTTAGTTAATCTTTTGAAATTGTTCACTATTTATGGAATGGTTTTAAATGGTTTATTATGGGATATTTTACTCAAATGTTTTAAATAAATTAAAACTAGGAAATAACCTTGAGCAATTTAAATAATGCCTCGTATTAAATCATCACGAAACAACCTGTTTTATTTGATATTGAAAGCGAACTGAACGTTTTCGTTAACTTAATCTCTTGATACTATTTATACAACGAAATTCTGCGGCTTTTGCTAAAGGCCAAAATTTACGACTGCCTAAAGGAGATGTAGCTAGTTCATTGCATTTTCGTTGTTCGAACAACTTTTTAGTTTTAGTGATGACACCTTTGCAGATATTTCTAGCACCAACGTATTCTACATGACTGTCAACCGATTTATTAGATTTCCATTTAATGTAACATTTATTTTTTAAAGATATTGCATCAGAACAAGCCTTATTGAACCAGGGTTAGGAACGTGAATGACCTACACGGTACAGTTTTTTCGGAATGTATAACTCCATTCCCATGAGGATGACTTCAGATACTGAAAGAGCGATGTCCGAAGAAGAGGACGACTTAAAACAATATTCACGCCATGGAAAGGTTGCAAAGAAATCCCGTAAATCACTCCATCGAGCTGACTTAAAACACCACAAGGTTCTATCGGTTTTGCGAACAACAGGGGAATTTGGTTTGTCTGTGTGTCTGTGTGTTTGTTTGTCTGTGTATCTGCGTGTCTGTGTGTCTGTGTGCCTGTGCGCCTGTGTGTCTGTGTATCTGTGTGTCTGTGTGTCTGTGTGTCTGTATGTCTGTGTGTCTGTATGTCTGTGTGTCTGAGTGTCTGTCTGTTTTTGTGTTTGTGTCTGTGCGTCTGTGTGTCTGTGTGTTTATGTGTCTGTGTGCATGTCTGCCTGTGAGTCTGTGTGTCTGTGGGTCTGTGGGTCTGTGTGTCTGTGTGTCTGTGTGAGTGTCTGTGTGTTTGTGTGTCTATGTGTCTGTGAGTCTGTGTCTGTGTGTCTGTGTCTGTGTGTATGTGTGTCTGTGTCTCTGTATGTCTGTGTCTCTGTGTGTCTGTGTGTATGTGCGTCTGTGTGTAAGTGTATCTGGATATCTGTGTGTCTGTGTGTCTGAGTGTATGTGTGTCTGTGTGTCTGTTCGTGTGTCTGGGTGTCTGTGGGTCTGTGTGTGTGTGCGTATGTGTGTGTGCGTGTGTGTGTGTGCGTGTGTGTGTACGTGCGCGCGAATGTGCGTGTACGTGTGTGCGTGGTGCGTGTGTGCGTATGTGCGTGTGTGCGTGTGAGCGAGTGTGCGTGTGTGCGCGAGTGTGTGGGCGAGGTGCTTACGCGCGTGTATGCATGTGTGCGTGTGTGCGTGTGTGTGTGTGTGTGTGTGTGTGTGTGTGTGTGTGTGTGTGTGTGTGTGTGTGTGTGTGTGTGTGTGTTTGTGTATGTATGTATGTTAGTAACCACGATAACTTCAGAACGAAGATACCTACGTACTTAAAATTGAGTATTCTATGACTTAGAGCTGATTAGAATTTGGGAAAAATCCAGCGGCGGGCTAGTTTTTGGTTTTTATCAAATATTTCTAAAACAGCTGCATATTTTAAAGGTATAAAAATACCAGGATATAGACCTTAAACATATCGATTAACTATGTTGTATGCAATTTTTTGATATGACGCGTAATATAGCGGCAAAAAAATTCCTAATGTAGAATTTAAGTATTAGTTCAAATTTTTTCGTTATCTAAATAACGATTAATTCTATAACAAAAAGTGTAGACGTATTTTTTAAAGAAGGGTTAATTTTACTTAAATTTTCTTTATAAAGTTTTTTTAATGTAGAGCGCAATAAACGTAAAAATTAAATAAATATGACCGAAGCGAACATGTATTTATGTCCATTAACCTGACATGAAGTTTTAAACGTCATTCTGTCATAGATTATTGTTTTTGTTTTTATAATGTTGCCCGGTTTTGTTATAAACGTATAAAAACAGGTTGTATAGTTATCACTAAAGCACGGGCGGAAAAGGGGTGTCCGTGATAAAAGGAAGCGGAGACAAAATGACATATGACAATAGAATGTATCCAATAAAATTCACAGGTAAATTGATCATAAAATAATCGCGAGAATTAATCTTGTAATAAATTCTAATAATTTCACTAAATTCTCCTTTCGCATTTTATTCAGTATTAGGCTGACAACAGATCGCCAGTCATTAGTTTACTGTAATTACTGATGGGATAGCTTATTGGAATTAATTTAATGCATGCCCATTTCTTTAGGTATTCTGATGACATCTACATCAAATATTCAAAGCTTATACTTTGGAGTAGTACACAACCAATTTAATAGCTACGGACCGTAGATACATAAAACTACTTCAAAATCAAATAAGAAGAAATAATACAAATTTGTTGTACGGTGTTGTCATTTAAAGACGCCAGAATGATTTTAAATGTACCGAGTATATACTGTAACAATATCTTTAGAAATATCGCCGTGACGACAAAGTACTGAACTAAATTTGTATGCAATTTTACGTATTTTAGGATTTTTTAGTGGTGTTTTAAAAATCTCTAACTAGAAGTAAAATATGAAAACCATACTCTTGAGGAACATTCCTGGGTTCCATCGCAATCGACTACTACCAACGGTTTTTCACTAACACACATACTATAAAAATGATTAAGGAATGTAATTTGTCGTCCGTATATAGACGCCACTATGCAAAGTGTAACCAAATTGATGGACGCCAAAATGATAGAATGATGTATATATATATATATATATATATATATATATATATATATATATATATATATATATATATATATATACACAAAACGTGACTTTTTTTCATTTTAAGTATTGGCATCTCGGAAACTACAAGCGATAGGGATTCGGTTAGATGGGGAAAGAGTTGCAGTTTTATGAACCTAAATTAACGACACTTTCAGTTGTTGGAAAAAGGTCATGGCTTACTTGATATTTCAAAAAAACTAAAATTTTGCATTATATTTAATTCTAAATAACTCTGTTATTATCGATTTGACAAAAAAAATGTAGAGGAAAGATGGTAGTGTTTTTTATGCTTTATCTACAGGCGTCGCCGCTTTTGTTCTATCTCTTGTTATTCCAAAGTTATGGTATAAACTTTTGTTTTTTTTAATGGAAGATATAGTAGGCTATGCCTTTATCAGATGCGAATTTCTTTAAGCTGTGTAACGATATCCGACATAATGTATTTATTTTAAAAAATAACAGAGTTGTACCGATTTTATTACTGATTTACAGTTGGCCATAGAAAAACTACTAAATTCAGTTTTTTTTTCATTTCAAACTTTGATGAGCGAAAACAAGTTTAGTGATTTCTCCTTTCAATGTTGTAGAATCGTTATTATTAGGAATACAACAAAATGACACGAATAAAAATTTTAGACATTTTAATGTGTAACATGTGCATACTAATTTCCTGCTCGCTTGAGTTAGAAAAAACTTTTTAAGTAGCAGTAATAGTTGGCTTTGGCATTTTTAATAAGGACAAATTTTTCTCTTTATAACGACATGAGCTTTGCTATATTTACTTTGATGAATAAACGCGATACAGGAATTTCCGTATTGTTGAGAGTGCCAAGAAAAAATATAAACAAAGTACTGGTGCTTATTGTTTTATTTGAAATTTAGCAGTTGTGTAAGTATGTAAATTAAATTAAAGATGTTTTCTAATCGCGACAAACTTAATATGTTGGAATGTTTTGTAGTGTGTAATAAAAATAGTGTTCTTGCTGCCGAACGGTACCAACAATTGTATGAGAATAGGCGTCAACCATCTCTACCGACGTTCAACAATTTATACAGAAATCCCAGACATTTGGTTCCTTTTCGAAACCAAAGAGGGATGAAAACATCATTAACAAGGATATCCAAATAAATGTATTGGCCTACGTTAATCAGAATCCTTCTACGTCGACCCGACAAATTTCAGCTGAAGTTGGTGTGTCGCAACCCACAGTCATGAGAGTTTTGAAGAAACACAAATTTCACGCATATCACCTATCAGTAATACAGACACTGCATCCAGGAGACCAAGCTGCAAGAATTGCGTTGAGTAACTGGTACATTAATATGATTCAATAGAATCCAGAGTTTCAAAATCAAATTTTGTGGAGTGATGAAATCAAATTTACTAACTGCGGTATGTTCAATAGGCGCAATAAACACTTGTGGATGCAGGAAAATCCTAGGATACTTCGTGAAAGATGGCCTCAAAGAAAATTTGGATTCAATGTTTGGTGCGGAATTATTGGATCGCGAATTCTTGCACCTTTCATTTACGACGAAAGTTTGACAGGCCAGCGGTGTCTTGTGTTTCTACAAAATGAATTTCAAAATACGTTGGATATCTTAGATTTGGAAACGACGTAATAATAAAATGTCTAAAATTTTTACTCGTGTCATTTAGTTTTATTCCTAATAACGATTCCACAAAATTAAAAAGAAAAATCACTAAACTTGTTTTTGCTTATCATAATTTGAAATGAAAAAAAATTGTGTTTATTATGGCAAGGGTGTAAAACTGCCAAAGATCATAATAGTTAATTCATTTTTTCCATGACCAACTCTAAATCAACGATAAAATCGTTATAACTTTGTTATTAAAAGCGCATCTGATAAATGCATAGCCTACTATACCTTCCATTAAAAAAAAGCAAAAGTTTATGTCATAACTTTGGAATAACGAGTTATTTAGAATTTAGAATTAAATAAAATGCAAAATTTAAGTTTTTTTGAAATATCTAGTAAGCCATGAACCTTTTCCAACAACTGAAAGTGTCGTTAATTTAGCTTCATAAAACTGCAACCCTTTCCCGATTTAACCGAATCTCTATCTCTTGTAGTTTCCGAGATGCCAATGCTTAAAATGAAAAAAAAACTCGCACTGTGTGTGTGTGTCATATATATATATATATATATATATATATATATATATATATATATATATATATATATATATATATATATATATATATAATCACACACGCGTCATCGATGCGTCGGTGAATGGAAGTATGTGACAGTTGTCGTTGGTTGTCATATCCGACATTTACTATGAGTTATTATGGTTTTAATAAAAATACGTTATTCAATTTAACAATACTTAATTGTTTGATAAATGTTCTCAAAAAGACGAAAACCTGTAAAAATTGTACTTCAAAAATCAAAAGATACATATTGTGTGCCTTGAAAGTAAACTCACATACGTTACCTGCTAAAATTTAATTTGAAAGAACAAAATTGCACAATAGGAATTATACACTTGTCATATTGTTAATTGCATTATTATACAAATGCCTCAATTTTTATTGTATTTTGTATATGTATTTATTAAGATCGGTCCTTTTGTTACATTTTTGGATCTAAAACTTTTCCATTTTAGTCTAATTGCACATTGATACTACACCTAATCTTATAAATTTATTATTGCTCCAATGGCTTTATTGCCATATTAATTTTCAAGCTAATTGCAATGTCATGACTTTTGAGATGATAAATTACATTTAAAGTGGATACAAATTACATGTCACTTCAGCACAGCTTCTATGTTATCAAACATCTCTTCTGCCAAGACGTTATGTCTTAAAAAATAACAGCTTATTACTTAATACATTCATACCTCAAAGTCTCATATTTAATTACTAGACTTAAAATTAAGAAAATACAGATTTGGTCAATTATTTTAAAATAACAGTTTCTTTTAGAAAGTAGAAACGTTTATGAAAAGATACTTGTGACTTATTTGTAAAATTTAAATTAATGATCATCACAACCACGTTCTGTTGTTTGTATTAAAATTCCTTTCATTTCCTCTTTTGTCTAAATTAATTAAACATTGTCAGCAAGTTAAATTTTATATAAAATAACTTTATACGAAATGTAAGTAACTAATCAACAAATGCATTAGAATGGAAAACAAATTACTATTGCTAAACAAAGTGCGGTTTTACTGATAAATTGGAAATAATGAGTGAAACTCTGGTTCAGTAGAAAACAATAACATATTTAACTAAAAATTAATTAATGCTTGCCGAAGTATATTAAAATCTTATTGTCCGAAGACCTTGTAAGGTTATTTTGATGCACCGTGTATGTATAGTATACTGATAACGTGTGTTGAATGTAGCTGAAGTGAGTTTGCACGAAAAGAACTTTTTTTGTGTATGCGTTATGTAAGTTGGTGTAATTGATACGCCACTGGAATTTAGTGAGGCATTGGTTATCGTGTGAAGGAATATTTGAATGCCCGTACAAAGATTTTCGTGTTGAAAGCGTTAAATTTAATTGAGAAATAGTGTTTTGAGTAAATTTTTATTGACACGGGTAAAATTACTAGTCTCTTTGCTAGTGTGTATGGAGGAATTTGGACTAAAGAAATGGTTGTAGACGTATGAGTGAGTGAGTTTATGATATATTGATATTTTATTAACGTGCAGTAAGGAATACGGATGCATATTTTTGTTTGTAGAAATTTTGTAATATGGTGCAATAATGGTAAATCGATGCATGTTCAAGAATGGAGTGACAGAATGTGAGGGAGTTTGCTAAATTGTGCGGAAATAGAATTCGCCCACGTGTGATATTTGCATAAAAAGTTGAGGGACAGTCTTGTTAATCTACAGTGTGAATGTAATCGCAATTGATGATTTCTTTGGAAAGTTTTCAGTGAATTTACAAAGTAATTCAAGATTGCTACGTTTATTTCGCACTGTTGGCGTCTTTTCCACGTTGGAACCTTCGATGCGGGAAAGAAACGCGTGAAATACTCAATTGTGATAGGTGAATTTTGATTTTAGCGCGAATTTATTGTGACGTATTGGAAATATGGCGGGCAGAAGGTATATAAACGAGTGTCAAATTTGAGGGGTTAGTTTGTTGGTTAGAGGTTTTGAGTAAGAGTCGCGCGCCATTAGAATGGTTAGAAATGGAGTTTATTTGTGAAAATTATAGTTTAGCAAAGCATGTATAGCGACCGCATTAACCCATAAAGGGATAAATCGTATAGAAATTCACAAATAAATAACTTAATATATTGTGAGTTGAAGGAAAGTATTAGTGATTTTCTTCAAGAAATAAAAAATGCTTAGGAAGATTAGAAGTTAACACAGCAAATATTTTGTTATTAGTGTTCAATTGTTGGACGCGGACCTAATATTATTATAAAGAAACGTGAAGGTAACCATTTACGTGACCGAAGGAAAAGTTTGTAAAATTTAGTTATTGGTGATCATCATTGACATGGAATGTGTTCAATCGATAGCAATACCAAATTGATTGTATAAAAGCAAATAAGAACTTTAATGAGTATATGGAAGTAACCATTTTTCATTTTGGTCAACGTTTTGAAGGGAAAACATCACAGTATAATGTGATGTTATGTTAGGCTAAAAAGCCCCTATACGCGGTATGCGAGTGAACCAACCATAGACACTGCGTTAGTGAGTACCTACTACAGCCGAGTGTGTAGGGCGAATACGACTTCCTCTTGTGTTTTGCGCATAGTCCATCTACGAATTTAAAAAGTATTCCCTAAAGCAGATCTTATGTAGTACTACTACCGCACCTAAAAAGGATTAATTAATGTAATACGCAACAATTAGATTTAAATTTTATTGAACCAAGACAAGTACCATTATTTTTTAAGTACATTTTTTTTTGTTATTGTTGCATTAATTACGGTTCATTCATAGAAATAAAAAGGTAATCTAACTGTAGTTATTTTGTTGTTTTTAGTTTTAGGAATTCGGTAATTTTAGTCTTAACGTATTGATGTGTTTGATGTTTTCTTTTTACCACGTCGTTGTATATATTTACATGCGGAATTTGACAGTATATATCCACTGTATAATTGACTTTGTCGTTTATTTGTGTCAATCGTGTGCCTAACTGGTTACATCTTCTGATAAGGGAAATTAGTCTTTGCATATTTTCGAATTTAAGGATCGATTGGAAATTGCGTAATGAGCCAGATCGATCACAAAATTTCATTTTAGCTTTGAAATATTAATGCAGGACACTACTAACAAAGTACTTATTATTTTTTTATTCAGCATAAATTACAATTTTGAGATATTAAAGTTTAAACCTATTAATGAATGTTTAAATACGATTTTAAAGATAAAGTATTAATAAAATATAACGATTTTATTGATGATACAAGCACTAACCGCTTTTGAATCATTCGAACATTATGTTGAGGTAACAATTTATTATTAAACCCATCTCGTTTATTCTATTTAGAATTTTCTAAATTGGGAATATTTATTTAATTCAAAGTTTTATAAGTTAGAAGTATAAATTTACAGGTATACGAGGGATACTGAAAAAGTATTCAAGTTAACGTTCTACGATTTGGGAATTTTCATTTGTACAAGGTGTGTTCAATAAGTTTCGACGACACGTGTATTTCAGAATTTTCTTAGAGCTTTTGGATCAATTTATTTTGAAGTGTGATTGAATTTGAATGGTGAATGGTTTTACTGAGTAGGCTGCAATCCTGTCTTCCACAGTCAGATAGGATCAATTTACCATCCTGCCTAAGATTATTTATTTTAGCAAAATTTAAGATTGTGGTGGCGCCTAGAGAAAATTTTTCTCGGACTGAGCTTTGTGAGTTTTAGATTAGTGGTAAGTGTAAGATGTTTGAAACTACCTTATCGACCACGCCTATTACCACTGTAGCTGGCTTGGCAACCCGGTAAGCATACACGACGTCTAGTGCGGTTTGGAGGTGTAACAACCTTATGTCTGTATGGTTGGTTATTCATATAGCCGTCAGTTATTAAAAATGTTAAAAAAAACGATATAGATCTATCAACTTATGAGCATGCTCAGGATTTAAATAGCATATAATTAAAGAACGTAACTTACAGGTTACCATGACTAGTAGTAGTCCGTTTAGATTTCCAAAAGAAAACAGGTAAATGTAACAGTAGTAGAATGCAATGTACATTTTACTTGCTTTTACCTAATGTCATTAATATTTTAATAGTTATGTCACAAATTAGTAGCTAATTGCTAAATTAAAGAAGCGATGTCTCACCCTTATTTCTGAAATTTAAATGTGTAAACGTGTATTGCTGTACACCTAATAAGTAGTAGTGTAATAAATCTTTAGATTCCTGATTAATTTTGTGTTAAAAATTAGAATATAATATAGGAACTGGTAGTAGTATCCAAAATCAAGAAAATTTAACATAAATGTAGATTTTTCATGTTTACGTGATAATCTAAACAAGTAATCTAAAACTGAAATAGGTTTTAAGTAAACGGTTGAAACAAACACGGAAAAAGTATGGTAAAAACTATAGAGTAAAGTAAACTAGTTATTTATGGGTAAACTTTGCCAATACAATGTATTAACCAAATCGTATAGCTAATAAGTGTGCGCATTTTAAAATCATTCTTGACTGTACAGAGTGTTCCAAAAAGCAGGGCAAGACAAAGTTAGCATTTTTTAATGGAAAACCCTGTATATGATTTGATTGTTGGATTCTACGTGCAATTGTATAGGTTTCATGCATGCAAAATTTGCGGTTTTTGAAATAATTCGAATTTTACCCAAAATATCGCATTTACATGTATAACTTTATTATTAGGCACCATTTTATGTTTTTTGTAGAAAAACTTTTATATTTGGACCAAGGAAAGGCCAAGGTTAAGCCGATGCTCTGAAGAAGAAATATTACAGATAAATGCTACCTGGTGTTCAAAATATACCTATGTTCAAACCTGCGAAACTAGAAATTCAAAAATATCACTTTACAAGTAGAACACCCTGTATATTTTTACACTGTATTAAAGAGAACCAAAACCATACAATTCTTTATAAGTATCCCCTATACCTATATTTCACTATTTTTGAGATATTTTGATTTTTCTATATTATTCAATATTACAATGGTTTTTCTTGTGATTATTTGCAGTAGCCATGAAATTTGAAAACAAGAGAGACAATAAGTTGCATTAAATACTAAACACTAACATAGATATAAATTAACTTCGACATAAAATATATTACATTATCATAAGCACCTGATATAAAATGAACACGAACATTCTCAAGTCATTGGATAATTCAACAGTTAATGAGCTCATAAAATATGTTATTATGTTTTGCCTCACGTTTGTCAGCATCTGCAGTGTTGTCGTTTCACAACCTTCTCGTATCCTATCTTGTAGTGGGCAATGTGACACATACACGTTCTTTACTATATCCCTACAAGAAGAAATCTAATGGGGTAAGATCACACGACCTTGGGGGCTACTGGACAAAACCTCCACGCGCAAACCATTTTTGAGAATAATTATCATCTAAAAATTCACGTAGTACGTCGCGGTGGTAGTGCGGAGTTGTAGCTACATATTCAGTCGACGAAACGAACAGACGAAAAAGGTTAGGGAAACCTTCTTGGCGGAATTAAAGGTAGATACGACAAGTCGGAGTAGTGTTAAAAAAATACGGTCCAATAATTTTATTGTGGAGAATGTCACACCAAACATTTATGGACCATTGGTTTTGTATTTATCGGATCCAAAATGGACTATCTAATGCGTAACAGTGCATATTATGACGACTTACAGTACAATTGCTTCTAAAAGTAGCCTCGTCAGAAAACAAAATATAAGATGAAAAGTTTGGATTAACCTCAAGTTGAGCAATAATGCACCGGCAAAAGATTACTTGTCTTTTGAAGTCATCAATTCGTACTTCCTGGTATAATTCATTACGGTAAAGATGATACTTATATTTTCTAGTTGTTCGATTGAGAGTTGATTGTGACGCGTCACATGACATTGCAATCTGACTACTACTGACATGCGGGTTTTCTTCAATATGTAACAGAATCTAAAGTTCGTTTTCTTGGTTACTGGTATTTCTATTCACCACTTTGTTTTACACTGCCAGTAGAATCGAAACACTTCATCAAAAAAGTGAGCCGAGTGTGTTGGCGTCGAGTGGGATAATTCTGTATAACCTTTGAGCTATCCTAAATGGCTACAAAAATGCAGTTTGACAGGTGAAATATTTGGGAATTTGTTTGCATGTCTACTGCGAATAATCACAAGAAACACTATAAAAATACTGAGTAATATAGAAAAATCAGAATAACTCAAAAACAGTGAGAGATAGGTGTAGGGCATACTTATGCAGAATTGTGTGGTTTTTTATTCTCTTTAACACAGCGTAAAATATACAAGGTTTTGTATTTGAGAAAAATTACATTTTTGAATTTCAAGTTTCGCATATATTTTGAACATCCTGCAGCATTTATCTTTAATATTTCTTCTGGAGAACATAGGCATAAGCTTGGCATATCCTTGGTCCAAATATAAAAGTTTCCTTGACATAACACAAGATGGTACATAATATACCTACATAATAAGTCATACCTGTAAATGTGATTTTTGGATAATATTCGAATTATTTCAAAAACCGTAAGTTTTTATATGTATGAAACCTATTTAAATAAAGTTTTATAATTGCACGTAGAATCGCAAAATCGAATGATATAATAGGTGTACCATTAAAAAATGCTAACTTTGCCATGCCTTTTTTGGAACTCTGTATAGTCACAAATAATTTTAAAATGAGCACACTTACTGGCAATATATTGTTATAAATACATTCTATTGGCAAAGTTTACCCATAAAGCAACAGTTTACTTTACTCTCTCGTTGACTCACCCTGTATATATAGCGTAAGCTTGTATCTTACTTTTAGTTACAAAAAAGCAGGACAAGGCACAGTTAGCATTTTTTAATGGTACACCTTGTGTATCATTCGATTTTTCAATTCTACGTGCAATTATAAAACTATATTTAAATAGGTTTCATACATTTAAAATTTACGGTTTTTGAAATAATTTAAACATTATGATATAAATCCATAGCTCAAAAATTGAGAAGTAGATATGAAGTGGAAGAAAAACTCAAAACCAAAATTCTCAATTATTTTTTATTATATATGGTGTAGTTAAGAAATAATCCTACATATATTGAGATGATATGTTTAAGTGTTAAATATGATAGGCATTATGACATAAAGTTCATAATAAAGATTATAATAGAATTAGAGTTAGTGTAATGAAATTAAGTAAACAGATATGTAAAATCACATGTGGCATAAGTGCATATTAACATATAACTGAGTACATATGTAATTGTACAGCACATTGTAAGCTAAATGAGTCAAGTTTTACAATTATTGGATTTTATGCATGGTTATAAAATAGAAATTTTCACTGCAGTTGTTTCCGATCATCTTCGGAAGATATAAATTAGGTATTTTCTATAACATTGTTCATCATATCCATTTGGAGTAGGTGAAGCCTGTTCTGGTAGCATGATCTGCTTCAATTCTAACATCAAAGAAAATAGTATGTATTAGATAACGTGTTGATGAAAGAAATTGTATGAGTAAAGTTATCGATAAAGGCAACATTAAAAAGATTCATATAATTTATGTAATGATGAAGAAGAATATTGAACAATTAGTGAAAAAGTAACTTACAGTTGTGTTAAAAGGAAGTGTAGCCACATAAATTAACATTGTTGGCGCAAATTAACTAAACGTGTCGAGACGATAGGTTATGGACATTTTGAACTCTGACAATTTTTCAGTGTTAACTGTGTTGAAGTTGAAGTTAGTATAACTTCAGAGAATCCCAATATGACCATAGTTTTCCTGTAAATAGTAGAATAGGTTATATATAAGTAAATTTCTGTATGTTAAAATGAGTGATTAGAATAATTACTATAGCAAAATGGAGTAAAAGCGAAATAGGGCAAATGGGGTATCATTTTGAAGGAAATTTGATGTAGAATTCAATGATTATATTATTTTTAAGATTTATCCTAGTATAACAAAGATATTTGCAAGATTATTAAATTGTAAATTTCAGAAAAAGGTTCAACCAATCAGAAAAAGATCAGGTTTGTTTGTTTTGTAAAATATGTCCAATCAAAATTGATAGTTTAGAAAAAAATGATATTACTTTTGTAAATTTTATTAACAGTCTCTTACTAAACTTGAAAGTGAAAGCATGTTACTTTTGTTCTTTAAAATGTAATAAATTTAAGATTGGCAAGTGTTGCATAAGCTTATTTTTAAAAACAAAAACCTATTTGCAAAGTTAAATTATTTTAAACCAATAGTGAGTTTAGTGTTGTAAATAATTGAGTTACGGAATCTTATTATTGAATTTTGTTTAATATAAACTAAATTAATTAAACACAAAATCGACTTATTGATTTCAAATAAATACCAAAATTTTAATAAAAATAAAAATTTTAATGCAGAGAATTATTGTATTTAAATCATACAATATTAAAATAAAGTGCTTTGAGAAAAATACTAAATAAATCTGAATGCCGAAATGTATTGCATTAAAATTATGCAATAATAAAATAAAGTGCTTATGTAAGAAAAGTTAACATGTAGTTAGTTACCTGAAAAAGCTCATGGATGATAACAATCAATCAGATGACAACATACTTCGTGGGATCCACAACACAATTGACTTGGAGAACGAGACTTCAACAATTGGAGATTGCAGCAGCAGGAGGAAGATTGATGATGATGTAAGTTATATGAATGTATTATTAGTAATTTAAGGTTATGTTTATGTTTATTTTTATCATCGATGCTTATTTGTGTAAAGAGTTTGAGCAAATCATATACCAGTCAGCAAATAATACCGCGATTCATTAATAGTATAATAATATTACTTCAGCTCAAAATAAAATTACATTATACTTACATTAACAATAATTTATTTCGTTGTTCAGCCAAGGATCACAGAATGCACTTATTTAACATCACAATTTACATAAAGATATCCGCATGCGCACAATATGTTGAATAATTACGTGTTATATAAAGTGTTTGAACAAAACTATTTTAGTTGAATTAAAATTTAATTGCAAGTTAGTCGATGAGTTATATTATAACAGTTTTTACAGTTTTAATATAAACACGTTATTTAATTTCATTTCAGTATTTAATAGCATTACAAAACTAATTCACTATCCCTATCTTAGTCGAGGCGTAAATACATATAGATAAATAATTTTCATTAGAACCCTATACTTTGAATATTAAATTAATTTCATTTCATTTATTTAATATATATATATATATATATATATATATATATATATATATATATATATATATATATATATATATATATATATATATATATATATACAGGGTGATTCAAATTCGAGGCTAACCATAGGGATTTCGAAAACGGTAAGAGATAGAGGGGTGGTTTAAATTTGGCAAAGTTGCGAAATTTTGGGAACAACAACATGCTGCCGAGAAACCAAAAAAATTTTATTTGGTTTTCGAGATTTTTTAAAAAAACCAAAGTCTCTCATTTTCGTTTTTATTTTTTCCTGACCTTATTTACAAAGATATTCAAAATTAAACAATACATTCTGAAGACCACTTTTTCTTTCCTACAAAATGGCGGCATCAAAATTTTAATACGACGTTTCGTCTTCTGCCGACCAACATCAACTTTTTTATTTCTTATGGCCGCCATCTTGAATTCTTAGACCACTAACTAGAGCTTTTTTTTCTGATTTCAAAAATGTATAATTTGCCTACCTTATGTTGAACCGTTTAGCTAATATTATCAAAAAAGTAAAATTATTGTTGATTTTAAAAAACGATCTAGATACCATTGCACTGTAGATGCGTGTACATATTGTTTTTTATTATCAAGATATCTTTGAATTTTATTATTCTTTATTATATTTAATATGGCTACTGTACTGTAATTGTATTTGTGCTTTTTTTTGTGAATGTTGTAATTGTATTAGTATTTAAAATGCCATTTTCAAACGATGAAAAGCGTGACATGTTGCAAGTCTATTATGCCATAGGCAGAAACTCGAGAGATACATTAAACACCTATTTTGAAATGTACCCTGAAAGAAATCAACCAAACGAAAGTTATTTCTTAAGACTTCACCTAAATTTGTCAGAATACGGACAATTTAATGCATCAAGACCAAAATACGGGAGTAGGCTCCCTTTAGCAGTTAAAGAGGAAATTCTTGATACAATGTCTTTCTTATGTTTTTTTTTGTCACAGATCTATGTTTTGATTTAATTTCAGGTAAACCTAAACCCGTCTATTTCTACAAGAGAGATATCTGTAAATTTAAATATCCCGCAAACAACAGCGTGGATAACATTGAATGAGGCGAATTTCAAACCTTATAAAATACATACAAGTCAAGTTTTACATCCCGGTGATAACCAGAGGCGGCTTAGATTTTGCAATTGGTTACTTGACCAAGCAAACCACGATGCGAATTTTGTTGAAAAAATAATTTGTACTGATGAATGTCGCTTCTCCAATTTATGCGTTTTTAATCGCAATAATGAACACATCTGGGCAACTGAAAATCCTAGAGAGAACAGGCAAGTCCGAGATCAAATTCGCTTTGGGTTTAACGTCTGGATCGGTTTAACTAAGAATAGGTTACTAGGCCCTTTTATTTATGAGGATACGTTAAATTCAGTTAGATATCTAGAGTTCTTAAGAGGACCAATGCTGGGGTATTTGGAAGAAATGCCACTTAACGAATTAAGAGAACTTTGGTGGCAGCAAGATGGTGCCCCACCACATAACGCTGTTTTAGTTCGTAATTATCTAAACGAAATTTTTCCAAACGCATGGATAGGTAACAGAGGTGTTATCGAATGGCCAGCGCGTAGTCCCGACCTTACTCCGCTAGATTTTTTTTTATGGGGAACCTTAAAAAATATTATTTATAAGCAGCGCTACGAAAACATCCAAGAACTTCGAAATAGCGTTATAACTGCCTGCCAAAATATTCCCCGAAGAAGTATTCAACGAGCAATACGTAGTGTAATCAAAAGAACTAATATGTGTGTACAACAAAATGGTTTTCTTTTTGAACACCTATTGTAATCCTAAACGTATAAAAACAGTTTAATTTATTGTTATTTTTCTTGCTTTACTTGTTCCTTTTCGTTTACTTGTTTCTCATAGTTTTTTTTATAAGTCAAAAGTACATTATGTGTTAATAGTAATTTTATTTTTTTTTTTTTTGTAAATTTAGGTATCTTGATAATAAAAAACAATATGTACACGCATCTACAGTGCAATGGTTTTTTAAAATCAACAATAATTTTACTTTTTTGATAATATTAGCTAAACGGTTCAACATAAGGTAGGCAAATTATACATTTTTGAAATCACAAAAAAAGCTCTATTTAGTGGTCTAAGAATTCAAGATGGCGGCCATAAGAAATAAAAAAGTTGATGATGGTCGGCTGAAGACGAAACGTCGTATTAAAATTTTGATGCCGCCATTTTGTAGGCAAGAAAAAGTTGTCTTAAGAATGTATTGTTTAATTTTGAATATCTTTGTAAATAGGGTCAGGAAAAAGTAAAAACGAAAATGAGAGATTTTGGTTTTTTTAAAAAATCTCGAAAACGAAATAAAATTTTTTTGTTTTCTCGGCAGCATGTTGTTGTTCCCAAAATTTCGCAACGTTGCCAAATTTAAACCACCCCTCTATCTCTTACTGTTTTCGAAATCCCCATGTTTAGCCTCGAATTTGAATCATATATGTATATATATATATATATATATATATATATATATATATATATATATATATATATATATATACATAAATAATTAGACCATCAGGGGATAAACCGAATTTAACACACACGCAATCAACTTGACTTTAAATATAATTCAGGAAATTTTTCTTATACTCAGATGAGACTATGAAAAGGGCACTTTTTGAAATTCGAGAAAAGAATATGAGTATCAGATTGGCAAGTCGCCAATTTGTAGTACCTCTAGCAACGATAGATATGTTCAAGGGGAAATTCCAGAAAGTATTAGGTCAGGACCTCCTCCAATCATGACCCGGGAAGGTGAACAGAAAATCGGGAACTGGTTACTGGACATCGTTAAATGTGGATTTCCTACACAGAAAAGCATTCTAACATACAGTCACTAAAGTTGCCAGGGATTCTGGAAAACTCCATTTATTTTAAAATCAACAACCGGGTCAGAAACGGTATTTGAATTTCCTCAAGGGTCATCCAGAAATTTCGCTTAGGGAGGCATCATCATCTGAGCTCGCAGTCTAGTCACGGAGGAATCTATTACAAAATGGTTTAAAGACCTGCAATGTTACATGCAATTCACTAATTTGATGGAGGCTATGGAAGATCCCAGAAGGGTCTTTAATAGAGATGAGTCTGGCTTTTCTCTTTGCCCTAAGACGGGCAAAGTTTTAGCACCGAAAGGTTGGAAAACCTTATATACTTATAACAAGAAAAAGAAAATATAACAGTATTTCTAATTTTGAATGCTGGTGGGAAAGTATGTTTACCCTTTGTGATATTCCCATATATTCGTCTTCCACGGGCGTTGGTAGAAAGTATTCCGCCCAAATGAATTTTGGGAAAAACAATTAAAGGGTGACGAGTGACCCGTTTTCCGGGCATATCTAAAATGATTTTAATAAATGGATTATACAAGAAAAAATTCCAAAACCGATTGTTGTATTTATGGATTGTCATAAGACCTACACGTTACTTCCGTTAAGTGAATTTTGTGATGCTAAGGGAATTGTTTGGTACGGATGGAGAGCTTATAACATTCTACGTCCCAGTGCATCATAGTTATCTGTTCGGTGCCATATTTGACCTGTATATGGCGTCGGAAAAAATGTTTGATTGATTTTATGTAAACTTGAAAAACTAAACCTATAAATCTCTTCTCTGAAACACCTATGCCTTAGGTTAATTAATATTATGAACTACAACGTAGCTGTCTCTTTTTAGTCTCTCAACGATTATTGTGCTTATTTTATGAAAAAACTTCAAACGCTTTCCAGGAAAGACATATGTATAATATCTTCATAGAATACTCAGATCATAATTTAGTGATATAGATATGGAACTTTTATGGCTAAATAGTATAACCGTTTTGAGATTGCTGTTATTTTGATTGCGTAAACTAGAATAGTAATCAACAAAGATTATAGGTGAGTAATACTAGCGATTTTCTATAGGGTAAGATCGATGTATAAGTAAATTGAGTGAAGTTTCATTACATTAAAAAAACTTTATACACTCCCAGCTTATATATGTCATTTTTACATCATTGTTAATACATAAAGGTGGAGCTCTTTGGCTTTAGATTTTTGGATTTTTGACGTTTATTGTTTACTGTGAGCTGAGTAATGATTAACTTACACGTCTTACATAATAATCTACAATTAATAGATAATTTAACCTGGGTTATGACCCAGCGGACTATAATGAAACGTCAAAAATCCAATACACAAAGCTATGAGCTTATTTAAAAATCTTTACAATGCAATTATTATGGTAAGTCAAGTTTATGGTAGGTGGTACAATTCCTCAATTCCATTCGTCTTACTTCTGGAAATATTCAGTTATTGAATTTAAAACTAACTAAACCAAAACGCCAAATAAATTATCATTTTGTATGTCTGCTTTTGTACTCGTTTTCATGGTGTCAAAGTCTTGTTAATATGATAATGTCGAGACTGCTAGTTCTGTTATCGTTTAGTAATATTAAAATGTTTTTTCAAACTACAAATATTTTGGGTTATGATTATTAACGACCTCTCTGATTTAAAAAACTCCTTATCTTTTTCAAAACTTTTTCTGCTTCCAAATTCCTTATTTTCATAAATTACCTTAGTATCGCACTTATTGTGTAGGTATGAATCAGCACGAAACTAAATCACTAATCGGAGGATTTCTCCATAACTATTAGAGATATCTAAACCAATTTTGGAATGGTAATACACGATTGAAAAAATATGCCAACCCAAACCTGTGTTTTTTTAATGGAACACCCTGTATAGTTTTGCATTTTTACATTTAGAATAAGAGTATAGAAATTTGTATCTGTATCACTAAACGTTCTGCAGATATCGTCACTTCAGTACCAAAATAGAGTTAGCTTTGAAACCACGATGCGAGTGTTGTCACCATGATTTTGTAAATCTGTTTATACCACCGACTATTAATAATAGTCTACTAATAAACAAACTCGGAAATTTTTCGAAAACATGTAAAACTACACAGAATGATTAACTTGCGCGAAATGTAATTTTTCTCAATTTTTTTAAACACCCTGTATATTTTTTCACATTTCGATTCCCCGCGAAAAGTAGATACTAATTGATAATAGGTTTCATAGCCAAAAGACTGACCCTTCTTGAGACATTGACCCTTCATTTGAAAATATTGACATCAGAAGAACAAATAAAACAAAATCCAGAGCGAATAAGAAAATACATCTTGTCCAACCTGCTGACTTAGCGTCTTAAACCCGTTGAAGAGTGGAAGGCTACACTTAGAAGGTGGCTAAGCCCGGAAGAGAATGTTCATTCTTCGGTCACGCAACCCAACTTTTGTACCCCCTTCGACGAAAAATTGCAAGGGACAAATGCCACAGATGAGATCAAAGATTGATTTCGTATTATTCCCTCTAAATCCGGAAAGCGTAGATTATTCAAAATGCGCAAGAAACATACTAGAGAACAAATCGCAGAAACCTGTTTACGCTACTCCAGAACAGAATATTGATGTCAATATGACCAATTTGGAAATATCTATGGTTATCAAAAAAATTGAGCTAAAGTTGTATTCTTATGGCATCAATGTTGAAGTTATATACAACGAAATAGAGTTACTACCGAGTGAGCAAGAAGTTGCAGTTGGCTGTAATGTTCCTCTAGATTCTGTGACAATTCTAGCTATCGAGGATATTATTTTGCATGACTCGGATTCCCCGGATGTATCCCAAGAAGCAATGGAATTAGAAAATGATGTTCAGAACCTTGTGTTACCAATCCAGGCGAGTGATGCTCAAAGCGGCGAGAAGTCAGGAGGAAGAGAGAGCAGACTAAGACAAATGAAGGTGGACTTGAAGGTCTGGAAAAAGACGAAGAACGGTCAGACGAACACAGTAGAAAAACAATGACAATTGACAAATCTGATGGAACTGGGGAGGCTGGCCAAGAGACTGAAGTTCTCAAGGTAATTTTTTCAGCATACGAGATAATAGCAAGAGCTATTGACTCATTTGAGACTTATTTGCATTTTCCAGAATTCTTAAAAAAACTAGAGCAACAAGAGCAAAGGTAACTAGTGTGATGTAATTCTTAAACTACTATCTGCAGAAAGATCGAGAAAAAAATGAGAAAATAGAGGAAGCGAAATTGAGAAAGGAGAGTAGGCAAGTCAATAGAGAAGAATAATAAACAGAAAAAAAAGTGCAAAGTATAAATCGGAGAGAACGAGTGGAAGAAAAAAATGAAGAGAATTCTGACAAAACCATCACAGCAATTGAGAAACATACCATAAAGTGTGCCTTATGTGAAGAGAACACAGAAGATAATCTTAAGAAAAACATTGGTCGTGATTTTTGCACAAACTGGTACCACTTTAAGTGCTGAATTTTCTTGATTTAACCTATGAAGTCGCTGTGTCAAAAGAGTTTAAATGCGATTTGTGCAAATAAATTTTTAATGAAAATTTTATTATGATAATATTTGAATAGTAAGAACTGATTTTAAGTTTAATGATTGGATATAACATATACAGTATGTTCAAGATAAGAGTAAACAGCGTGGGGATCTCGGAAACCGTAAGAGAAAGAGGGACGGTTAAATTAGAAAACAGTTGCACAGCCGGGGTGCCAATATTATGCCATCAAGAAACTAAGTTCACCTTACTTCCGGAGATATTCGTAAGAAACCTAAATTTTGTGATTTTGTTTTTATTTCTTTCTGAAGCTATTTGAAGAGATATAAAAAATAAACGGCACTTTTCTTGGTCTTTAAAATGGCGTTCACTGTTTTTTTGTACAACGTTTCTTTTCCAAGAAACCAACATCAACTTTATTTTTTATATGGTCGGCGAAAAAAGTACACCCTGTATTAGACGGCATTTGTCATCACGAATCCAGCGATATGCGACACAATATGCTTTCGCATGATTTTAACCAAAAAAAGGCGTTTTAATAAATTTATTTCCGAGATCCCCATACTGTTCATTCTTATCTTGGATACACTATATCTGTGTATATACTTTCCCCCCACCCCACCCCACCCCCACCCCTCATTACTACTTCTATTTCATTCATAAGTTTCATAAACTCATTATGCGTTCTCTGTAAATAATGTAGTATTAATCGAGGTAGCAGAATTTCCGGTCTTTTTTGCCTGGCGGTCGAGAACTAGTCTACACTTGCCCGATAATTGGCAGATGATGACTGAAAACAAGTAAAACTGACAGTTACAGAAATCTTACTTTTCAAAGTTGACTAGAACTTTCGTTTTAGCATTTCAGTTACCTTCCTAGTGATGGTATAAAACAACCGTTACGTCAAAAAATAGTTTATCAATAAATTGAGCAAGATTGGGAAGTAGGTTAAGTGGCCAACATGCGCAGTCACCCTAACAAGAGTTAAGCAATCAGTAATCAATTTAGAATGTTTGCAGTAAATGACACTGATGGATGTTAAAGTAATTAATACAATTAGTATTTGTATACAACCGGATATTTCAATGAAATCTATATTTTAATATTCCGTAAATAACCAGTTGGTGTGTCTTATCTAACCTTAATTTAAATGCGCAAGTCAACCGTTACATGTAGATGTGTAACACAACAATCAAATAGAAGAAAGTACCTATTTCTTGAAGGTATTATAAATTAAGGATAATATAAATATATATTTTTCAAATTGTCATTAAGTTTTTACTGTCAAATCACGATTGGCTGTGTTACAAGTATTTTTAGAAATAAAAGAATTACAAGTTTGATACCTTTTTGGTTGAAACTCTTTTTAACATTTAAACGCACTTAATCTTTTTTTGCGATTTTTAGTAGGGCAATTCATAACTTCGATGTGTAACATATGTAAATTTAGGTGAATGGTTTAGACAGAGCTAAGTCTTACCAGTAATTTATGCATCAAGGATATTAAAGTGATTGATTTATAATGTAGCACTTTTTTCTGAAATTAGTCACGATTTTAAATCTAATTCAAATTTATTAACGTTTTCATGCCACAATATCAATTTTCTTACTTAGGTACTTCCACATTGTGAATTACGATTTGAATAGAAACAAACAAAGAAAACATATACATGATTGTAATAGAATTACATATATGAATAGTTTAAATTTAGTTTTGTCTTTAGGTGTTTCGCCATTTGGCGGGTGAAGATTGCCACTTGTACGTTTAAATGGCCTGTTAACTAGGCCATTGAAAAAAGAGAAATTTTGATTAATCTATTTTTTCTATAAGTCTATTGGATGTTACATAGGTATTTCATTCATGTTGTCTATCAAGTTACGAAATGAAAGACTATTGCACTAGAACAGCATAGTTTTGTTTATTGAATTGTGACTTTTTACTTTCTTATGCGTGAAGCGCCCATAAGTACTTTCGTGAAAAAAATTGATCTCAAGTTTCAATCGCATTTACACTTAATTTAACAAATACTTAGCCGATTTTAATGTAACTGTATTTAGACTTACTCTTAAAATAGCTCGGTTCTATCAAATTTTGGTTAAAATCTATTACAAACGAACGTAATTTATACAGGGCGCTAAAGTACGTGTGGGTATATCTCGAGAACTTTATTAAAATATCTGCTGTAAGATAATTATGCAACCTTTTTTTTAATACGTTCATAACGAAACTAAGCATAGGATGGACGTTTAAAACTTCATGTCAGATAGACATTAATAGACATACAGATGCTTAAAATAATTACAAAGCCGCATGCTTCTATACAATATCAATAATACAGTTTCACACTTATTTGATTAATTTTTACTTATTTGGGTACGTATTAAGAAACATTAAAAAGAAAAGTTATGTAAACTTAAATTTTCCTTAAAAAATATATTTATAGATTTTCCTATAACTTAGTGAACAAATTTGAACTAACACTTAAAGTCTATGTTAGAAAACTTATTGCCGCTGAATTACGAGTCTTATCAAAAAATGGCATAGAATAATAATTAAACGATGTGTTTAAGGTCTATATGTTGGTATTTTTATATCTTTGAAATATACAGCTGTTCGAGAAATATTTTCTTAAAACTAAAAACTAGTCTTAATAACCCCCTATCGCCGCTGAATTTCTCCCAAAATCTAATTAACACCAGAAAGCTTAAACACGTCATTTTAAGTAGGTAAGTACGTTGTCATTCTATAGTTATACATCCACACAGACAGGCGCACGTACGCACGCACTCTCGCATGCACGTATCGACTTACGCACGCAGGCACAGATGTCATGGTCGATCTTGGTAAAACTTTGTCAAAGGTTGAAAAAATGAGGTAATAACTCGATTTATCGTTAGTGAAAAAGAGATCTATTTTTAACCGTCCGTATCTACATATGTATATGTAGGTTGGAAGGTAAAAAACGTTAAAACCTTCATTAAAAGTAATTAAATGTTAAACAAGATACTAAAAGAATTTTCTTGTAAACTATGCCCCCCAGAATAACAAAAAAGTCCCTAGAATAATTTTTGGCTGTACCGGAAAGTTTTTTGACTTATACCAAACAATACAGGCATTTCTCTTTAAAGATAATTGAATTTTAGATAAATTTTTCTTATAAAGCTTTAAAATGAACCGAAATAAGCGTTAAAAATCATTTATGTAAGCAGTCATGCTAAGTCTGAAGAAAAATTTGTTTTTAACCAGTAGTTCCTGGCGCACTTTGCTGCGCTCAAATATAAAACAAGTTCTCCCTCTCCCTCACCCTTTCATGGCGATCGAACGAATGGTGTATTATGCATGTTATCTACTCGCGAATAGTGTGTTCCTGTTGCATTAATTAAAAAAAATGAGGTTATCACGTTTTTCCGGGAGATTTTTCCAACGTTTCCCTTCATAAAAACCTTCCTGTTATGTACAAAAAATTAGCAGAATTGGTCCAGCCGTTCTCGAGTTTTGCGCTTAGCAACACATTTGGCGACCCATTTTATTTATATAGATAGATCCTTGGATTATCTTATTTGACAAACAAAAATGAAACGTCAGTATTTTATTAATATAAATTTAAATAAAATTCTAACCCACCACGTAACACAAAAAAAGGAATTGAGTGAGCGCTGCTGACAACTCAGGCTAACGATCACGTAACCGCAGAGCACTTTGTTCGCGTGGGTGGTATTGAAGTGTTGATGAACTGTAGATGTATGGTTAGGTTAGGTAGAGAACAACCAAAGAAATATAGGTAGTAAAAGTGATGAAGAGAATAAGTAAAGTTTAAGCGCCACAAGCTTTTAAAACAGCGAATTATGATTTAATTAGAGAGGCCCTGTAAAGCTTGAAACAGGAAAAAAAAAAGAAAGAAACAAAATAATAAACGGCAGTTCCCAGAATAATCTTGTTTTATTTAAATTTCCACAAACCACATAAAATTCAATCACAGACGAATCGTTATTATATTAGCCTGAAGTAATTTTTCCCCAAATGGGCGTAGAGATTAATTTCCCTTAACTATCACATAGGCTTATGTTGATCCTACTATTTGAATGAAAAAAAAACAAATTCTTACTAGAGAATAACCCACTTTTATATAAATATAAGTATATCGATCACAATTAAATATCACAAAGTGTGATCAGTATCAGACGAAGGCAAGTTGACAAACATAAATAATGCTCCCGACAGACAGAGTTAACCTCTCTGAGTGTTTTTATTTTAAACTTATCGGGCCGTTGAAAGATCTTTCAAGGTTATCTGAAAAGCATTTTCACAGGCTAAAGATCTATTTACAACTCGAAACTTGCCGTTATTTTACAATGTTATCCCCAATAATCAAACCTAAAGAGATATATTCGGTGAAGCTCTTCGGTGCACAAATTGACCTTAGGAACATTTTAAATATCAACAAACTAGACAATTAACTTAATGTCATTTATCCACTGAACGCTCTCACCGATGGAATGAACAAATCTTAAATGTAAAATACGAATATATACAAAATTCTACAATATTCCGCTCGATACTTCCAAGTACTAGATATATTCAATTATACAAAGCACAACCGGTAGAACATAGAATACTACTGCGTAACAAAAAAAAACGTCACTGCAGAAGCGCACGTAGTTAGTAATTAGCCAAACCCAGATAATGGACATCTAACGTTAACATAACTGTTTGTTTGTTTGGAAGAGTAAATCGGCCAGTAAATCCAAGTTATACAATTGCAACTCCACAAAATTATTAACGTTATCTCTAATTTGCATATATATTTAAAACTAGTGAGTGATTTATAGAACATGATCGTTAAGTAAACCAACGAAAACTGCAGATAATAGCTTCCCAAAGAGAAAAGGTAATTATTGCATTAAAACTTTATCGATCTTATTAGTTGACATACACACTTTTAGTTTGTAGAAATTGTATCTATCCTGCAAAAGGCAGTCTACAACACAGTAAAGTTTATAATACGATTTAGTGTTTACATAATATTATCGCATGCAAGAATGGAATGTTGTGACATGGTTTATCGAGGTGTTTTACTTTAGATTCTGAAGTTAATCAAACTTGTCCTAGTTAGTGACGAGCACAAGTTATGAGTGGTTCGAGTCGTCACCATCAGCGGATGCACATCCTTGTAGCCAACAGTAAGGTAAAACGATTAGGGAGAGTAAATAGATAGCTTCCGCATAGCATACAGTTAATTCCAGACAAACGAAACACCCACAGCAGCCAGAAAGAAAAGCGCAAAAGAGATTGAAGTAATCCGACAAGCCAAAATCAAGGAGTAAATTGGAGAGCAAAGCGAAGAGTTAAAATATAAAATAGTTCTGTAGATTGAAGACGAGCTGTACGTGGTAATCGGTAACAACTATAGTTAATTTTCAATCGTGCGAACAGCGATTTAGTGATTTTAGTATCTCGACATCCCTTGTAAATACAACGATTCTTATATATCCGCCTAAAAATAGTGATTAGCACATCTCACAGGATAGAGAAATACTTTATATTCGAAAATTTCTCTTATAGAAATGATGGTTAGATCGATTAAATTAGAACAAGACAATTTCGTAAAAATACCCATTTTCACCCCAACCACGCACGTTCTTAAAGAAAGTTTTTTCTTAGTTATCAGATCTACTCTTACCAAAATCATTGTTAAATACATAAATTGTAATACAAAAACTTTATGCTATTGAGACAGGTATCAAATAAACCAGTAAATGTAAGTCTTCAATTTTCCCATCCAAAGGTGATTTATTAATACAGTGACTATAAAAACAATGAAGTCGATACGAATGAATCGATTATCGATTTTTGCACGTTACAAAATCCAAAGATACATCGTATTATATTTAAAGAAAAAAGTGGCTAATAAATAAATAAATTTAGCCAGGTAAGATGTATGTAATACGTATTACTATTTTACAAGACAAAGTTGGCATACGTATATACGGTGTGCCCACGAGATCACTTTTCGGGTGTCATTTTTTTATTTATCTATCGATTTAAATGAAACTTGGCAGGGTTGTTACTCTAAGCAAACGTCATTTTTAGGAATTTTTGACAAGCATTTCCGACTTCCGGTTTCACCGGAAATGCCCTTAACTTTTGATTTTTAAATGACGCCCCCTGTATATTTTTAGTTTTTCGGATTCTGGAGGTCATTTTACGGCCGATTGCATAATATTTAAATCGTTTTTTTCCAAAATGTAATTTTAAAATTGAATTTTATTTTCTCATCCAGAGTGCCATGACCATCTTAAAATCATTCTACATACTTAACTCGCTTCCAGAAAAATGCAAACTCACTTTTATCTTTGTTAACTTTTTTACTAGAACGTTCTAAACTTTATTTTTGCCGTAGCTCAAAAAAATTAAATGGAAGCATACCTCTTTCATAAAACTACTAAATGCAGTATTTTAAAACGAATTTAATGACGTATAACACGTTTTGTCATTTTTACCCATTTTCGTTTTAAAACATTTTTAAAACTTTATTATCAACAAGATGGTGCGCCGGCTCACAACGCTATTGTTGTGAGAAATTACTTAGAAGAACGATTTGGAGAACATGTTATCTCTACCCATGGACCGATCCGGTGGCCTCCTCGTTCGCCTGACCTTACACCTCTTGACTTTTTTTTTGTGGGGCCATATTAAGGAGATTGTTTACCGAACACCGCCAACAACACTTAACATCTTAGAAAACCGTATACGAGCGGCATGCTTAGGAATGTCGTAGAAAACAATGTTTTTCGTCTTAGGAAATGTCAAGAGGTGGAAGGGCAGCACTTTGATAATTTAATTGGTGGTTAAAAGGTCCAAAATTTATAAACTAATACCTATTATTAATGTTATATTATTGTTAATGTTATTAATTTTTTTAAATTATTTTTAATACTGTTTAAAATTATTACACTCTGTTTTAAAATAAATTTTGTTCAATCGTTGACTGAAAAAATTGGGAAAATACGCAAAGCAATGCATTAAAATTGTGCTGCTTTAAAAACAACTCTCAGACGCGCCCATAATGTGTCTGTCCTTTTCTTTCACGTATTAAATTTGCTAGCAAGCCATTGCAGCACCTCGAAAAACCGGTCTCGTGCACTTTTATCGACACGTTTTTGCCCATAAGGTTGCCTATCATCTCAACTGTTTCAATCAACGGTTCATTATTATACTCATATTACTAAATCTTGTTTTTATTTGTTGAATGACTGTACTGCAACATTTGTATTTTGTTATTACATTCCTACTTATTAATAAAATACACCTCATATGTACCATATTTCAGTTTTCCAAAATCAGCTGGTAGTTTACAGTGTCTAAACTAATGTACACCCCCTCCGGCGTATCCGAAATATCTGTTGTGGTACAACGCTCGATCTTCCAACTTACAGAGTGGAAATTAAAAGAAATGAAATAATTTTTAAAATGATTTTTTTAGAATAATTATGTGGTGGGTGGTTGGTTGGGTTGGGTGGTTGGTTTGGCGGGCGGGCGGGCGAGCGAGCGAGCGAGTGAGTGAGTGAGTGAGTGAGGGAGGGAGGGAGCGAGTGAGTGAGTGTTTGAGTGAGTGAGTGAGTGTGTGAGTGAGTGTGTGTGTATGTGCGTGCGTGCGTATGCGTGTGCGTGTACGTGTACGTGTGCGTGTGCGTGTACGTGTGCTTGTATGTGTGCGTGTGCGTGTGCGTGTGGGTGTGGGTGTGTGTGTGTGTGTGTGTGTATGTTAGTATCCACGATAACTTCAGAACGACAACATGTACGTACTTAAAATAGATAACTTTGCTTGCTCTCATTTGTTGACTACATTTTGGGGAAAAATATACCGGCGGATAGGGGAGTTTATTAGAGGCAGTCTCTGCTTCTTGTCGAATAGTTCTGAAACGCCCGCATATTGAAAATACATACAGTACAACCAACTAAACAAAAGCCTTGTCAGGCAGTACCGTTTGGAGATGTTTTCAGACAGGTACATTCCATGCAAGAAGTATTACGGCGGCAAATTTAAATCAAATTTATGGAACGTTTATTCAAATTGTGGGAACAAGTTTATTTATTTTAAGTGAGATTGATCACATTTTATTGAATTAATTACCAAAAAATTTGTACGTGTTTATTGTATAAGTATAAATAAGGTGGATTTGAAGTTATAACATTTTCTACAAAAAAATTTACGCATTTTATGGTTTTGTAAACATTTGTAAAATACTTGGAAACTGATCACACTTTTAAAGCTCAAGAACAAATAATGAAGAAAAGCAGTGTCCCACGTTTGAATATAAAGTTACTAATAAATTATGATGATTAGTGTTAATAAGAAAATTAATCTTAAAAATAAATAATTGAACTAAACAAAATGCTCCTCCTCTTCTTCTTCTTCTTCAGAACTTTCTTCCTCTTCGTCTGATTTAACCTGTATTTACTTCAAATGACAACTTTTCAACAGTTTCATCGAGTAATCCATCACGTTCCCACTTTAAATCTCAAGCGCAGCTCGTAGTTATGAACGTGCTTAATTTTTTTTAACGGGAACGTGATAATCAAGGGGCACTCGTTCCATTTGAATCTGTTATGCAGATATGTAGTTCAGTATTGTGTAAAATATGATACTTGGAAGGTCTACTTTTAGCGCACGTCTGAAGCATGTGTGGTTAGTATAAATACAGTTAGTGCTATAAAAAAAAGGATTACAGAAGCCCAAAAATAAAATAAACACACACAGTCACCAGCTAAGCGGAGAAAACGTACGAAATAGGTCCACCGAAGTTGATGACTATGTGAAGGATGATGTAAAGAGAAAAATTTATGAAATGTGTTCAAAACATAAATACAAGCATGCAAGGCATGTCTAGTGCTATACCTGTTTTTGTAGGTATACATGTTACGCTGGAATCATTACAAAAAGTATTAAGCAATAGTCAAGTTTTCGATTTCAGTAGATCGAGTTTAAGACGTCTCTTACATTCCATTGGCTTTTCTTCTAAAGTAGATGATGGTAGGAGAGGTTTACTGGAACAATCACATATTGCTGCCAATCGTGTACGATTCTTAAGAAAATATCCTGTATTCTTAGATGAAACTTGGATTTTCATTCGAGGATCGCACAAAAGCAGCTGGCATGATAAATGTAAAGAAAGCGTCAAGAAGAAGCCAATGGGCGAAGGAAAAAGGTTTGTTGTAATTTAGTTTTTACTTTATAATTCCTAATAAAATAACTTTATTTTTTAGATGTGTTCATGTAGGTAATGAAGATGGATTTATTTCCGACGCTTCACTTTTGTTTTCTACAAAGTCACATAGTGCAGACTATCATGCAGATATATGTGCGGAATTGTTTATAAAATGGTTTTATAATAATTTAATTGCAAACTTAAATGAATCATCTGTTTCAACTTCGATATAGTGGACTGGGTTGCTAGTATTGAAGGTTAGTCTTTTAATAGTATCATTAATTTTTTTAAACAAAACTTTGTAAACCAGGAAAGGAAAAATACATTCTATTTAAAGTCTTACAGACTCGTTTATTTGTAGATAGATAGTCAGTTAACGAATCGCGAATGCGCGCGTTATCTTCTCTCGTCGTCGATTTCGCTTGCATACACTGTTACCACGTTTAGTTTTTTGTCTCTTTACTTATTATTAGAAACCACAATAGTTTTTTTTTTACTTTACCATACTCCCCCCTTTGGACGGCACGTTCAAAAACACATTTAACCTTCATTGTCCGATGTAGGGAGAGGACATACTTTTGATATTGCTCGTTTGTGGATGCCCCTCATAGTTTGCACAGTAACGACACGTAATTTTCCATCAGCACCTGGTTGAACTTCGAGGAATCTTTCTAGGAGCCATTTACATGGAGGTAATGTTCTTTTTTCAGGACTACCAGATGTCTTACGTTCAAATTTGAATCGCTAACTTTCCACTTGTGTCTTTTTTGTAATTCATTTAAATAAAAAATTCACTATCGTTTCCAAAAACTTTGGACTACTTGTTGCAGAAGTTGGAATCTATTCAAACGATTAATCTTGATGTCATCTTCAAATAACGGGTCAAGCGGTGTAACTAGCGATTGGAATTTCGTTTCTGACAGGGTTAATGGTAACATATCGTTAAGATCACTGGACATTGGGAACAGGGGTCTAGAATTTAATGTTACCTTGATTATTTCTTTGGCATTCTCCAAGAATAAAAGTCATGGCGATCAACTCTGCGTCGGACAACAAAATTTTAATGGAAATGTCTTGTAGAAACACTTAAACTGATACACAAGACAGCAAAGCACAACAGAAGCTCGAGAAACTGACGTTTCTTATCAGTTGTTTAAAACAAATGACAAACGTTTCCCAAAGCACCGCGGCAATGCGCAATAAAAACTGAAATTAGATAATTAGATAAAAATGTGAATATCTCGAAAACGATCACTCCAAAATATCGATAATGTTAGATCAATGGAAATGAAATTTAATTTCCTATCCGCTGGTGTAAGAAAATATGGGTGGTTCCATTTAAAAAAGTCAAGTTATCCATGTTTGAAAAAAATTATTTTCGGAGCGATAGAAATTATTGAATTCTAAAAGCAAGATTTTTGGCAAGAATGAGAATGATGCGGTACCCTTTTCTGAAGTAAAAAACGAAAGCCACATCTCTCTACCGGTATCCGTCTTCGAGATATTGAAAGTTTTCGGAGGCACTGCAAACGTCATTTTTTCTACAAAATGTCAAATAACTCAGAAGCAATGCGACGTAGACCCATAGTATGGTTATTAAAGTGACCTTTAAATTCAACTAGGAATTCAAAAATTTAATAACATATAGGTTGTTCTATTTAAAATAACGAAGTTGGCATGAGTTTCTCGGTATAACCGGAAGTCCGCCATTTCTGAAAATAATTTTAAAACGTGTAGTTTATGACATTTTTTCGTATTTGTAATAGTAAGGGAGATATGGAGCAATCCCCCTTAAGTGGGCCACCCTGTATATGTAAGTTCTAAAAAATATATATGTTGGATTACTCAGCGGCTCAGCGGTAAAGGTATTAGACTAGTAAGTGAAAGGTACCAAGTTCGAATCTGAGAGTAGTCAAGTGGTTGGGAAAAAGTTATATATAACATCTGAAGTCAATTCAACTGTGAAAACGGTCTTTATCAGGACTAAGCCTGATGACGGAAGTCCGCTTCCGAAACGTCGCGCCTCAAAAAGCAAAACCTGTGGAAATAAGCCGATCAACTCAACTTATAAAGCTAATTTAATTTCTTCCTGTGTTTTTTCAAATTCATCAAAGACATCTTGTCAACCCTAATCTTTAATTCTAATATTTCTTCTGAAATTAATGTTCCAGTAGCCACAAACCTGAGGTTCAAAAGATTTTAGAAAATATGTTAATTTAAATTTAATAGTACCTTTCTTTCTTATTAAAGTAGTTATATTACTCATCTTTTAATAATAGGGAAGTACTCGAAAAAATGACAGAATATTTTACTTAATATTTTTAATTGCAAGAAATAATAGTAACTTCAAAATACCTAACTTGATAAATAATCGGAATAATCATACAACACAGTTTTGTTGTTATAATCGAATTTTCTTTCCAGTATTTTAATTAATTGCATAAAATATTAAGGCAAAATACGAAATATATCTCTTAAATTTACCTATTTCTGTTTATGACGTAACAGGTTCTATTACTAATTTATTAAATCCAAAACTGTTACAAACAGAGAATCGTACATTCAAATCAAGTCAACGTTAAATAGGTAAATAAAGATTAATAGATAATAAGGAATTGGTCCACCTGATCGTTGTGTTGTAATTTGTAATTAGGCATTTTCACGTGACGTCACAACGTGTGACCTTGCCTAATGTTGGACAACTTTAACACACGTTCTTATGGGATGTGATTGTTTTCTGACAATTTTATCGAAAATTGTAGGCGGATTCTGTGCTAATACTTGTAGATGAGGATTGTATTGATAGCACTCACCACAAATACGTGAATGAAGTGAACTATTATCCTATATAATATTGAAAAGTTCGTGCGATTTTTAGGTTAATTATCATCAAACTCGTCAAATTAAAGAATTACATTCAAGGTAAGGTTCTATTAATTGAAGCAGTTATTACAAATAAGTTTAATCATTTTTTGATAGTGTTAATAAAACTCAGGTTTAATTATAATCCTTAGGCCTTGTTGCACCACCTCTCCTTATATTTTAAGTGATACTTGAAATGTTTAAACCTTACTTTTTCACATCACCTTTATTTTAAGCCAAACAGTACTTAACCTACAATAATATTTCGTCAAAATTGATTAACGATTATTATACAGCGTATTTTTGAAAATGATATAATAGAAGATGACTTAGATGCTATAGAGTTAATTGAAGTTGGAACTCCCATAGCGACATACCAAAGAAGCAATCATTTCAACAATTTCTCGGAGTGGGACTTTTTTAGAAGATTTCGTCCACAAAAGGGGACTGTTTTGAATGTGCTAGCACAAATAGAGCATGAGCTGGAGTTTCCATATGATAGGTATAATTGCTGTAATTCGTACATTATATTTTACATAAATTGTATATCAATTACCTAGGAATAATAGTGTGTCTCCAATAAATCAGTTATTGATAGCATTAAGATTCTACCCCACTGGTACCCATTTATTATGTATATCTGATTTTACTGGGGCACATTCTTCAACAATTTCAAGAATCGACCAGCGAGTTTCCAGAGCCATATCTTCATTGACACCGCGATATATTAAGCTTCCAACTACCAGAGACGAAATTCTTGACATCCAAAGACAATTTTATGAAATAGTTACTCCTGATTATAGGAAACTTTCTGATTTAATAAATATTTGTTATTAAGTGGTGGAGAAAATTCAGAAATAGTTCGAAACAGAAAAAGTTATTTCTCTTTAAATGTGCAAGGAATTTCCGATGCTTCAATGAAATATATTGATATTGTTGCGCAATGGCCAAGATCATCACATGATGCTACAATTTTCAATTCGTCAAAAGTTCGTGCGAAACTGGAGCAACAAAATATTTATAGTGGTGCTGTATTGTTAGGTAAGCTTATCAATTCTTAGGAAATATTTAATTCATGCACTTTTTCTTCAAGGTGGTAGTACCTACCCTTTATGGAGATATTTACTAACTCCATTGTTACAAACAAATAATGCTACTGAACACCTTTATAATGAAAGCCATATAAGAACAAGAGGCAGAGTAGAAAAGTTGTTTAGTATTTGGAAACGTAGATTACCAATGCTAGCATATGGATGTAGATTAAGGTTAGATAATACTTTAACTGTAATAGTGGCTACAGCAGTATTGCATAACATCGCTCGAGATATGAGTGAAGAACTAGCACCAATGCTAGCATATGGATGTAGATTAAAGTTAGATAATACTTTAACTGTAATAGTGGCTACAGCAGTATTGCATAACATTGCTCGAGACATGAGTGAAGAACTACCACCATCCGAGGGTAATGAAGAAGAATTAAATAATAACGTAAACCAGGGAATTAATTTACATTAACATTATTCATAATAACGACAATCAGAATACCTGCAATTTTAGATTACGTTGTATTGAATATTTTAGAAATTTATAAATCAAACTGTAGTGCACATTGTTTTATTTTTTAAAAACGAATATAGTATATTCATAATTTTATAACTGATTTTTTTAGTAATTCAATTTAAAGAACTTTTATCTGTTTTTCTAATAACAAATTGTCCAATTTTAGTATTCTTTCTTTTTCGAGATACTGTTGTTCAAGCTTCACAGCTTCTAAACTTATCGTCTCCATTTCTAATTTAATTTCAGCCAAGTTGGAATATTGTTCCGATAACTGGGATGATGTAAGTGTGGATAGAAGTGGTCCACGTATGGCGTTCCAATTTCTATTAGAATTTCCTAGTTTAGGTGTTATTTTTTTTAAGTTGCTTGCTTTGTAATCTCCCCAGTCTACTTGCGAAGTCTAAAATACAGTTAATTAAAATATAATGTATATGAAGTGCTACGAATTATGTACCTGTGGTTCGTCAGATGCACCATCAATTTCGTGAACTGCCGAAGGTTAGCCTCCTTCATCAAACACTACCAAGACTGTGTTACCATTATCTGTGTCGAATTCATTTATGAGGCCTTTAATGGTTTTTTCATTCATAATAGATAATAATAGGTCTTTATTTGGGTCATTTGTCACGTCGATTTGTCCACCGCCAGTTTTAATAACCTCCATTCTTTCATTCTCTACCGTTTTCCAGACCTGTGTCTTCAAGTTATCAAAACATTTTCGTAATGTTTCTTTTGAGCGGGGAGGAGGTATTTGTAATATTTTCCTAAGCTGTATCCTATTCCTTCCACGTTACAGCGTCTGTTGGTTTTATTTTCAATTGTAGTTTTTAAACGATCTACGATCGAAATCAGTAAATGTTTCTCGCCCTTTGTGTAATTGTTCCCTTGCGAATGTTTTCCGTCTTCTATTACGTTAATGCAAACTATACTATTTACGTAAGTGAAATAAATCTAAACGAACAGTCGATTTAAAGAAACAAACATTTATTTACATAACAGTAACTATATACTTGCAAACAAACTACCCCAGTGGAATCACAAAATTCCCTAGATTTTCGCAATGTCAAATTTATGTATAGCTTATCAAAGCAAAGCTAAATGTCATTGGTGCAATTCCAGCAATGTTTAAACTTCCCTTATTTTTAAACTGCACTTGGTTAAGCTTTATAATTATTCTGAGGTGACCGTGACGTACTTGAAAATGTCTAATTGTAAATCTTCAAACACGCCGCCGCGGATAGGTACCAACTTGTTGTATGTTATCCGGTTTGATGGATCAAAATTATATTTCAACTTCGATATAGTGGACTGGGTTGCTGGTATTGAAGCTTAGTGTTTTTATAGTTTAATTTACTTTTATAAACACAACTTTATACAACGACAAGTAATAAAGAAAAATACACTCTGTTTAAAGTCTTGTAGACGCCACTCTTCTTTCTACTTTCTATTAAAGCACAACATAGCATTTGAACCTAGCATGTTTAAAAAAGAATTACTGTAATTAGTTGCAGATAATGCGATCCCAAAGGTGTACAAAATAGATGAAATAGCACACAAGTGAGGACATAGAGTATTACGGTTACCACAAGATCACTGTCAATTTAATCCAATTGAACTCGTGTGAGCAAACTGCACAGAACACTATAACAAAAATATAGGAAGGCATAATTCCAAATTAACGATGACCATGTAAAAGAAATATGGATGGAATCCTTGCAACGAATTGATGGGACATATTGGCAGAAATACATTAAACATGCCGAAGTGTCTACGTTAGAGTGGTGGATAATTGAAAAATATTTATTAATATTAATTATATCTGTTAACTATTCCACTTCTAAGAGTGACACTGATGAATATTTTTTTTTAATTTAAGTGTTTTAATTCCAACGTAATATAAATATTCTAATTTTTACATAACATATTGATAACTCGACTGAATACAGGTACTGATTTATGTAAATTGCTTTTCATTTAACTTGGAACAGTATGAAATATATTTAAATTATGTGCTAAATTAAAATATTAAACATCTATAATTTCGTTGAACTTCAAACTACATTACACTGTACACACTTTCTTCTACAAGATTGAAATAATAACAAATTTATCGATATTTATGTTATCGTAAAGTATCTACAAGAATTATGTCGATTACAAAGCAATAAATATTCTTCTAGAAGGGTTGTTACAAATCTTGAGAATAACAAACTACTTGCAACTCTTATCAATTTTTCCACCTGAAATGATTTAATTTATAACAAACAAAAATAGTATTTGTTTACTTACAAATATAAAGGTTATGTATTATGATGGTATGTAGTTATAGTCACACCATGTCCTAAATTATAACAGTTCACTGTCGCAGCAAAATATGTTTGACTCTATCCATAAAATAAGTGGATATAGTGGATAATTTTTCTATTTTATGGAAATTTATGTGGAGACATCTCCCGATAAAAATATTAACTAAAAGATACTTTGCTGATTTAATGAAAACTTATGACGCCTAAATCTTAGTTCGTGTAATTTTAACCACTTCTTTTCTTCTTCGAGGGAGACTTTAAGATGCCACTCTCAGATGTCGTTGCTTCAGCTCTGATAATAACAGTGATTATTGAAAAATTAAGTTTATTCAAGCAAAATTACCTAATCTTTTAAATGAAAGTAACCGATTTGCCAGTCGCAGCAGCAGCTAACTCGGTTACCTTATCTAATGGAAATGACCATACATCAGCTGTTTTTTGCCAATCAAAGAAGTCAACAACGTTCTTAATAATGTTTCGGGCTTTAGAATGGACTGTCTCCTTTGATTTTGAGTTTTGTTAGTAGGTATGTTAATCCAACTAAAAGCAAAACTAATTAACTAAATATACAGGATATTGTAAATAGCTGTCGCCATTACAGAATTATTAATCAATGCTATTGCGTTAAATGTTTACAAAGCATAATTCATGTTGAGGGTATATTAACTACGGTTACTGAAAATATGTAATACCTACTTAGCTATTTCACTAACAAGGTAAACGCAGTCTTGAAAAAGACTGTTTCAAAAACACAATTTTCAAATGTGGATAAACGGTCAATGACGAATTAATACCAAGGTTTGTACATCTTAATTCTGATTGGTTAAACGTTTGATCGCAATACCAACTTAAAATTTAGTTCACATATTCTCCGTCTCACTGTAGCATATAAATTTTAAAGCTATAAATGAATTATATTATACGCAATTTTTGATGCGACACGTAATTTGGACGCAGCAAAATTTTTAAGGGGGAATTAAGTGTTTGTTCAAGTTTTTTCGTTATCTGAATAACGATTAATTTTACAAAAAAATGTGAAAACATATTTTTGAAAGGCTATTCAATGTTAGATAACTTTTCTTTATAAAGTATTTTAATACGAACGCAAAATACATTAAAGATTAATTAAATTGGATTGAAAATCCTTAAACTGTATAATCGAAATTTTTATAGCGGCGGGCGGCTTGGAAATTTTTTTTGTCAAGTTAGCATCTAGATGCCTGTTAATTTTTATCTGACATGAAATTTTAACCATCAGATATAGATATTATTAAAATCATTCCATTTACTTCAATTTCCACTTTGTATATTGGTAAGTCGTATGTTGTTCCACGCTAGATATTTCTAGTTTCTCGTGCGTATTTCAGCACTTTGCTGGAATTTTCTGACATTTGGGTTACGATAGATTTTTTGTTTCAGATACCCTATGCAAACACTTGGAATAAATTTGTCAACTGTTTAAAGTGTTGTAATTTATCAACAGTTTCAAATTGTGAAATGAGCGGGTTGTACCCAAAGTCGTTAATATTGTCATTATCTGCCCGTCTACACTTATAAAAAAATATATTATTTTGTCCACGACTACTGCATAATATGATCATTATACATGTGTTTAATAATAATATCCATTATACACTAGTGTATAATATCCATTATTCACTAGTGCCTAATGAATTCATATCATTTCAATGCGATTTTGTACGTATAATAAAAAACAGAGCATCCCATAAACATCAAGTCGCAGCGGTTGTTGCTATGGTAACACCATGGTACTTTCTTTTTATCTGTTTAGACAATTGCGCTTCGGTTTTTAATTTTAATTGGAAAAGTCATAAGGTCACTTGTTCTACTTATTATTACTCACAGTTTTAAGGTATTTCGTTTAACTTAACACACTGTGTAAATAAAAACATTATTATTAACGTTAACAAATAATTTTTCTTACTAGTTAGAGAGAAATTCAATACTGTGTTTCCATGGTATTAATTCAACGTTACTTAATTGTAGCTAAAATTATTTGGTAGTCCCGGACAAAGCATAGTATTCTACTCGCATATAATTGCTGTTATTCACTGATGATGATTGATGACACTCGCCCAAGGCTCGTGTCATAAACATCATCCGCGTGAATAACAGCCATCATTATATGCTTGTTGAATAATTTACTATTATTTCTTTTAATTCCTACTTTGTAAATTGGAAGGTCGTGTGTTGTTTCACACCAGATATTTAAAATTTTTTTTACCGAAACGTCCGAAATTGTTTAGTAAACTACACCTCGGTATTAGTGAATTACAGAAATTGACTGGATGCCCCTTTATACAAAATGGCAGAACTAATATATTCTGTACTAAAAAATATGGAGATTATGGTGGTGACCTTACAGGTCGGAAATTAAAAAATGCAGTGTTTTCCTTTAGTTTGAATAAATATTAGTAAGTATTTTTTTTTCAATCTTGTGGAATTGTGAGATCAATACGGTAAATTTTTTTGTTTAGAATTTGAACACTGAATCTATCTTTGATATAGAATAAATATATCAAACCGAATACAATTTATGCTTGAATTGTAGCGTAGAAAAGTATTTCTCCTATAGAAAAGCCAACAAAGCTACTTTATTGTAAATCACATGCCAACATATATAGAATTCGTAACAAAATTTATCTATATTGTAATATTGTACATGACTACATGAAATTAAGGGATTGTAAGGTTCTGCTTACTAATTAGTTAAAGCAAAATACACAATGTTTAGTTTACAAAGGTTTTTTGCGCAACACTCCTAACTGCTATTATTGAAGTCGCGTGTCACTTCATTATTCACATTTCCGTGGGATTTGTTATCCATCATTTATATTTTTACCTTTCAACTTACACATAGGTACATATGTAGGTATAGAAGGTTATGCAATCGACTTTTTTTCCACTATTGCTAAATCGACTTGTCTCATTTTACAACTTTTGACCAAGTTGCGCCAAGATCGACTATCATGTCTTGGTGTGTGTCTGTGTGGATGTATGTTAGTATCCACGAAAACACCTACGTACTAAATTTGGTAATTATACTTGTTTTCATTTCGTTTGGAGCTGATTAAATTTTGGAAGAAATCCAGCGGCGGCGAGCTGGGTTTATTTGGTCGGTTTTTGGTTTTTATCAAATATTTATAAAACAACTACATATTATATAAAAATACCTAGATATAGCCTTTAAACATATCTTAAGTTTAAGTGTTAGTTCAAGTTTTTTTAAACATCTGAATAACGATTAATTGTATAAGAAAATATGTAGACATAATTTTTAAAGGAAATTTAATTTTACATAACTTTTCTTTATAAAGTTTCTTAATATAACGCAAGGTACGTCTAAAAATTAATTAAATATGAATGAAAATAGTTAGTGTATTATTGATATCTCATAGAAGCGGGCGGCTTTGGAATTTTTCTTTAATTTAACATGTATTTAGGTCTATTTATCTCTATCTGATATGAAGTTTTAAACGTCATTCTAACATAGATTATTGTTTTTGTTTTTACAATGTTGCCTGTTTTCGTTATGAACCTATAAAAAGGAGGTGGCATAGTTATCTTAAAAAAATTTTAATTAGAATTGTTTCATTTCTTTTAAGTTTTTAAGTTAGCACCTAGATGTCCATTAACCTCTGCCTGACATGAATTTTTAACGTCTGTTTGACATAGGTTATTAAAAAATTTTGATGTGGAAGATTTTGAGGAATTAATTCAATCATTTTGTGTCGATGCAATACTAAATCATGTTGTAAAATCCTCCAGTTTAATCCATACGTAAGGTCCAATTGCTAAGAACCAGGATTAATAGGTAAATTTGGATTATCTCGAAATCTTTGTGTTAAGGCTTTAACACTGTTTACATTTCTCACATTTTTGAAACGATTAGTTTTGGGGTATCCATCAACGTAATAGTTATTTTCCTAACTAGTTCGGAAAGTAAATTTTCCCACATGAGCAGTACGACCGCAAGGAGTGCTGCATTTAGTGCGAATTCGGGAAAATACGGGGTCGGCAGTCGAAGTGTTACCAATTAAAGATGCTGTAATTCTGTCAATTTTATTTTCTTTATTTAAACATTTCAGTGTATCGTAAAAACATTTCAAAATTTACGAAAAATATGTTATTGTTCGATGTATCCACCTTTAGCGCGGATAATAGCATCGAGCCCGTCCGGAAAAGCTTCACACGCTGTACGAATGTGGTCTGATGGTATTTTCCTCCATTCTTGGTGGAGAGCAATCTTTAATGCGTCGACTGTCTTATATTTTTTAGTTGATACTTTGGCCTCCAGAATGGATCATATCGAAAAAACGTTGGGTTTCACGAGGTTTATGGGATGGTGCAGAGTCTTGTTGAAACGTCCATTGGTTTCTACCGAATTGTTTACGTGCCATAGGTAACAAATCATTGTTTAAAACCTTTTCACGGTAAATCTGTTGAATCACCTTCACGCCCTGTTCAATGAAAACGAGTGGTGAGCGTCCTGTGGCAGTTATCGCGGCCCAAAACCATCACTGACGCAGGCGCTTGCTTTCGTAGAAAGCAATTCGCTGCTCTAAATTGTCTCTTGAATTGCACTCTAACCATATACGATCGTTTAGTTTGTTCACATAGCGCTGAACCGTAAAAATCTTTGCATCAGAAAAGACCAAATTTTCAAGCTCGCCACCAACGTGCAAGTGTTTTAACGCCTTTGCTCTTGTTAGGCGAACTATCTTTTGTGCAGGTGTTAAATCTTGCACTTTTTGTATTTCGTAGTTCTGTTTTTAATATTCACCTCATGCTACAGGCTGACACATTGAGATTTTTCGCCAATTAAACTGCGCTTTGTGGTGGGTTACGTTGAATTCTGCCCTTCACCTTTCGAACCATTTCTCGCCATGTCGCTGTTTTTGGATGTCCACCTCCATGGCGTTTTTTGATGCTACCGGTATCATTGTAACGTAACATTTTGTTCACACGTAAATGTCGTAGTTCATTAACTATGGCAGGTTGCGATTTCCCAGCCAAATACAACGCAATAACACTGTTAACGTTTAAATTCGGTATTTTTTTTACTGCGTAGTAAAATGATACGCTTCACACAGACTGACGTTTATCAAAAATGAGCGCGCTGACATTAGTCGTTTAATTTCTACATCAGCGTGAAGTTGGTAACATTTCGAGTGCCCACCCCTGTATGTATATATTCCGAACAAGTTAGGTTACAAAGTTTTTTTGTAAAGAATAAATTAATAAAATTAAAAACAAATAATTTAACATTGTTTGTTTTTTTTTTATTCTAAACGGATTGATAGCACTGTAATGTTGCAATGTTGTCATGGTTCCATGTCAACAAAAATTCAACCATTGAGTCGCCATTTTCTTTAAAATTATTTTTGTTAAATTTGTGAAAAATGGGCGATTCGGAAGAAATTGTGACGCCACCTGACGTTAAAGAAGTAGCCATTAAGGCAGTATTGAATTTGCTTCCTCAAAAAAGTCAAGGGAGATATATGGCCACCTATAAGAAGTTTCTTGATTGGTGTAAGAAGACAAAATGTACGGAAAATTGTTTGTTGGCCTTTTTCCAAGAACAAAGTCAAAAATCGACGGAGTCCATTTATTCAATGATAAAATTGTGTTTAATGGTCTACGAAAATATCGATATTTCGATAAATTTTATAAATTAAGTGTTTCCGTTATATCAGCAGCATTTCAATTCTACTACCAGCCGTACAACGTAATTACCCTACATTCTGGTGGAAAGTAAAAAACACTGTAGTGCGGGAAAAGAAGTTTTCGGTGCATCGGGAGTAACGGGGAAATGCATATTTTAAGGCTGTGAGTACAAAAACTTATTTTCAAATTTCCTTACAACATTATGAATTGTTGGTTCACTTGGTCGATCATGTGGACCATAACGTGCACATAATCCGCACCAAGTTACTTTCATAGAGCCTCGGATTTTATAATACATTTTAACAGTTTCGCTACGTTGTTGTATTATACGTTACATGTTGTTTTGAAATAACTTAACGTACAAAACTTTCAAACAAAAATCGTTTTCATATGTACAGTGTTTCCCATTTTGGTTGAAATTGTGTGGCACTTCTTTTGCACTATCAACCTCAAAAATGAATCTTACGTGAATTTAAGATTTTTATGATATAGTTATATAGTTGGCCATGAAATCTATAAACTCTGTATAAACCCGTATTTTCTCGAACGTCCAAGATATATTTGAGTATTAAAAAAGGGCTACTAGAGTCTTACTGCTTTATTATAATTATAAATATGTAAATATTCCATTATAATAAATCTAAGGACTTTTACGCAGAAATACAAAAATAATAACAAAAAGTTATGCAAATTAGGTACAATAGTTTTTGAAACATATTCAAACGCAATTTTTTTTAATTGGGTAATATGTATCTTACAGCTTCAGAAAAAAAATATGAATGGCAATAAAACTTGTAAAGAATACTTTATATCTAAATTTGTAAGTAGGCTGGGCCTAGTCTGATCCAAACGTAATTGACATGTCAAATCTGATTAAAATTATTTTTGCGCAGCAATCGTATTGTTTGTTCATTGTGCAAAACATGGCATAAAATTAACATTTTGAAAACTTTGAAAAATATGATTTGCTGATTTACTTGGATCAGAGTAATCAAAACGCGAACACTGCAATAAATTTGTATTTTAACAGGTAAATGTAGCTTCCTTGGTATTAATTTTGAATATTGCGTAACTTTACATCCGTGAAGGTTTCCATAACGCAAACAACCTAGTAAAATCAAGTTTTATAGATTAAAAAGGACTTTAATTAATTATAAATCAATTTCTAAACCCAGGTCAAGAAAATATAATAAATAAAATAGAGAGAATGATGAGGTTACCGTTTTATCCAGTGTGGAGGGTAACCTATAAGTTCTTGCAGAAATATAGAAAGCAGTATTGGAGTTTCGAAAACAAGAATCCAGAGAATGTTAAATATGGGACCCAACTTGGGAAGAAATGTCATATGGTCAGACGAGGCACATTTTAGTAATTCAGTAATATAAACAGGCACAATAGCAGATTCTGGTCTCAAGAAAATCAACACCAAATATTTCCCTAACGACAACCAGGACGACTTGGACTAAACGTTTCCTGTTTTATATTAGGATCAAAAATAACATTTTACATTTTCGAAGGGAACTTATGGGCTGCTAGATATTGGACATTTTAGAAATGGTTGTGCCTGAATTATTAGATGATGTTCTTTTAGCTCGCTTGAACCAAATTCATTTCCAACAGGATGGAGCCCAATCTCACAATGCGCAAATTATACGCCCGTTTTTGGAAAATAATTTTGGTAATAGATGGATTGGCACTAATGGGCCGATAAGATGTCCTCCCCGGTCTCCTGACTTGTCAGTCTTAGATTTCTTTTTATGGAGTTACTTGCAAAATAAAATATACCAAACTCAATATGATAACATTGAACGTTTGACAAATGCAGTTAGAGAAGCTTTCAGACATTTACAAGATCACCCTATTATTGTGCTTAATGCTATAGAACGAATTGGAAGAATGTGTGAAGCATGTATAAGATAGAATGGTTATCAGTCAGTTCCAACATCTCTTTTAGTAATTTATATTAGGCTTGTAAAGTTGTAGATATTATGTTTAGTTTTTAATTTTGTGTTTTTGCATAACACTTCCTAACCCTTAACCTTGTTTTTTCATGGCCAACTGTATCATCAAAATGTTAAATTAATTTAACATTCATTTTTGAGGTTAATAATGCGAAAGAAGTGCCACACAATATACGTTTTTTGAAAGCTGAGAATAAGCTCTATTACATAATAAGAAAATATACCGGGTGTTCCATTAAAAAAAAACAAAACTTTGGTTTATTGCGAAGAAACTCACTTTTTGTGGAAAAAACTATGCAAGCCATCAAAATCTACGGAAAATTCTGTATAAAACCAACTTTTCACCATTTCGATAAATTACAAGGCAAAGCAGTTACGAGGGGTGCTTAAAATGTGCAAATTTTGAATATCGCCCTGTATCTCAAATACTAACAGGACTATGACAAACCTGTTAGTGCCATCCTTCGTTTTCACGAAAAAGTAGAGCAAGGTCGCGAAAACCGCATCTTTCTATCTTTGCTCGCAGACGAGATATCCTACAATTTCAACCAAAATGGGACATATTGTACAGTATTGCTAAAATCTAAAAGCACTATTCGACCCTAACAGCTATTAATCAAATGTTACTTTCTTTTGCAGTTGCCATCAAAATCTATGAGGGTGGGATGATTATTAGTCAGCCTGAGACGAAAGAGCAAACAAAAATGTTTTTATTTTTCAACATACTCTCCTAAATAAGGCGGATGGGAAGTAAATCATATCGTAATTCGCAAATCTTAGTCATGGAAACGGTATTGGTGTGAGGGCAGGCCTTATCATGATGAAAAATAATTTTTTTAAGCGCTAAACCTGGCCTTTTTTGTCGAAGATTAGCATAATATTCGCTATTTATTGTTTGCCCCTTTGGAAGATAATCGACTATAATAATTCCCTTTGCATCCGACACTATAACTTTTCTAGCAGACTTCGTTGTCATCGCTTTATTTGGGGCCCAACTATCAGGTTCCGTCCTCTAATTAAACTAATTAACCTAATTAAATAATAGTAATTAACCCAAGTTTCATTAGTGGTAATAAACCTTCGCACAAAATCAATTGAATTCTTTTGAAAACGGTCCAAAGATTCTTGTGACCGTGTAAGCTGCTTTCGCTTACTTTAATTAAAGTTTACTTTAATTTACCTCGGTCTAGCTCAAACGGTTTTAAATTCTATGAAAAGGGGAGTTGTTCGTTGTTACTGGGGTTGATCACTAATGACCAGGTTCGTCCATATTTAGCAATATACTTGTAAGGGTGTTAGATGTATATTATTCCTATTTGGTTTATAAAATCTAAATATTTATACTTAATATTACTACAACTAACATAGAAACGATAAGTAAAAATATAACAAAGTACTTCAGATAAAATAAACACAAATATCAGGAAGTGCCAATAATCGGGACTTTTAGCCTCCCTCAGGATGTCGAGAGTTGGTCCAAGGTTTTCTGGGTGCTTTTGTATACGGATGGGAGCGGAGATAGACAGGAAGCGTCTCCCTTTAAGTTTTCTGTGAAAACACGGTTAGTGAGATGTTTATACACTCAGAAAAAACTGATCATAGTTTATATTACGATATAACGGGAAATTTTATTTATTTTAAAAATCAGTCTGTGTTTATAATAGTTGGCTGAGGCACACGATGATAAGGTCAAACAAAAAATCCATACCTTTAAAGGGATTATTTTCGCTTTATGCGTTTTACAAAGAACACGAGTTTAAATTGTATAAATACAACTTTTATACCCCTAACTCTTATGAAAGTGAATTTTAAAGAAACTAAATTATATTTACAGGGTTTTTATTAACTAACTGTTTATTTACAGGATATTAATTACGGTGGATTAATATACTTCTAATTACTCTAAGTAATTAGCGTAATTTTAGTAAAACAGAATAGGTGGTGTTTACGAGTCATTAAACCCTTTGGAATTGAAAATAAATACTTTAATATTATGTTCATGGTGCGGGCACGCTTAAGGCGGTGGCTGGTTAGTAGCTACTTGTGCTTCTGGGTTCGACAGCGTCAATAGTATCTACCTGAAGTGGTTCTAACTGGGGGCGGGTTCTAATAATAGCAGTTATAAGGTATTTAAACCTTCGGGAACGATTTAGTTGAAAGTTAAAGTTAAAGGTAGTTCGTAATTCGCAAATCTTAGTCATGGAAACGGTATTGGTGTGAGGGCAGGCCTTATCATGATGAAAAATAATTTTTTTAAGCGCTAAACCTGGCCTTTTTTGTCGAAGATTAGCATAATATTCGCTATTTATTGTTTGCCCCTTTGGAAGATAATCGACTATAATAATTCCCTTTGCATCCGACACTATAACTTTTCTAGCAGACTTCGTTGTCATCGCTTTATTTGGGGCCCAACTATCAGGTTCCGTCCTCTAATTAAACTAATTAACCTAATTAAATAATAGTAATTAACCCAAGTTTCATTAGTGGTAATAAACCTTCGCACAAAATCAATTGAATTCTTTTGAAAACGGTCCAAAGATTCTTGTGACCGTGTAAGCTGCTTTCGCTTACTTTAATTAAAGTTTACTTTAATTTACCTCGGTCTAGCTCAAACGGTTTTAAATTCTATGAAAAGGGGAGTTGTTCGTTGTTACTGGGGTTGATCACTAATGACCAGGTTCGTCCATATTTAGCAATATACTTGTAAGGGTGTTAGATGTATATTATTCCTATTTGGTTTATAAAATCTAAATATTTATACTTAATATTACTACAACTAACATAGAAACGATAAGTAAAAATATAACAAAGTACTTCAGATAAAATAAACACAAATATCAGGAAGTGCCAATAATCGGGACTTTTAGCCTCCCTCAGGATGTCGAGAGTTGGTCCAAGGTTTTCTGGGTGCTTTTGTATACGGATGGGAGCGGAGATAGACAGGAAGCGTCTCCCTTTAAGTTTTCTGTGAAAACACGGTTAGTGAGATGTTTATACACTCAGAAAAAACTGATCATAGTTTATATTACGATATAACGGGAAATTTTATTTATTTTAAAATCAGTCTGTGTTTATAATAGTTGGCTGAGGCACACGATGATAAGGTCAAACAAAAATCCATACCTTTAAAGGGATTATTTTCGCTTTATGCGTTTTACAAAGAACACGAGTTTAAATTGTATAAATACAACTTTTATACTAACTCTTATGAAAGTGAATTTTAAAGAAACTAAATTATATTTACAGGGTTTTTATTAACTAACTGTTTATTTACAGGATATTAATTACGGTGGATTAATATACTTCTAATTACTCTAAGTAATTAGCGTAATTTTAGTAAAACAGAATAGGTGGTGTTTACGAGTCATTAAACCCTTTGGAATTGAAAATAAATACTTTAATATTATGTTCATGGTGCGGGCACGCTTAAGGCGGTGGCTGGTTAGTAGCTACTTGTGCTTCTGGGTTCGACAGCGTCAATAGTATCTACCTGAAGTGGTTCTAACTGGGGGCGGGTTCTAATAATAGCAGTTATAAGGTATTTAAACCTTCGGGAACGATTTAGTTGAAAGTTAAAGTTAAAGGTAGTTGAAAAAGGGTTTTTCCTTGAAGTCTGGGTTATCGCAATAAGAGATCAGGATCGGATACAGGTTCAGGACCGTCAAGAAGTAAAGTTTTCGCGTAGCCTGGAAACGGCGCAACACCTTTAAATCTTCGGGACCTTTCTGTATTCAGCGCTGTTAAATAAACAGACTGACGGCATTTAACAAAGATGTTAAATCAGGATGTTGTTATCCTCTGAATATCTCACAATAACTTATCGGGTAGGAAAGCGGTTTATTACGTTTAACGTGATTGAAATGTAATACTCACTGTTACGTACTGAGTTCGTAATTTACGAAACTGCGACTGAAATATGGTCTAATTACGGGCGGCTTATTGGTTTCAATATTTCGACTTCCTGCACTTCGGTTTTTTACTGTTTTGGTAGTGTAGGCATGTTTGTGTTTGTTGGTGTGCGGTGTGTAGGTGGAGTATCAATTACAAAAATCTTGGCAAATACCCGTTGCTCTGTTTAATAGATACCTCGAGGATTAGCGTAGTTTAGGCGAGAACCTTTCTATCCAATGTAGTACGTACTAGACTACATCGGGTGCTTTTCCCGACGCGAAGTCGTTCACTGTTGTAAGTGTGGTATTGTATGTTTAACTTACTTGCAGGTGACCGCCGATTGAGGCAGTAGTAAATCTGGTAGATAAGATAACAGCAAGTCGGTCTGGGCGCTCGAAAGAGACCCAGCGGAATGCGTCGGGTCAAGGATTGAGCAGACAAGGTCGGTTTGGGCTCTCTAAAGAGATCCATCAGAAAGACCGTCGTAGATTGAGAGACACAGTCGGTCTGAGCTCTCGAAAGAGAGCATCTGTAGCGCGTTTCGCGGTTTTATTTTAAATACGCGGAAGGCGGAGACGGATTCTGGTTGGGATTCTAATGCCGGGATTAGCGGATAGACTGGAGAAGACTTTGACGTAACAAAACTCTCAACGTTTCTGAATTTTGATTTGATTTCTGTACATTTTAATTAAATAGGATAATTAGCAAATAATTAATTCAAAGGTAATTTGGTAAAGGCGGCTAGCTCTTTACAACCGTTGAACGCGCACTTGTTTTTGTTCCAATGTGAGTAAACGCGGTACTCATCCTGCAGATGCACTCGTTCCCTCAAAATACCCACAGTAATGAAAGTTTCACTCAATTTTATTCTCCGATCTTTTCTCACAACATGTCATATTTTTTCGACAATTTGCGGTATAGTGACACTTCTAGGGTGCCCCGGTCGGGGTTCATCTTGGACGCTTGTTCTGCCACCTTTACACTCAGCCACTCAACCTTCTATGGTCGCATCTGAAGGAGCAGAATTACCTAAAACATTCTGCATTCCTGCAAGGATATCTGCATTATTTAAACCTTTCGAATACAGAAACTTAATGACGGCACGTTTTTTAAAAGTATCAATAGCAAAATAGTCCTAAACACTTTCACTTTGCGAAACTGCTAACAACAAACTATTTGACAGATTCATGTCAGACATTCAATGGTATCAACCTAAACATGTAACTTTAAAATTTTATACTAATGGTTAGTGTATTACCGTCCTCTATTTGAAGGCTGGTCAATAACCATCCCTCCCTCGTATACACAAAAGCAGTGTCATATCTACTCAATCGGTCTTGTCCGCATGTGATCTATGATAGTATATGAACTCAACGTAACAAACAATATTGCTTATAATTTTCACAATAAAATTGATGTAAAATACACACGTATCGTGTGTATTACAACATCATGATTCAACATGTTTAATAAACCGTAGTCTAAATTCACAATCAACAATGCTTGAAAATTGTTTTCTCTCATCCTCAAATTTAGTTTTGGTTTTATAATTGTCAGAATACATGTTATAAGCAGCATAAAAACTAGAGAGTGTACAAACATGCATTAAAATGTTTAGGATCGAATATAGCGAATCTTTCGTCTTGAAAATGTACGAAAGTAGATATGGTAAGGGTGATCCTGTCTCAGTTTTGTCACTAGATTTGTCACCAGATTTGGAAAAAGTCAACAGAAATGTCACTAAATTTCAAGGACATAACATTGCCTGCTTCAATGCCACTGCTTCAAGGTCACGTGGCAGCATAGGTTGGTAACACTGTCAAGCTCTTCAAGTTCGCTCTCATTGCCAAGCTTAAGTTCATAACGTACACACACACCTCGCTTCAAGATCAATGGTTTTCAAGGTCAAGGTCATCGTAAACATTCCCTGCACCAAGGTATATTCCTCAAGGTCAAGGTCATTGAAGTAACTAGAAGAGCTACTAGACTGGTTTTCAAGGTCAAGGTCAGATTGACCACAACAAAAGGCATGGCTTTCAAGGTCAAGGACATAGTACACTTTGCCTACATCGAAGTATTTCCTCAAGGTCATCACATTGCTTATCTCAAAGGACAAGCTTTTTCAAGGCCACGTTCCCTGCATCAGTCTTCAAGGAAATGATCAAGGTCACCAATCAATTCTTTGGCTGAGTGTTAATTTGACAGGAAGGCACCAGCCAATTCTTAGAATTTGGCCGAGGTCGCGCGCGCGCATGTGTGTGTGTTAATTACAATTCTAAAGGTCAGGGGTATTAAATAGGTTTTTCAAGGTATGGAGAATTCTACTTTTTAGAGTCAAGGTCACCAATTCTTGCCTGAGCCAAGTTAGTTATTACAATTATTATCGCCTGCTGGGGTTTCGTGTTACAGATGATTGTCTATGTTAGTAGGCAAAGTTCATTGACCTTTTCAAGGTCATCGATTACAATGTTACGCCCCCCAGCAAAGTTCATTGATCTCTGTGGTTTAGGTCAAAAATAAGCTCCTGACTTTGCCTAGGATATTTCATATACCTCAGAGTCAAAGGTGATTTAAAGTTCTTATTCGTCTAGGTACATGGTTTTCAAGGTCGCTCACATTGTCTACCTATTCTTCGAGTACATCGTAGACATTACCTGCATCCAAGCACATTACTTATGTCAAGATTTGCAAAGGGCCCACTGTACGCGCTGCCTGCGTATATTCTTCAAGGTATGGGAACTCACATTACCTACGTCGAATTCAACGGTTTTCAAGGTCACGTTCCCTTCATCAAAGTCTTTAAGGCTATCAAGCAAATCTTAGAATTTGGCTGAGTTAAGGTCATGAGTTACAGGAAATTTTCAAGGGCACCAAGTTGGCTGAGCCATGTGTTAATTTGGCGGGAAATTTTTAGCCCACGTGGCAGGAGCTATACCAATCCTGGGCCACTTTCTCCTATACTTTTTATACGAGTGCTTTTGCTCAAGGTCAACTCACGTACACATTCACTAGGTCCAAGTACATGTTTTTCAAGGTCAAGGTCATCATACACATTGCCTGCATCAAAGGATATTCCTCAAAGTCATTGAGCAACTAGATTTGAAAACGGCACTAGAAAAGTTACTAGATTGGTTTTCAAGGTCATTGGCGCTCCCCGTACAGATTGTCCACTTCAAGGTCACGTGGCAGGAAATGGTCGCGCTCATTGCCAAGGTTCTTAACGTACACACCCTGCTTCAAGGTCTTCTTAGGAATTCAAGTTTACGTGATAAACCTTCTTGTTTGTCAAGGTCATACGTTCAGGTTTCAATTGGGGGTATACAGAAGGATGCTCTGCCGCTAAGAATTCAAGGTCGACTCTAAATAAAATTTTGATGGGATATTTCAAGGCCAAAGTTAATTAATCTTTTCAAGGTCACGCCTTCTATCAATTATGGGAAGTTCAGAGGTATCATACAGATTGTTATCTATGCTAAGCATGTTCCAAGGTTATTAAGTAGTTATTGGAAGTTTACTATCAAGGTAATGCCCACAGCAAAGATCATTGACCTCAAGTGGTTTTGTCTCCCAAACACAGATGAACGTTCCCCAAATACAGACCCTAACCATTTCAGGCTCAATTCTGAGAAATCAATTTTCAAGAGAAAAGGCGATCCATTTTTCAGCCGACGCGACGCTTCAAGGTCAAAAGTTGTTTTGCTCAAGGTAATCATACACATTGCTTATGCATATTCCACAAGTTCACACAGCAATTCTTGGCTGACCTAAGCTGTTAATTCTTATAAATCAATTCTCGGGAGTATTAAATAGACCTTTTAAGGCGTGGGGGATTCGACCTTTCAGGGTCACCCAAGAAATTATTGGCTGAGTCAAGACCTTAATTCTCGAGGTCCGGGTATCGTACAGGTTATCGTTGTCTATGCTAAAATGTGAGTCAAAGTCCTTGCATTGGCAAAATTGTAATAAAAAGATTGTGCTTACAGTATGTGGATTCATAATACTACTGTCCTAAACCACCAGGATGATGTAGTTTTCCTAAGAACCGGATCCAGTTCCCAAAGACAGATAGCCGTTTCCCAAAACAGGGGAGCCGTTTCCCAGAACACAGGCAACCGTTTACCCCACCATTTCTAGGCCACACCTCTAAGAAAAGGACAAAGGCGATCCAGTGTTCAAGTATTTCTTGGCTGAGTCGGGGTCATATTTCCCAGAAATCACCTGTAGGGCTATCAAATATATTGTCAATGGCTAAAATATGTTTGTATCTATTTTCAAGTCCTAGAAATTCAACCTGCAGGGGTATCGCGATATATGACCGGTAAAAGTATGCTCTTCAAGGTCACGTATACTATAGGATCCACTTTCTCGTTTCCAAGTCCATTGCGTATACACATTGCCTGCGTATATTCTTCAAGGCCACGCATAGTGATCCACTTAGTAATTTATTAAGGAAAACCCGCAAGTGCATTAGGTCACGTATACTTTCCCTGCATATTTTTCAATTCCACGCCTCTGAAAATAAATTTTTAAGGACAAAGGCGATGTTCAAGCAATTATGGGCCGGTTAGGGTCATAATTCTTAGAAATCACCTACATGAGGTATTGAAATAGACTTTTCAAGGTGAGGGGGATTCTACTTTTCAGGACCAGGTCACCAAACAATTCCCGGTTGAAACCATGTGCCAAGAAATGTTCAAGGTTAGATTTAGTAGCATTCCTAATCAAGCTCACGAGTAGGATACTAATCCGACTTTTCACGAGAAACCAATTTTCAAGGTTAAGCTAAACGATAGGTCAAGGGGCTCTTGTATTAGTGCTCTTCAAGTAGCAAAATAAGCATGGATTTGCGTAGATGAATACCAAGGTCACCTGTAGTTTCCAGCTACCCCAACCATTTAAATGTCAAGGTCACAATTCTGAGAAATCTAAAAATAAGATTTTCATGTTCAAAGGTGATAAAGTCAAGCTATTCAAGGCTCTTCTACTAGCTCTGTGTCTGCATATCCATCATCAGGCTCAAAGAAGTCATAGGTGGATTCTGAACGAATTTACCAAGGTCAGGCTGATACCATGTGTTAATTCCTACAAATCGAAGGCCACCTGTAGTGGTACCCCGATCTTATTCGATGGTAATGGAAGGGTGAAATCTTGACAGGAAATTTTTACCAAGCAATTCCTGCCATCGCTTGAAGGTTGAAGTTTATTCTTAGCATTGTCGTTGAAGGTGCGAGCGATCCTTGAGGATAACGTCCATTTCGCTGAAAATCGTCAACAAACAATTCTCAATTGAGTCAAGGTCATGTATTTAAGGTCACCAGGCAAATTCTCAAGGCCACACTGTTCAAGAAATTCTTTTGTAATAAGTCTTAGAAGTTAGAAAAAATTCCTAGAAATCAATTTTCAAGGTTGTCTGCGGCAGTATTCTTAGAAATCAGTTTCCAGGGCTAACCGTAGGAGTATTCTTAGAATGGGTCAAGTTCATTAAAGCTGTGAGTCATCCATTGAAGTTTTTCATGGTAGCACCCTTTTGGCGGGAAATTTTCAAGGTCACCAAGCAATTCTTGGAATTTAGTCGAGTCAGGGTCATGTGTTAATTCCTAGAAATCAATTTTCAACGCCACCTGCAGCGGTATCATATTACAATTCAAACAGATTGTTGCTGTCCATGCTAAAGTACGTTCATGGCTAAATGGACTCAAGGTCAAAATTTACTGGTATCAATTTTCAAGGCAATTCTTAGAAATCTAAACAGTTCGTGGAATAAGTGTTTGTTGAAGAAAGGTTGTTGGCTATGCTAAAAGGTATGTCAAGGGTTCCTGTATTGGCGCTCTTCAAAGTAAAATAGCAAAATAAGAATGAGTTTTCCGCCCATCATTTAAATTTAATGTCACACCCCTGATAAATCTAAAAACAGGATTTTCAAGGTCAAAGGTGATACATTTTTCTTATATAAATCACAGTGTGTTGAGATCAGTCAGTTAGTAACTTGTCAAACATGGAATTAGCAGGGTTAAACCAAAGCACCTATTGCAAGCTCTATAACAATGTATGGGACCTGGAGATATCGAAAAAATATAAAGTTATGAATGTGGCAGTAATTAATACAAAGTACGGTGAACGTATAGTGTTGGAAGCGGAGGAGTTTGAATGTGTATTACCTCAGTGCTTTTACGAGTATTTCAAAGAAGAAAATCGAATTGATGAATTTAAAACGCAGCTAAATACAAAGGATGTGTTCATGAGTAGTCTGGGTGCAGTCGAAAAAAGAACAAACATAACATTTTGTGTCCCCAACCATATGTAAACGTGATTTAACTAGAATCATTTCATATTTATCGTCGGAATAGGAAAAATGAGCCTAATTGACATAATATACAGGGTATTCGCGTCAAAGGGAAACTTATGCATCGAATTGCGTTATTCAATTAAAGTAGATTCAAGATGTTATAAATGCTAAGTATAATATTATTTCACATAACACTGTATGGAAGTATTGTACTATCATCATGATTATCTAATGTATAGCATTTACTAAAAATAAAGTTTTTGTGATCACAATTTAGGTATAAATACCCCACCCTATCCATCTAGGTCAATAATTTTAGCATTCCTTGGAGGTTAAATTCTTGGAAATAACAAATAATCGTTCCCATTGCTCAATTCTAACAAGAGAATCAGTTCATGGAAACAAGAAGAATGATGGGGTTGTTGTCTATGCTAATATCAAGGTTCTTGTATTGACTAAATTGTTGTTTGTAATAATAAAAAGATTATGCTTACGTGGGCTCATACTACGGTCCTAACCGTCAAGATGAGGTTGTTTCCCTAAGAAACGGATCCGGTTCCCGAAGACAGATAACCGTTTCCGAAAACAGGGGAGCGGGCACTCAACACAGGTAACCGTTCCCCCCCTCCCAGAAAATAAGCCAAATAGCTCATTCATCGTAGCTGAGGCTAAATTGAACTAGACTGTGCAAGGTCAAAACCATTTCTTAGAAATACATTTATCTTAGCAATCTAAACATAGAATTAGCTCGTGAGGGGTTAAATTTTATTGTATCTTCTTAGAAATCTCAATTCGTGGAAGTATGAAGGTTGTATGCTAGTACAATTCTTAGAAATCTGAAAGTAGGTCAAAGTACTGACAGGACTAGTTTTTATATTATAGAAAAAGCTGTATAATCCGCTTAAATCAACTACTTTAAGGAATATTTTTTATAGGTCAAGGTACTGATAGGGGGTAGTTTCTATATTATGGTAAAACGTTTTGTGTTCGAAGAAGCTGAACGTAGAATGGTAAATTCTGCGCCGCTTTTGAGACGAATTATAATAATAAGGTGGTCGAAGTGGTATCGTATAAAATATAAAAATGTAATAAAGAAATAAGAGTAAAAGTAAAAATGTTCTCCGATCACACAAATCGTTAAACTAACGGGAGATACTAACCATTCACCACAAATAATGCCTTTGATTTGCCTAATTACCCCAATTTCTGCTGTGTTATTTTCACTTAACATAAATATAACAAAATTGCAATGTAACTCTAATAAAAATGATCTCGCACGCCAAGTTATTTTTTGTATCTATGCTCGGAATAACTAAACCGAGTTTTAAACTAAAAATTTTATCAAAATGTAAAAAAAATAAAACATATACAACTATGTTTATTGACAGTTAATATGATATAGTTAAATAAAGTACATCTTAAAATTCTAGTCTTATACTACTAAAAATATCATTAAACATTAAATACCTGTTCGTAAAATCTTGTACACAAACTTTTTAATAACCTCTGGTATCTAAATGATTACATAAATTTCAACTGAGGTGATGTCATCTTTGCATCAATCTTGCGCAATATCTTGTAATAATGGTTTACGTTGTAAGCCACACCCAAAACTGGAATTATCCTTATAAATTTTCTTCTTGAAATTGAATAATCCGTTTAATGCATTTTCTTGAAATTTTCAAATAAAAATTGCAATCATAAAATGAAAGCGTACGCAACAGTAAAATTAAATGCGTAATCAAAAGCGGTGAAATCAAAAGTATAAAAGTAATATAAAATAAAAGTGAACTAAAATAAAAGTGCCTGAAAAGAGCAAATGTTTTAATTTTTAGTATAATGCGTTAAAATATCTTACCATCAAATTAATGGCACTTTCACACGAAATTTAGGGGAAAACCCAAAAAATGCTTCCTAACCAAATCAACATTCATCAGGAAGTGAAAAAAATGGAGGCTTTAAAATTAGACGATCTAGTCGCGCGCGAAAGGATTTGCGCAAAGAATTAAGTCACGATGACGTAATGCGCGAATAAAATGATCAGAAAAATAATTTAAAGAGGTAGTATAAACCATTAAGAAGATTGGCACTATAAACCCCTAAAAAGATATGCAAATTAAGTTGCCTACCACATACCTATATTTCAATAATTAAAATTTTCTTACAACAGAATGAATGAAAGACCTTAAATTAAGGTATATTTTAGTACAACTCAAAAAGGGTTGTTACAGAATGACTTTTTGTGTTTGAAAAAAAGCTGGAATAAAAAGTAGTGTTGGAAACCATGATTGAGTGTCAAGCTTAGAATGCGAATTTTTAGTATAAAAGTCATCATTGTGTGTGTGCAAGAATCAGTATACTTTTGATTAGCAGAAATGACGAAAGTAGTAGTACGTAAGGTAGAAAGACAAAGTAAAGAAAAAGCAGTAAGTGTGGAAGAGCGAAAGAAGAGATTGGAGACGTTAATAAAGCAAGTAAAAGAAGGAAAACTCGATTTGGAATGTTATATACTGAAAACAAAAATGATGAAGCTGTGTATTAGCAATGAGGAATATGTGAAAATAGTGTAGTAAAGTAGAAGCATGAAAGGTTGAGAAGTATGGGGAACGTATAATGTTGGAAACGGAGGAGGTTAAATGCATATTACCTCAGCGCTTTTACAAGTATTTTAAAGAAGAAAATCGAATTTAAAACGCTGCTAAACACAAAGGATGTGTTCATGAGTAGTTTGGGTGCAATTGAAAAAACGACAAACAACATTTAATAGTACCCAACTATGCTTTAACTAGAATCATTTTACATAACTGTACAACGAGTGTGTAAAATGTTGTTATAAGTATTTCACAATTATATGTATTAGGTTTAAGGAACTGTATTGTATACCTAATTAAAAAATAAAGGCTTTAAGTGTTGTGAATATGTTGTTCTTTTAAGTTAAAGAGACGTAGACAGTAAAATAACTTCAAGAAGCTTTTGTAGTACTGGTTTTCGGTATTCTCTTCTCCAACCCATAAAGTTTAAACGGTGATTGATTGTCTCTGCATATCTATGTTTCGGCACGGGAACTGTTTGACAAACGTCTAGTCATTAGTACAGAATACTACCGTCCTAGGATGTTATTCGATTTCGACCTTCTTCCTCCAGATGAGAAGGCGATACATATTATGTACTTTAAGCTATCGAAACACTGAACTAGGAAATTGTAATCTCCTATAAGGAAGTAGAATCCCTAGGTAGGTAATTTAAGCGGATTATCCAGCTCTTTCTATAATATAAAAACTAGTCCTATCAGTACCTTGACCTACTTTCAGATTTCTAAGAATTTTACTAGCATACAACCTTCATATTTCCACGTATTGAGATTTCTAAGAAGATGCAATAAAATTTAACCCCTCACGCTCTGATTCTATGTTTAGATTTCTAAGATAAATGGATTTCTAAGAAATGGTTTTGACCTTGCACAGTCTGATTCAATTTATCCTCAGCTACGATGAATGAGTTATTTGGTTTATTCTCTGGGGGGGGGGGGGAACGGTTACCTATGTTGAGTGACGGCTCCCCTGTTTTCGGAAACGGTTATCTGTCTTTGGGAACCGGATCCGGTTCTTGGGGAAACTAGCTCATCCTGGCGGTTAGGACCGTAGTATGAGCCCACGTAAGCATAATCTTTTTATTATTACAAACAACAATTTAGTCAATACAAGAAGCTTGATATTAGCATAGACAATAACCCCATCATTCTTCTTGTTTCAATCAAGTGATTCTATTGTTAAAATTGAGCAATGGGAACGCTTATTTGTTATTTCCAAGAATTTAACCTGCAAGGAATGCTAAAATTGTTGATCTAGATGGATAGGGTGGGGTATTTATACCTAAATTATTATCACAAAAACTTTATTTTTAGTAAATGCTATACATTAGATAAGCATGATGCTAGTACAATACTTCCATACAGTGTTATGTGAAATAATATTATACTTAGCATTTATAACACCTTGAATGTACTTTAAGTGAATAACGCAATTCGATGCGTAAGTTTCTCATTGACGCAACACCCTATATATTATGTCAATTAGGCTCATTTTTCCCATTACGACGATAAATATGAAATGATTCTAGTTAAATCGTGTTTACATATGGTTGGGGACACTAATGTTATGTTTGTTCTTTTTTCAACTGCACCCAGACTATTCATGAACACATTCCTTGTATTTAGCAGCGTTTTAAATTCTTCAATTCGATTTTCTTCTTTGAAATACTCGTAAAAGCTCTGAGGTAATACACATTTAAACTCCTCCGCTTCCAACACTATACATTCACCATACTTCCTATTAATTACTGTCAGATTAATAGCTTTATATTTTTTCAATATCTTCAGGTCACATACATTTTTACAGAGTGCTTTGGTTTAACCCTGCTAATTACATGTTTGACAAGTTACTAACTGACTGATCTCAACACACTGTGATTTATATAAGAAAAATGTATCACCTTTGAGCTTGAAAAACCTGTTTTTAGATTTATCAGGGGTGTGACCTTGAAATTTAAATGATGGGCGGAAAAGTCATTCTTATTTTGCTATTTGACCTTGAAGAGCGCCAATACAGGAACTATTGACCTACCTTTTACCATAGACAACAACCTTTCTTCAACAAACACCTATTCTGCGAACCGTTTAGATTTCTAAGAATTGCTCACTCAGGTGGCCTTGAGAATTGATACCAGTAAATTTTGACCTTGAATCCATTTAGCCATGAACGTACTTTAGCATAGACAGCAACAATCTGTTTGAATTGTAATATGATACCCCTGAAGGTGACGTTGAAAATGGATTGATTTCTCACATTACCCTGACTCGACTAAATTCCAAGAATTGTTTGGTGACCTTGAAAATTTACCGCCAAACGGGCGTTACCTTGAAAAACTTCAATGGATGACTCAGAGCTTTAATGAACTTGACCCATTCTAAAAATACCCTACGGTTAGCCCTGGGAACTGATTTCTAAGAATACTCCCGCAGACAACCTTGAAAATTGATTTCTAGGAATTATAATAACTTCTAAGACTTATACAAAAGAACAGTGTGGCCTTGACAATTTGCTTGGTGACCTTAAATACATGACCTTGAGTCAATAGGGAATTGTTTGTTGACAATTCCCAGCGAAATGGACGTTATCCTCAAGGATCTCTCGCACCTTCAATGACAATGCTAAGAATAAACTTTAACCTTCAAGCGATGGTAGGAATTGCTTGGTAAAAGTTTCCTGTCAAGATTTGACCTTTGCATTACTATCGAATAAGGTCAGGGTACCCCTACAGGTGGCCTTAGATTTCTAGGAATTAACACATGGTATTGACTTGGACAAAATCAGCCTGACCTTGATAAATTCGTTCAGAATCAACCTATGACTTCTCTGAGCCTGATGATGGATATGCAGACACAGAGCTAGTGAAATAGCCTTGAATAGCTTGACTATCACCTTTGACCAAGAAAATTGTATATCTAGATTTCTCAGAATTGTGACCTTGGCATTTAAATGGTTGGGGTAGCTGGAAACTACAGGTGACCTTGGTATTCATCTACGCAAATCCATGCTTAGTTTACTACTTGAAGAGCACTAATACAGAAACACCTTGACCTATCGTTTAGCTTAACCTTGAAAATTGGTTTCTCGTGACAAAGTCGGATTAGTATCCTACTCGTGACCTTGATTAGGAATGTTACTAAATCTAACCTTGAATATTTCTTGGCACATGGTCTCAACCGGGAATTGTTTGGTGACCTGGTCCTGAAAAGTAGAATCCCCCTCACCTCGAAAAGTCTATTTGAATACCTCATGTAGGTGATTTCTAGGAATTATGATCCTAACCCAACCAGAATCGCTTGAACATCGCCTTTGTCCTTAAAAATTGATTTTTCAGAGGCGTGGCCTTGAAGGATATGCAGGAAAGTTGTACGTGACCTAATGCACTTGCGGGTGTTCCTTAATAAATTAATAAGCGAATCACTATTCGTGCCCTTGAAGAGTATACGCAGGCAATGTGTGTACGCATTGGCTTTGCAAACGAGAAAGTGGATCCTGTAGTACACGTGACATTGAAGAGCATACCTTTACCGGTCATATATATCTCGATACCCCTGGATGTTGATTTCTAGGGCTTGAAAATTGATACCAATACATTTTAGCCATTGACAATCTATTTGATAGTCCTACAGGTGATTTATAGAAATTATGACACTGACTCAGCCAAGAATTACTTGAACACTGTATCGCCTTTGTCCTTTTCTCAGTGTGACCTTGAAATGCCGGGGGAAACGGTTACCTGCGATGGGCAGCATATCCCTGTTCTGGGAAACGGCTCCCCTGTTTTGGGAAACGGCTATCTGTCTTTGGGAACTGGATCCGGTTCTTAGGAAAACAACCTCATCTTCGTGGTTTAGGACAGTAGTATTATGAATCCATATACTGTAAGCATAATGTTTTTATTACAATTTTGCCATTACAAGAATTTTGACTCACATTTTAGCATAGGCAACGACAACCTGTACGATACCCCGACATCGAGAATTAACGTGATGACTCAGCCAAGAATTTCTTGGTGACCCTGAAAGGTAGAGTCCCGTACGCATTGAAAAGTCTATCTAATACCCCTGAGAATTGATTTATAAGAATTTACACCTTAGGTCAGCCAAGAATTGCTGTGTGACTTTGAGGAATATACGTAGGCAATGTGTATGAAGACGTGACGTGACCTTTAAAAGATTAATGAACGTTGGCATTGAGATTTCCCATCAAAATTTTATTTAGAATCGACCTTGATTTCTTGGCGGCAGAGAATCCTCCCATATACTCCCAATTGAACCCTGAACGTGTGACCTTGACAAACAAGGTTTATCACGTAACCTTGAAATCCTAAGAAGACCTTGAAGCAGGGTGTGTGTACGTTAAGAACCTTGGCAATGAGAGCGACCATTTCCTGCCACGTGACCTTGAAGTGGACAATCTGTACGGGGAGCATCAATGACCTTGAAAACCAATCTATTAGCTTTTCTAGTGCCGTTTTCAAATCTAGTTACTTCAATGACTTTGAGGAATATACTTTGATGCAGGGAATGTGTATGATGACCTTGACCTTGAAAAACCATGTACTTGGACCTAGCGGATATGTACTGAGTGAGCAAAAGCACTCGTATGAAAAGTATAGTAGAAAATTGGCCCAGGATTGGTATAGCTCTTGCCACGTGACCTTGAAATTTACCACCAAATTAACACATGACCTTGACTCGGCCAAATTACAAGATTTGCTTGATGGCCTTGAACATTTCCTGGCCTTAAAGGCTTTGATGAAGGAAGCGTGACCTTGAAAACCGTTGAATTCGACGTAGAGAATATACGCAGGCAGCGCGTACAGTGGGCCCTTTGGAAACCTTGACATAAGTAATGTGCTTGGATGCAGGTAATGTCTACGATGTCCTCGAAGAATAGGTAGGCAATGTGAGCGACCTTGAAAACCATGTACCTAGACGAACAAGAACTTTGAATCACCTTTGACCTTGAGGTGTATGAAATATCCTACGCAAAGCGAGGAGTTTAGTTTTGACGTGAACCACAGAGGTCAATGCACTTTTCTGGGGAGCGTAACCTTGAAATCGATGACCTTTAAAAGGTCAATAAACTTTGCCTACTAGCATAGACAATAATCTGTAATACTATACCCCAGCAGGTGAGAAGAATTGTAATAACTAATTGCCTCAAACAAGAATTTGTGACCTTGGCCCTGAAAGGTAGAATCCCCCATGCCTTGAAAAGTCTATTTAATACCCCTGACCTTGATAATTGTAATTAACACACACACACACACACACACACACACGACCTCGGCCAAATTCTAAGGGTTGGCTGGTGCTTTCCTGTCAAATTAACACACAGCCAAAGAATTATTTGGTGATCTTGAACATTTCCTGGCCTTGAAGACTGATGCAGGGAACGTGGCCTTGAAAAACCTTGTCTTTAACATAGGCAATGTGATGACCTTGAGGAAATACTTAGATGTAGACAATGCGTACGATATCCTTGACCTTGAAAACCATGCACTTTGATGTGGCCAATCTGACCTTGACCTTGAAAACCAGTCTAGTAACACTTCTAGTTACTTCAATGACCTTGACCTTGAGGAATATATCTTGATGCAAGGAATGTATACAAGAACCTTGACCTCGAAAACCATTGATCTTGAAGCGGGGTGTGTGTACGTTAAGAACTTAATCTTGGCAATGAGAGCGAACTTGAAGAGCTTGACAGTGTTGCTAACCTTTCCGGCCACGTGACCTTGAAGCGGTGACAATGAAGCAGACAATGTTATGACCCTGAAATCTAGTGACTTTTATGGTGACTTTTTCCAAATCTGGTGACAAATCTAGTGACAAAAGTGAGACAGGATCACCCTTGCATATCTACTTACGAACATCTGTATTAATCAAAATATTATACGTATATATATCGAACTTTTTGTAAAGACACACAGTATAGCGTTCTCAGATAAGTTTTCGTCGAACATTTGCTTTCGTTATGCGACCATTTTAGCTGGGATCTCCGTTTACATTTCTATGACTTTGTCAACACGAATAAACTTGATTGTTCAAACATGCCATTACCGTTTTCGTGAAACTCATCTAAACCACTTGAAACTCTGGAACACTGAATCTGTGGCAGAACCTGTAATAAACAAATAAACCTACGTGATAAGACTTGAATTCTTTCAATAGCGTAAATACTGTGAGGAATATCTCATATTTACAGAAGTAATCCAAATGCATTGATGCATCTGAACAAGTTTTGACTGCATTATTTGTTTGGGTAGCACTCGAGGCATTCCATTTCAGCCCCTGGAGAAGAGAGACCGACATTTGTACTCCAGGAATTCGAAATCTTATGCAATTTTAAATAGAAATAGAATACATTCATTTTCTTCATTAAATCATTTATTTCGAAGTGAGTTTAATTTATATAACGGTGAGAGTTGACTTCAGACTCAGAACCGCCACTACCGTTTAAATAGATCGACATAAGAATAGGCTATTTCAAAAAAGCTTTTTATTCAGAACTTACAAATCAAGGGAAACTATACTAAAATTTCACATTTTAAATAAAACCATTCGACAGCTTTAGTGATGAACCTGCATAAGTAAAAAAGAAGTTGCATTTGGTTACACACATTTTTTGCAATAAATCTTTTTATAACTACGCTTTCCACATACATATTTTTGACATGTTTCGCACTGATCCGGGGTTTTGTTTTCGCACTTAGTTGTTTGACATGTTCGGCGTTTTCGTTTTTAGTAGTTCTACTGGTTGTGGCTCCTACTGCTTCTTTGTCTTCTTTTAAGTTTGCCTTAGGGTTTTGTATCCATTTGCCAATTCTTCGCTTAGTTGGAACAAAAAAATCTTTTTTTTTACCTTTTTTCCGCATAAAGATTAGTTATGATGGAATCCAACTACTAGAAATGCAACGTATAGTCTGCTTGCTTCAATTTCAGTGCAATTTTTATAAGCTTTAACATGCAGTTATCTATAAACTTCCATTTGCCTAACATTCGGTTTCTGTTTGGTATAAAAAGTCGGACCAGGATTTTCTCGAAGAATGTTCCTCTGGACGATTCGTCTTGAGGATGGCTTACTATCAGCAATCACTGTCCAAACCGACCCATCCTTCGACTTATATGACATATCTAAATCCATCGTAAATCCCCTTTTCACTTTTCCAGTTTTTGAACTTGTCTGATTTTTTCTTTATCACTGTTAGTAGTCATCACTGTCACTTTATTTTTGTTATTTTTAGGATTAGCGTCACTATCTGAACCACTATCCGCGGTACTTCTCACTAATCTAAAATCAATATTATCTTCTTCACAATCTGAAATAGCTGGCCATTCACATACATTCTCAGATTAGTTGTCTGGCAGGGCTTATAAATAAGCCGAAATTTGCTGGGGTGTTACTTGATCGATTTATCACAAACGTCGAATACCAACAATAACTAGAATACACAGCCCTTACATAGACAGACTACACCCACGCGTTGAAACCTGAAACTTGTTTGTCTGTGAATGCGTATCGTACGTAGCAAATAACTTTTGATTATCAGCAGGCTCCTGTCTGTCCATCTAAGGACTTGTTCGAGTGTGGGATCACCTTTAGATATTCTCGCAACGGCAAACGCTTATTATTTCTTAACTAAATATGTAAAACATTCACAACAGCAAATAAATATTATATTATATATATATATATATATATATATATATATATATATATATATATATATATATATATATATATATATATATATATATATATATATATATATACCGGGTGATTCACGTCGATGGTACCTTAGACGTTTACGGAAAACGAGTCATGGGATCTTTTTGAAAATTTGGTCACTTGCCTGGCTGGCTCGGATATATCGATCTAAAATATTTTCAGCGTTGCGACGTTGTCGCTTATGTGGAAAAGTGGCATCACCTTAGATATTTTTAATGAGGCGCCTTGTATATTATTACATTTTTGGGTTCGCTATTATTTTTAAATTATTTTTGCTTCACACATTCCTATGCCTATCTTCAACCGTTTTTGAGTAATTAATTAATTTCCTTATTTTTTAGCCAAAACATGGTTTCAATCGAGTGTTCATTATTGTGGTGTTTGAATTTGTAGAAAGTTGAAATTCTGGATGCACACTATGAATAAGCTGTTCATCAGTTCTGCGTAACGAAATTGGTTCCATATTGTACAGGGTCGTTCGAAATTCGTTACGTTTCCGCAAGGTACAAAAATTCAGAAAAGTTAATTAATTCAAATGGGACACCCTGTATATTATCGAATATTCTGATAGACAATTGAAGTCCCTTTAAAATGATATATCATGTTCCTATACTTAAACAGTAAAGTTTCCGAAATAGAAAAATGTTTCCATAAAAATCGCACTATTCTGTCTTTTCTGTCACAATTAACGCACTAATAATAAAACATTCGGGAGTTTATTAACGGGAGAAATTTGAAAATGGTCAAAATAGCAGGAATTTACTACACAATTCAAGTTTTGATAAAACTATTTATTTTTCATGGACAATGTGACCAAATTATAGCGAGAACGTGCAGGAAGTTCAACGAAATGTATCCTAATTTGCGACCAATGGACAAAAGAAGGTTTGTACGATTATACAATAATTTCATTAACTATTAATACCTACTGTTGTTTATAAAAAAAGAACGTCAAATAACAAATTCGGTTAAACATGAATCGCAATGCAAATAATATCAAACAATAACTAACAAAACTAGAAAGCATTTACAATAAATTTTCAAAATGACGACCGTTGGTTTCCAAACATTTCAGAATATGAATAATCGTTGATGAAATTGTGGCCCGCCTTATCTCTGTGGGATCTAGCTCTTCAATGCTCCTGATAACTCGTTGACGCAGGTCTTGTTTCGTGAGTACCGATGTCATATAAACCTTCCTCTTCAAATTACCCGACATGTAAGAATCAAGAGGTGTGAGTTCGGGTGATCTCGCAGGCCAATTCCACGGTCCTAACTGCCTGAACCAGCGATCGTCGAACATTTGGATCAACTCTTCAGTTGCTTCTGCAGAGCAATGAGCTGGTGCTCCATCCAGTTGAAACCAGCAGGTACGATAATCTTCTAATGTTAAATTATCCAAGAAATTGTTCACTACCGTTCTTAAAATTTCGAGATATTTTTGAGAGTTCACAGATTCATCCTCAATATAATAACTTATTTTATTATCTTTCAAAAGACAAAAAACATTGAAACTAAACTTTTCTTTCTTGGAATCCCGTTTCTCTAACAACTTTTTGATTTTGGCCTGCCCAGAAATGTTGGTTTTTTTCTATTGAAAATGCCTTCCCTACAAAATTTAGCCTCGTCTCTCCAAATTATTCTTTTTAAAAAGTTCGGATCTTCTTGGATACGGATCAGAATGTCTTCACAAAAGCTTATCCTATTTTGATAATCTTCCGGTTTGAGAGCTTGAACTGTCATATACTTGTATGCGTGCATCTCTTGATATTGAAGAATCCTTTGAATGGAAGCATAAGATAGGCCTATATCTTTTTCTGCACTCATTATGGAAGCTTGGGGATGACCGTGAAAATAGGCCAGAACGTTTATAATTTTGTCTTCATCTGAAGTGATATGCTTTGTTCGTTCCGCAATCAGTTTCGATTCATAATTACTGAAATTATTGTATAATCGTACAAACTTTCTTTTGTCCATTGGTCGCAAATTAGGATACATTTCGTTGAATTTCCTGCATGTTCTCGCTATAATTTGATTACATTGTCCATGAAGAATGAAGAGTTTCATCAAAACTTCATTAGAATTCCTTTCCATTTTAACACTTTTCGCTACTACTCTTGTTAATGAATGTGGACGCGTGCTAATGTCAACAATACTGATGTCAGAATTTAATGTCAAAAAATCTTGATACTTCATTGTACATGCTTCTATTTCGGAAACCTTATTGTTTAGGTATAGGAACATGATACCTCATTTTAAAGGGACTTCAATTGTCTATCAGAATATTCGATAATATACAGGGTGTCCTATTTGAAATAATGAACTTTTCTGCATTTTTGTACCTTGCGGAAACCTAACGAATTTCGAACGATCCTGTACAATATGGAACAAATTTTGTTACGCAGAACTGATGAACAGCTTATTCATAGAGTGCATCCAGAATTTCAAATTTCTACAAATTCAAACACCACAATAATGAACATTCGATTGGAACCATGTTTTGGCTAAAAAATAAGGAAATGAATTAATTACTCAAAAACGGTTGAAGATAGACATAGGGATGTGTGATGCAAAAATAGTTTAAAAGTAATAGCGAACCCAACAATGTAATAATATACAGGGCGTCTCATTAAAAATATCGAAGGTGATGCCACTTTTCCACATAAGAGACAACGTCGCAACGCTTAAAATATTTTACCGATCCAGCCATGCAAGTGACCAAATTTTCAAAAAGATGCCATGTCTCGTTCTCCGTAAACGCCTAAGGTACCATCGACGAGAATCACCGGTATATATATATATATATATATATATATATATATATATATATATATATATATATATATATATATATATATATATATATATATATATATACACACACACACACTCGCGTGCATAGAAATCGGTCCACTGTAAACTTTTGACTTTAATTATAGTTTGCTTCGAATCTATCTATCAGATTAAGAAAAAATATATACTGTTTGAAAGACAATTTCATATGATTTAATGTAAGTTTACATTTATTAAAATTTATTTCGGTTTCTTAGTCTTAAAATTGTGAAATTAACGCATGAAACAAATTATCGTTTCTTGTTACTAAAATAAAAGTGGTTTACTGATAATTACAGAAATTAACTCATAATTTTTAATAATGGGTATGACCCCCTCTTACCCTAATAACATCCCTCATACGATTCGGCATAGATCTAATCAAGTTCACAATTGTTTCTTGTGGGATGTCAGGTCACTGTTCTTCTACTGCCACAATAAGCTATGGGATCGAGGTTGGGGCGCGAAGTCTAGCACGAATTCTTTGTTTTAGCTCATCCCATAAATGTTCGATTGGATTTAGACCGGGACTGCATGCTGGCCAATCCATAATCCGAAAACCGACTTCTGTAATGTAGTCTTGCACGATTATTGCGGTGTGCGCCCTAGCATTATCATGCATAAAAATAAATTCGTCTCCAATGTAATCGACGTACCACATGAACTGCTAAAATCTCCTCGATGTACCTAGCACCAGTTAAACCTCCTCTACCGTGACCACGCTCGTCCTTTCGGATGAAAACAGGGTCGGTTCGTGCTCCCATAGAAATTGCACCCCAGATCATGCAAGAACCACCTCCATAAGCAATCCGCTCTTCAATGCAGCATTCTGCAAATCGCTCTCCTGGTCTCCGGTACACTTTTACTCTTCGGTCGCTGCCATAGAGGCATATCCTGGTCTCATCTGAGAATAGAACAGAACCCCACTGTTCCAATGTCCAATTCAGATGATCCCGTGCGAAATGCAGGAGTGCTTGACGATGAACTGGGGTAAGTTTTGGACGAAGTGTAGGGGTTTTACAAGTCAGGCTACGTTCCTTAAGTCTTCGCCTTACTGTCCACTGACTAATAGCCACTCCTCGTATTTCACGGAGCTGCTGTTGCACTTGGACCGCATTAAGGCGACGATTTGTTAATGTTGTTGACACAATAAAGCGGTCATCACGATCCGTTGTGTATCGTTTTCTGGCGGTTCCAGGTCTCCTATGAAAGGATTCAGTCTCTTGATAACGCTGGTAGGTTCTTCGAATAGCTGCGCGCGTCATCTCGAGTTGGCGAGCAGCAGTTCGCTGGTTAAGACCATTTTCAATTACTTGGGCGGCTTTTTGCGGTGTAGTATGCATTAACCTAATACACTTTTAAACTAATCAAATTGCGAAAACTAATAATGTACAAATTTCAGTTGGAAATGCAATAAATTCAATCGGTCAGAAGTTTGTTATTCGCGTTATAATCACAACTTAAATACATTTCATTTATTTACCGGTTCCTATGCATATAAATGCTAACCACTCTTGATAAATTTCAACTTCTATCAAAGCATATTAAATTGTCTTTCAGACAGCGTAGATTTTTTCTTGATCTGATAAATAGATTCGAAACGAAATATAGTTAAAGTCAAAAGTTTACAGTGGGCCGATTTCTATGCACGCAAGTGTATATAGGCATCGCCATAGAGTTGAACACATGGGAAAAATGTTTATTATTGAAATTTCTGAAAAACTCTATTGGCGGTTCGTTGCTGCATGTCTGACAACAAAAAAAATCATTGTGACATTTGTCACGCGGCCATAGATTTGGCGGGAATTTTGAAAAATGTTAACTGTGATGCCGATAAACGGGTCAAATTGACATGATATCGAAACATTGTATTAAGAAAATGTATTTAGAATGCAACAAAGACCCCATATACCAATTTTCAACCAAATCAGAAACAAAAAAAAAAAAAACACCATTTATTCCCTCTGCTTTTATTACGAAACATCATAAAATCTTGTTTTACCTGGAAATAGTTTAATAACATACATTCCAATAATAACAATAACAATAAATTTCAATAATAAAAATTTTTCCCATATGTGTCCAACTTTATGGCGGTCCCTGTATATCTTATTTCCGTAATGAAAATAAAGACGAAAATGGAGCTTGGGTATATTCAATTCGCTTATGTATAGAATATTTTCGAAAAGTGTGTCCTGACAATGATGCCGAATATGATATTGTACGCCGCCATGTTTATCTTGTAATGGAACGGTTTAATAATACAGGAAGCGTTGCTTCTGGAAAATCATTTGATCGCCCCACACTTGCTAATGAGGAGGTTGTAGAAGATGTTCGTGCTCGTCTTGAACAAAGTCCTCAAAAGCCATCGCGACAATCGTTGCAACAAACATCTCACACAATTGTAAAGAGAAAATTACGTTTCTATCCGTACAAAATAAGAGTATTACAAGAACTTCATCGTCCCGACATTCAAAAGCGTGTAAATTATTGCAATTGGTTCAATGCACGTCTGCGAAACGACAACTTGTTCGACAAAAGTTATTTCTCCGATGAGGCATGGTTTCACTTAAGTGGCTACGTCAATTCTCGAAACTATTGAACTTGGGGTGCAGAAAACCCGCATGTGTATCAGGAAGCTCCGCTTCATCCTCATAAAGTAGGAGTGTGGATAGCGATATTGAGGAGGTGAATGGTTGGACGAATATTCTTTAACGATACTGTCAATGCTAAACGTACTATGCTACAAGTTAATATTGATCAACTTTATGATGATGCATTGCAAGAGGATTTCTTTCATACAGTGACAGAAACAACAAGATTTCTACAGCAGTACTTTGATGACCAAATGGTTGGAAGAAACCATCGGCCTCCAAGATCATCGGATCTAACGTCCTTGGATTAATTTTTATTTGGTCATCAGAAAAATGTAATTCATAGAAATCGTTTGCATACACTTGTCAAATTACGTGCAGTTATAGAAGCGACGGTACATGTACATAACATAACGCAACAACAATCGGAGGCAGTTTTTGAAAGCATGAGAAGGAGAGTGGATGCCCGACTGTTACCTAGTACACCATTTATAAAAGAACTTAATCATTTTTCATTTACCAAATAGTTTCTTTGTGCAATTTCGAATAAATTTAGCAGCATTTAAACATTAAAAGGCGTCTTAATTTTATTTAATATTTTTAAGCTTATGTTTATATTGTTTAGTATTGTGCAGTACCATACGAGAGACAGCAAATGGTGACTTACATCATGGTTTATAAAAGCTGCCGTGTCAATGATTATTGACACCTTTGTATAAGTAATCCAATAATCATGTAGGAATTTAGTTTATTCTACTTTTGTAAATAATCTTAACGTGCGGACTTGCCAGTATTGAAATATATTGTCATTGCACATGTATATAAAAAAAATATTCATCGCTTCAGTAGCGGAACGCAACTCTCATTTCCGGTAAAATTTGATTTAATTGCAACAAACTTGCAATCTTGTATTGGTCTAATTAGAATTGTTAAAATGAGAACATAAAAAGTAGCCATACTGGATATGATATGTTTAAACTTTTAGTGAAGGATATAGAAAGCCTAATTTTATAAAGCACGTTCTGATTAGAGGTTTTATTCTTTATGTCCCTTGAATTTAATTAAAAGGAAATATCAGCATGTTTCTCGAAAAAATAATGAATGTTCACTAGTTTAGTAATCAAGATGAGTTGATGTAAGTCTAGGATATATGCAATTTTTTATATTATTCGTAGTGTTGCACAATCAGAAAATTTAATCTCACGTTTATTACGACTGTGTTACAAAATAAAATGTTCTATGTTTTCGTACAACTTGGTTCAAGTAGCACATTCATATTTAATACTAGAAATAAAAAAAACATTAAAATTTCCATCTTCTAGTTAGGCATAATTGTACTTTTTTACTGGGAAACAATTTGTTTCAAAATATCATTAAGTTGCTTATTGATTGAACCTGATTAATTAAGTTGACTAGTTTTATTTCATTTTAACTTAGAATCAATATCCTCTAAATACACATTCCTCGCTACTAAATTTTACTTCCACATATATACAATGTGACCATTTAAGTCCGCACCATATGGGAATTTTTTTTAACCTCGGCTTTAGCATAGATCTGATTATCGTATCCATTTTTGCTTCAAATAAAACCAAAAATGAAGTATAGTAAGTTGGTTTTACAACCGACGTCATCTGTTAAAAATTACTTTTTTAAGAAAGAAATTGAAAAAGACCCATAGATTGGCCGAATTTCGGAAAAATTGTTATAAAAAGTTGTTAATTTTAGACTTATGTACTGACTTTCAACGACCCAGTATGATTTTGAATTTTTGGCAGTTTTTTGCCATTTTACCAATTATTTTTCATCTTGATTTGATGTAACCTACTTAAGATTCTTTATCTAATGAAAACTCAACATGCCAAGGCTATTTAAGTTAAAAACAAAATGGCTTTCAAGATTTTTTTTTAAATTATAAAAATTTATCCACCATCATGAGTCATGTTTGGTGCAAAGTTCGTGTAACTTTTGTTTTGAAGCAAAAAAATATTTTTTGCTTTTCTAGTTACATAGAAAACTCAATTCAAATTTGGTGGGGTATGTTAAAACAAGAGTTTTCTTAGCGTTGAATTATAATTTTTAACAACGTAATATTTTTTTATTACAGACATAAATTTAACAATTTGCTGTTTTATCTGTTTCTTTTAATACTTCAGCTAAACGTATTTCTCAAAAGGATTCTAATCAGAATCTGTAATGGCAGTTACGTAATAATATATTTCAGTTAAAAACAAAAGTTAAACGAACTTTGCACCAAACATGACTTCTGATGATGGATGAAATTATATCATTTTTGAAAAAATAACAAAAAAAATTTTATTGTCGGCTCAAATAGATTAGATATGCTGAGTTTTCATTAGCTAAGGGATTTTACGTAAGTTACATAAAATCAAGATGAAAAACAATTGGTAAAAAGACAAAAACCTGCCAAAAATCAAAAATCATAGTATGCCATTGAAATTTGACACAAAGGTTTAAAATGACAAAATGAACAACTTCTTCTAACATATTTTTTCGAAATTCGGGCAATTTATGCGTTTTTTTCTTAAAAATGTAATTTTTGACAGGTGACGTCGGTTGTAAAACCAACTTACTATAGTTCATTTTTGGTTTTATTTGAAGCAAAAATGGATGTGATAATCAGATCTATGGTAAAGCCAAAGTTAAACAAAATCCCCATATGGTGCGGACTTAAATGGTCACACTGTATATCCAGTATGGTGTATTTAAATATTTTCAATTAGAATAGAAAAAAATTAAGAAACGAGTATATCTGAAGATATGTAATAAAGATATTTGATAACGCGTTTACCTGTTAATGGAATATTAATGCAAAAATTTAAATGAGCTGCTTTAGGAATTTCTTGTACGATTATACACAAATTATACATTTCCTAAGATATTACGATTCAAATAATAAGCATGAATTTAATCACGATTCTAAATAGATAAAACTTATACATACTTGCTGTATAATTTGAATGCAGTTCCCATATTAATTAAGCATTAGGCCATAATATACATGTCGCAGACTTTGCAGTTTTGTTCTTTTTAGTAACACACATTCAATAATGGGAACATACTTGTTAACACAATTTTCTTATATCTAGTTATTTCTAATTGAAATAAAACGAAATTACAAGTTCCAATGAAACTTCCGTGCGAGTATATGTAGGTTTAAAAATCTTTGTTATTTATGCGCAATTCTGCTATATCGTCCATGTTTTTTTTTAAATGTAGGTCTATCCACAGTAATTAACGTAGGCATTGTAGTGAATATATTCGAAATTAGTTCCACCGTCTTATTGAATTTTAATGCTAAAATTTCCATAGAAAGTTGTATTAGCGCCAAAAGCTACTAATTATAGCCAATAACAATAACGGACAAGGTCCATATACAAGTAATTTGCTTACGCATTGCATAATTTACGATTTCGATGCAATAACTTTTAGTTTTCGAACCTACTAATTGCAATAATCAATAATAATTTATACGTTTATTCATGTTTGCATTTGCATCTTCGTGCACTTGAAAAATACCTCATATATAACCTAATAGACAATGTAACTGATTGCAATTCTGCACTATAAATGATTTAATTCTAAATAATATTCATTATCAAAGTATTTAATTTCTAGTACACTCAATGATAAAAAAAAGGACGTAAATTACATATAAGTATAAAGAATATTAAGAGGTTTATAAAAAAAATTTAGAAATTTTTATACTTCGTGATCTAAATGTATCTACGCAGTATTAATCAACACAAAACTGCAAGTGTCATTATTAAAAAAATATCTTATGTGGGCAGCAAATGACTTTCTTATGCAGGTGTCTTCTTGTGTAGTACAGTAGGCGAAGGAATACATATTTTTAAGTATTAAATGGAAATCGCTGGACCAATTCGTTTGAAAATTGTCACTAGCAATCGTTTACCCGTTTTGGATAAAAAAGATTTCTGGAAATATTCCCTGCCGCTGGGTAACTCAATATAGAAGTGATCTAAACAAATAGTGATACATTTTACAAAACCTTTTTAGGGTAGTCAATTTAGGAATAAAAAGGGCAGTTAGCGGAAATTTTAGGTACAGTCCTAATCACATTTATCCTTTATGCTTTTATGAAGTACAAAGTGGCGCAATTTTTTGCCAAAGCTTATAGAAAAGCTGCAACCGTTGTGTATATTATAAATGCTCCGAAAGTGACACAATGCAAGTGCAGTAGTCGCTTTTAGGAATGTGGATTTCGCAGCATCTGATGCACTGTTGGATAAAGAAAATCACGTGTCCAATGTAAAAATGAGTCTCATGAAAATCTTTTGAAAAAAATGCGCCTCTTTCTAAACTTGCAAACGAATACACAAACATCTTCTTTAAATATCTCACTGAAGACACAACGGCTACTTCAGAAATGAGTAACACGAATACAAGCGGCAAGGGTAAAACGGTGCCCAAACGGCGGCAGCACTAACGACCCCTCCATACAGGAATGTATTGGTAGCATGAAAAAATGCAGACAAAAAGGCCAAGTCTGTAGTAAAAAAAGTTGCAACTGAATGTCTAAAATAGAAATAAGTGCAAAATCTTTTGGTCATCATCAACAGCTCATGTGATTAATACCGTAATTAAAACTAATATTCTAGAATGACATTGTGGTATTTGTGTTAAGTGTATGATTCAAGCACCAAATAGTTACACGGGTACATGAATTGTGCAGTATTAGCAACTCCAACGAAAGAACGCTACATTTGTGATATTTGCATATGAACACGCCAACTTCAATCTCGCTATCGTTTCTCATATCTGTTCGATATTTTTTCATCGGTGTTTAGTGCTTTTCGTGTCTATAAATTAAGTAATATAGATGATTTGTGAGGAACACATAAGTACAACTATTATGGTACAATAGCCTAGGCATATTAGGAAAGTTAGCGAAAAGTTTAGGTACAGTCCTAATCACATTTATTCCTTATGTTTTTTTGGGTTGCTAAGCACGAATCTGTGGATTGCTGATAGATGCTATGTCCGGAACATTGTTTTTATTTTGCGGAAATCGTCCAAATTTGGTCAATTTTTTAGGTTTTTGGGCTAAATCTCGGTAATTATCTGTTACGCCGCTAGAGCGCACTAAACAATGAATTCCCAAAATTATATATATATATATATATATATATATATATATATATGTATATATATATATATATATATATATATATATATTATATATATATATATATATATCCCGCTATACATCTGACGTCCATACATTGCAAATTTTCTATACATCGGACGTCCATGTGATATACAACGTCCGGTATACGGACGTCGAATGGAATTCTTAATAATTTTTTTGGGCTATGTTTTGCACTACCAGCACAATATCAAAATTTAGTATGGACGCCTAATGGATGCAAAATAAAATTTGTATATTATTTAAGTTCGCGAAACAATCTCGAGGTGGCGCTAAATTCGATGTGTATATCTTAAATATACATCAACTTTCATGCCATGAGAAATATGACGTCCGGAGATTTGGCTACATCGCAAACCGGTTGTAGTCGTTTCGTGCTCTTGATTTAATAGACGCTGTATTTCATTTACGCACCATAGGGCGTCCGTATATTAAATTATAATACATAAATATCCATGTATTTTATTTTCATAGTTTTAAGTTTATGGTAATACTTATTAATCATCAACAATAAGAAAACAGATCACAACAATGACTGTTTAGCAATCAAAGTATTTACAGTTCTCTTCTCATTAGGTATTATGGAAAAAATCGTATTTTGTACGTATATAAGATTAATAAAATTGACTATTTTGACGAGAAACATGGTCGATTTTGTTAGTTATCGCTCAGGGCCGTCGAGAGTTAGTTCGGGCCCGGATCCCCGTCTGCGACAAAAACTTCTATAAGCTATATGATGTTTTTACCAAATCAAGTAAACCAAAACGAATTTTTTTAAATTTTATTTTATATTTTAAATTTATGCTATGTTAATACTTAAAATGTACAAACTTCATTTCAGAATATGATTATAATACTCAACACTTAAGTTTCTGCGTGCAGACATATCGTATTTTGCAAGAAAAAAAAAATAAAAATAATGAAGTAAGTTATAATGTGAAATGTAAACACCGGCTGTAAAATGTTAATTACAAATTGTATTTATTGCCGCTTATGTACAGCGTACGGGCCCTTACAGGAGGCTCTGGCCCCGGGAGTTTGGCCCCTCAACCCCCCTCCCCCCTAACGGGCAACTTTTTTTACTTGAAATGTCACCATATACAATTTTCAGTAGTAAATAACCGTTTTTAGAACTTTGACTGACGTACTGATGTACACCAATCATTGACTTAAAGTATAAATTAACTACTTTGATTTTAGTAATTTCACTTACAATTTTTACATACAACAGCGATTGCTATACATTGCCGGAAAAGGAAAATTGATATTTATTTTTAATTAAAAAATAAAAGGTTGCTGCCGATGCTGGTAACTTGAGCCGTAATTTCTATTTTTAATTTGTTAAAATATTTGAATGCAGAATCAAAACTGAGTACGTAGATGTATAAAACTTTTGACTAGTTATTTACCATCTTGATAATTCAAAAATTTAAACAGGATTGAAATGATGGATGCTATATAACTGTGTACTATATTTGATACGTTCGCTACCCCTTGATTTTTAGAATACCTCAGCAATAGCCGCAAAGTATTTTTAATAAAAATAATTTTTGTTTAAATAATGTCCCTTACATAGATTCGACTCTCACAAAGGGGTAATCCAGAATTGAAAGGGTGTGATATCATCATTGTTACCTTGTCTTTTGTGTTTAGTTCCGGATTCTTTTATCTATTTAATTACTAGGTCATCATGGCCCTTTCGCAATTAACATTATGGAAATTGACGTCACAAACATGTAATTTGTTAACTATCTAATACATTTTTAAACATCAAAGTTTTTCCTTCAGCTATCATCTTAATGTAGTTTTTCATAAGTTGCTTGAAAATGAAACTGGTATGGTTTCGAAACATGTCGCAGCTATTGTAATTGTTCAAAAATTTTAATACCTTTTTATAATTTAAAGTACTTTGATTTGAGGATTGCAGAGCCACCCAATTGTTGTAATTGTTACACGGGGCTTATATAATCTAATAACCGTCAAATTTTACTACCTGTTGGATTGCGAACCAGCAGTTTAAATACTTTAAAAGCATAACTTCATCCATTCCTCATCATTCACATTAAAGTTAGTTAAAGAGGAGGTAGTGTTTTGTCACACCCTTTTAATGTCCCTTTACAATGTCTAAACACCGTTTACTCCAATCTCAAGTGTAGGGCTATCAATTAAAAATTTTATTACATAGCCATAATTGAATTTTCTGTTTTGCATTTTTGATAATTTTAGGTGATCAAAATCCTAGCCCTAGTTATGGCCGCGCAAACACGAACGGTGCATAGCGCATGTTCTAGGCCACCCGCGTAAACGCCACCGAACGTGAATGCATATCTAATGTAATAAGAAAGCTAACAATTGAATCACATTAGATGTGGCATGTATGTTTAATAGAATAAAAATTTTCTATTAACCGTAATAATACCTTGGTTCTATACATTCCATGAGAGCTTGGACAATTAAAATTTTAAACCTAAAACGTTTCAATTTTTTGAATCGAAATATGCAGAAATGGTATATTTCGTAGTGTTTGGTGTTCTACAGAAACATATACTCGTTCTGGTATTAGCAAGTGAAGTAGCAAGTAACTACAGGTGCATCCATGAGATAGCAAGTGTACGTGAAGTACAGTGGCCAGACAAAATTTCGAGAATATCAAGTGTACGAGTAGAATGTAAGTGTAAGTGCAAGTGTAAGAGTAAGTGCTACAGGTGAGTCGAAGTAAGTGCAAGTGTAAGTGTAAGAGTGTAATGTAAGTGTAAGTGTAAGTGTAGTGTAAGTGTAAAGTGTAAGTAAGTGTAAGTGTAAGTGTAAGTGTAAGTGTAATGTAAGTGTAAGTGTAAGTGAAAGTGTAACTGTAGTGTAAGTGTAAGTGTAAGTGTAATTGTAAGTGTAAGTGTAAGTGTAAGTTAAGTGTAAGTGTAAGTGTAAGTGTAAGTGTAAGTGTAAGTGTAAGTGTAATGTAAAGTGTAAGTGTAAGGTAAGTGTAAAGTGTAAGTGTAAGTGTAAGTGTAAGTGTAATGTAAATGTAAATTAAGTGTAAGTGTGTAGTAAGTGTATGTAGTGTAAGTGAATGTAAAGTATAAGTGTAAGTGTATGTAGTGTAAGTGTAGTGTATGTATGTAAGTGTAAGTGTAAGTGTAAGTGTAGTAAGTGTAACTGTAGTGTAAGTGTAATGTAGTGTAATGTAAGTGTAAGTGTAAGTGTAATGTAAGTGTAAGTGTAAGTAAGTGAAAGTGTAACTGTCAGTGTAAGTGTAAGTGTAAGTGTAATGTAAATATATAAGTGTAAGTGTGTAAGTGTAAGTGTAAGTGTAAGTGTAGTAAGTGAAAGTGTAACTGTCAGTGTAAGTGTAAGTGTAAGAGTAAGCGCAAGTGTGTGTGTGTGTGTGTGTACCTGTGTGTGTAAAGCGAGAAACAAGAATACAACATTAGAGAAGCCCAGACTGCATTATAGAAATGGCAAGAAACTGTAAAATGAGAAAACACATTTTATTTTTATGTAAAGTACAATTTATTTATTTTAGTATATGCATTCTGAACAAACACTTTAATCTTTAACCAATTTTATTATGCAAGATTTCTTGGTATTTTTCAATTAATTCTTCGCATTCGAACCTTTTGGTGGTTGTCTTGATTTTATATGTTTTAAGAAATACTTTGTTACAATTATCTTTTGCTCCTCTGTCCATGGAACTAATATTCGACGGTTACATTTGTTAGGTTTTTCATTAAAATCAGTTTTGGCTTCCTTATTACAGATCTTTTTCGGTTTTATTTTTGTTTTCGCTATATTTTCCAACACTTCTTCAGTCAGCTTATCAGAATTTCCTTCTTGTTCCACAGTTTCTGAAATTGGTAAATCATCTTCATTTTCACCTTGAATGTTTGCATCATCTAATTCATCCCTTTCATTGTCTTTGTTATTCTCATTCGTGCACAATAAATCTTCATCCATGTTTATTTTAATGTCATCTAACGACTTTCCTTTATATTGCCCAGCTTCACCTTTTTCCATTAGCATTAACAATTTGGATATTTTCGCTGTCTGATATACGTCATCTGGCAGTCTGTAATTTTGTCTATGAACTGAAAGAGTATGGCCCATGAAAGTAGCTAGTTGTTCTATATCATTTTCGGACATGTTAAACAGTTGAGTTAGTGTTGCTAGATGCTTTCTTAATTTTGTGCACGTGATAGCGTCAGGATTTCTTGCCCCACATTTTACTGCATATTTTTTTAAACTCTTGTATCCATGGATAGGTTGCGTTGTTCCTGGATTACCGAAAAGGTATAAATTGAATTGTGATACAAACTTCTCTCTGACTTTAATCAAGGTATCTAAATGATTTTGAACATCGGTACTAAATAAAACTGGAACTCCCCTACCTCGCTTTCCTCTAATAACAATACGCTTGAAATTTTTATTAAAATTTTTCTGTGGTTGATAATACTTCTTTAAATTCTTCATAATTTTGAGCGCTGATTTCCAAATTATATGTACGTAATAACAATCTTTGGAGTTCTCCAGGTCTTCGTCGATTTAATAAAATAGTTCTGCAATAAATTGTTTCTAACAACGTTAAATAGGAACTTGCATCAGGATTTTCACCCTCTAGTTTCCTTTGAGCATCATTTCCAGTTGATACCAAAAGTCTTTCAATAATTTTAAGTCGTCGGCTAAAGGAAGCAAACTTACTTTGTTCCATTTTTTAAATTCAAGTCATTTGATGCTTGAGACGATATATCAAATTTCCAATGAGATTCGATTAGTTTAATTAATGTCTGTAAGCTTTTTCGGTTTGATTAGCTGAAGTGGTCGAAAACACTTCTTTTTTGAGAACATTCATAATTGAGATTTCGCAACATTGTTTTAAATTTGTGCCCATGTTTATAGCAAAAGTGGGAGATACGTAGAATTCTTTTTCGCAGTCATATTTTGCAACTACTTTTGTTGCATTTATCAAAATATCATACTTTTCCGCCTTTAGTACATCAAATAAGGATTTAATGGAAGGATCTAATTTTCTAGTTTCAATTAGCAGCCTTGATAATTCCCGCATCTTACGTGAAACCACATTGACAAAATGTGTCTCGCGATGAATTTTAAATATCTTGAACCAAACGCACATATTAAATGATCTTTTTCGCAACTAATGATATTTCATCGGCCCTCATCCGTGGAAAAACCAATTCTCTCAATTTCTCATCAATCTTCAAATTTCTCACGATAAAGTTATGTGCTTCAGCCTGAGTATAAGATCCAGTTGCATGCTTACATCTCTTTTATGTTTCCAGAGACTCTTAGACGAATAAAAACCGAAACAGAATTTGCATGGTAAGATCTTCCTGTTTACTGAAGGCTTTTGATGGGTTTCCCAGATTCGTTGCTTTCAATAAAGTTTCCTTTTTCTTATGGCAGTAATCAAGTCTTTTCTTTCTTTGCTTTTGAGTGGGTAAGATGCGATTTTTGCACTTCAAACTCGGTAGCATGATTGCGCAATATATGGCGTGCAAAATTCAATACCCACTCTTCACAAAAATAACAGTAGTTTTTTCATAACTCTTTTCTTCTTAGGTTGATTTTTTCTGCACCTGCATTATTGTTAATACTATCGCTAGTTGTAGAAAGTTTTGTATCAGATGATGGTCCAGCAATTAAAATATTTTCGATTATTACTATTTTCTTTTGTTGAGTTTCTTCACCACGTTCAGGCTACAATATAGCATTAAATAAGTTTAACAAACCAATTTCTGTTTGATCTATACACATTTACCTCGCTTTCCGAATCCAATGAATCGCAATTGATCATATTCTTCCTTTTCTTTGCCTGATCTGAGATTTCTTCACTACTAGCCTGCAAAATAATATGAACCAATTACACGATGTACTTTCGTGAACGTTATTTATAGAAAAATAGATATTTTTAATCTAGTGCACGAAATGTTACTTTGGTGATCGAGAGCTGAAGCTGCGCCTCGTTAAAAAATCAGTTATCGATCACCAAAGTATTTCGCACACGAAATATTTTTTTACAAACGTAAAAATAGTATATTAGATCTTTTAAAATTGTTCTAAAATAATTAATATGGGTTAAAATATATTTCCAAATCATTAATTAATTGCTGCAACTATGGAAATAAAATGGCAGTTGTTGACATGGAGGATGGAAATCTTCGACCGTGGCCGAAGGATACGTGGAAGATTCTATCAATAATAAAATTCAAATATCAAATAAAATTGTAGACTGAAATTTCAGGATCAAGTGCCATCACCTCTACGGCAGTTGCCTCCAAGCCAAAAATGGATCTCCAACCCGCAAAACTACAATATCACGAGCTGAATTTGAATTATCTGGTTTAGGAATAAATATTGGTTCGTGTACTGGCTGCACCATTAATGTTAACATTGTAAACAATAAATAAAATTAGATAGTGTAAAATTTTGTCACACTCTGAAAAGTGTTAAAAAGCCTTCATTATTGTAAAACATTTAGAAATAAAGGTTTTGTTGAATTTTTGCTTGATTGAGGACCATAAAGGTTAAAATACAAACATTTCATATAGTTTACATGCAGTGCGCGAAATATGTATTTCGTACACTATTTCGCGCGTAACGTAGGAAAATGAAAAAAGAGGCACTTTGCGAATTGTTATCAATGCGCGAACCTATTCATTTTTTGACGTTTGTAAAAAAATATCTTTCGGATTTAGTAGTTGACGAAAGGTATTTATAGTATAACAAATCACGTCTAATAAAACAATAAATGGAGTTACACATTTACCTCACTTTCTTTATCAGATGGAATATAGTCCGGATCCTCATTAGAATTTGAAAAATATCTGAGGGAGTTGGTGGTGGTAATGTCTCATCACTTCCTTGAAAAGGGCTGGAAGGTAGAGTGGAAATATTCAACTATTAAATAAAAAACTTAATAAGTACAATAATCTTATTAATAAAGTTTAACCTGATGCTGCGGTAAAACAGGAGAAAGAGGTACATTGCACATTCTGCGCCAACGATGGTGTTTTTCAGTAAGACGTTGCATAATTTTCTAAAAATACAGAAATTCGCTAATGAGCATTATATTCTACACTTGACTTATTTTATGCAAATATGTAACACCGATTTAAATGAAATTTCATTAAAAGACTTATTTTTAAAAATGAATGTTTTTTACAAATTCGCTGTTTTTGTCAAAAGTTACAACTTTGAGAATACTCCTTAGAGGACTTTTTAATGAAATTACTTTAACACAAGGCATTTAAAACTGTGTACAATATCATACACAAATAAGAATAAAAGTTAAACCTTGTTAAAGGAAATCTAAAACAATCTGGAGAAATTCTTTATTTGAATTATCATTTGTGCTAATTAATAAAACCAGTTAATTTTTGAATTTGCATAAACTGGTTTTATTAATTGGCATAAGAAAAATTAACCCTTGTTTTTATTTGAAAATGTAAGGCTTGTTTACCCTATATCTAAGAAATGAAACAATGTTGTCAAATGGCAGTAAAAGTACCTAGCTTCTCTAAAAAAACCATTGAGCTGTCCGGGCTTTTTTAGTTTTAAAATGCTTCAAACTCTTTAGACATTTTCCATTCTTGCGACTTCAATATTTTTGTTAAAATAAAAAAACTAGAGCACTGAATTCAGAAAAGAAAGGCCTTTCAAATGACCTATCACTCGCTCCATCATACGTATTTAAATTTTAGGGTTGTCCCCACAACGCTAAGGGATGACATCTATTCAGGTTGAAAATCATGACAAAAGTTGTCCCTTTTCATTAAAAAATTGGCATGTTTTCGCATTTCTCAAAAAAAAAATTTTCTAGCCATAAACCCGCCTGTTTCCTATTCGTTGACCCACCCTGTATACTACCTACTATACTTCCAAAAAAAAATTTTTTTAAATAGAAATATAGTCAAAGTGTTTTAGCAAATTCATACTATCTTAATTTTATCTATCATTAATTTTGTTACCTAATATTTACGTTTCTTTTATATTATTTTTTATTAGGGCCTCCCTCTGTTTATAGTACCATATGTTTGGTTGTTTTTTTAATCGAAATTGAACCGTAAATAACAGAATTATGGTTTGGGTTGTTTAGAAGTCACATTGTATAAAATGTATGTATCAATATTACTTTAGTAGGGAAGTCAGAGGAAACGTTGTCTGAAATGTAGATGTAATGAACCCTTTAACCTGAAGGGTGCATAAAAAAATATTTAAAAGTCGTTTGTGGAAGTGTGTAAATGTGAGAACGAAATACAAATCAATCAAAATAAGTAGTTACGAAAATTGGAGATAGTATGATTATTTAAACTCTAACATACAATAATACAAATTTTACATTATGAAATTGCATACTTTCTGAGAAATCTAAACTGACTCGTCAAAAAGTTTTATGATAAATACTTGCTTAATTAACAATCAGTTTCAGTAAGATATGATCAAATGTTTTGTATAAAATGCAGCGCGAAATATTAAGGTTGTTCCCAAAAGGCGTACATTTAGGACTTTTTCGCTAGCAATAAAGACCTTGATTTCCTTTTCCAAAATCAAGCAAATAAATGAAAAATAACATACCTAGATAAAAATGAATAACTTACTTAAGCATATTTTTTATTACGATAAAAACGACAATTTCCCCAAAATGTTTTAGAAAAATAAATTAATACTTACCTAAGTTTCAATAATTTTAAATTTCACTAACAGTAAACACTAAATTCAGTGCAACGCATAACACGCGCTATGGAGTAATGAGAACTAAAACTCCTATACCTAAATAATATAGACGATATTATATTTCACTGACTTGACAAAATGCTAATATTTAATCTTGCAACATTGCTGGACTTCTAATGGATAGTATATTCAGCATAACAATGAATGAAACTGTATATTGAAGGCGTCGAATGTCTGCGATATGAAAGGATCTCTGGTTGATACTACCATAAAAGCGACAAAATTTTTTTTCAATATCTGAATAGCACACAGTATCAGGCAATCGTATATAGAAAATATACACGAACCAAATATATCATATTTCAGTTATTTCTAGTGGACGTTCAATGTTTTGACTATGCAAGGACGTCGGATGTATAGCGGATGTATATATATATATATATATATATATATATATATATATATATATATATATATATATATATATATATATATATATATATATATATATATATATATATATATATATATATATATATAAAATATATATATATATATATATATATATATATATATATATATTCATTGACGTATATTAATAATAATAATATATTGCTTTAATCGTCAAAGAAAAGAGGCTAATTATAGTGTGAAATTGCTTATATTTAAATTTCCGGTGAAATTATCTTCAGGTCAGATTATTTTAATTAATTTTGACAATTATTTTAATAACTGTCATTAAAATAATTTAAAAGATCTGACCTGAAGATAATTTCACTCGAAATTGAAATGTAGACAATTTTATACTATAATTAATCTTTTATTTGAAGATTAAACCAATATACTGATTATATACAGGGTCCGCCTTTGGGAGCTGATCCTATGAGTATCTGCTAAACCAAACTTACTATAATTTTGAAAAATTGGTGACAGGGTAATGATGTTAGGGCTAACCCATCTAAAATATTTTCACGTTCGTACCACTTCCGGTTATACCGGAAGTCGGTACTTAGTCGCTTATTTTAAATAGAACACCCCGTATATTAATACATTTTTGGATTCTATGTCGAATTTTAAGGTAAGTTTGTTAAATAAACCAGATAAAGGTTGTTGTTTATTAACATAAATCTAATATTACCTGTCAATGTTTTAAATTTACCATAGTGTTTTCATGGCAACCTAGCCACCTATTGTTTTCATGGCAACTCTGATGTGCTGTAACATAGGAAGTGTATTTTATTAATGAGTCAGACGTAAATATAAAAATAAAAATGTTTTAAATCGAAAATGGGTAAAAATTACAAAACGTGTTATATGTCATTAAATTCGTTTTAAAGTACTGCATTTAGCTGTTTTATGAAAGTGGTATTCTTCCATTCAATTTTTTTGAGCTACGGTAAAAATAAAGTTTAGAACGTTCTAGTAAAATAGTTAACAAAAATAAAAGTGAATTTGCATTTTTCTGGAAGTGAGTTAAGTATGTAGAATGATTTTAAGATGGTCATGGCACTCTGGATGGGAAAATAAAATTCAATTTTAAAATTACATTTGGAAAAAAATCTATTTAAATATTACGCAATCGGCCGTAAAATGACCTCCACAATCCGAAAAACAAAAAATATATAGGGGGTGTCATTTAAAAATCAAAAGTTAAGGTCATTTCCGGTGAAACCGGAAGTCGGAAATGCTTGTCAAAATTCCTAAAAATGACGTTTGGTTAGAGTAACAACCCTGCCAAGTTTCATTTAAATCGATAGATAAATAAAAAATGGCATCCGGAAAGTGATCTCGTGGGCACCCCGTATATATATATATATATATATATATATATATATATATATATATATATATATATATATAATAATATTTGGGTTTTCGCTGCTGCTGTATGTACTGCTGATTTCTCGGGTGTTGATCCTTGTAGCTCTTCTGGTCTTCAAAAGACCGTTTGTTGCAAAACGACGTTTCGGTAAAGTCTCATTTGCCATCCTCAGGTTGGTAACTGTCTGCTCCTGCTTCGAGTTACTCGAACTGAACTAACTTCCTGTTGTGGGTGCTTCTGCTTATGTAGCCTATTGCTTTCACTCACTGCTTTCACTGCTTGCACTACCTTCACTCATTTCAGTGTTTGCCTCCCTGTCTTCACTTCTTTTGTTGATTCTGTTTTAGGTGTTGTGCAATTTAGTTGTCTAGGGATTAATGGTGTTTTCCATATTGATGGTAGTCTGGCTTCTCTGATAATTTGTAAAGTGCTGGATGCTTGCCAAAGTTTTTGCGTCCTCAAACTTAATTTTGTGTTCTGTTGTGGTTACGTGTTGGGCCAAGGATGATGTCGCTTGAACTTTATTAACCGCGATTTTGTGTTCTTCTATCCTTGCGCTGATTTTTCTGTTGGTCTGTTGGCCATACTAAGAAGGACCAGCTTCGCACTGATACGGGAATCTATCCATGATACCAGACGCATGTTGGATAAGAACAAGAAATTACTGTGGTTACATCTTCAATTGAGCAACACCATTCATCCAACGTTATGGGCGAATTCCGAGCCGAAACCGACAGGCTTCTAACATCGCAGAAGCAGAAGAAGAAGTTCGACCACCTAAACGCTAAACAAAAGAAGAGGACGGCAAGAGAAACTTTAGAACCCAGTAAAGTAGTCACGAATCTATCGAATTACGCATTAAGCAGTGCAGAACAATCTGTACTAGCAAAAGGTTTCAATTTCGCAGTAGCACCAGTACGTATACCCAAAGAAGAAATAATATGTGGAATAGAAGCAGCTATTACCAGACTCGACAACACTACAGCCGTCAAAGGTTCCGCACGTGCTTAGAACAACACAAGCTCCGAATAGGAATTTATTTCACGAAGAGTATGCAGCCCTACGAGCCTTGCGAAATAACCAGGACATTGTAATCTTACCGGGGCGGACAAAGAAAACGTGACAGTAGTAATGAACAGCGAAGACCACAACCTGAAGATGACAGTGTTGCTGGATGATGCAGCATATCAAACGATAGCCAGGGATCCCACGACGTACCTGGAAAAAACAACGGAGAAGAAAATTATGGATTCACGAATTGATGAAGAAACCCTGAAAACACTGATACCGAGAGAAAAGTCGTCTAAATTCCCTAAGATGTACGGACTGCCAGAAATACACAAGAACGGTGCCCCACTACGGCCGATTGTTAGTTCTGTTGTACCACCGCTACAAACGCTAGCCTTGAGAAGTCACTACAGCCACTCGCTAACAAGGCTACATCTCACGTGAAAAACGCCGACCATTTCATTGAGGTTATGCAACAGAACACGATTAAACCAGGAGAGCTCCTAGTCAGCTTCGATATAGTATCACTATTCACAAATATACCATTCGACGAGGCACTTGAGACCATCGAAAGGAGACATAACCGGCTGACCATATAATAAGTTTAGCTAGACGCTGTCTAACTAATACCTATTTTATGTACAATGGACACCGTTACAAGCAGAAACTATGGTTGAGATACGTAGATGATACATTTGTCAATATCAAGTTCACAATGGAAATAGAACAAAATGACCAGTTACCGTTTCTGGACGTGCTAGTTGAGAAGAGTGAAGACGGACGCCTAGGCCACACGGTCTACAGGAAACCTAAGCACATAGACATACATCAACGCCAAATCGCATCTTCATCCAAGCCAACTCAAATCTGTCATAAAGACGCTGATCAATTCGATCGAAGAAATTAGTAGACGCTGACAACATCAAAGAAGAGATGACAAAAATAAGAGAGGCTCACGGCGTATCGAAAAATTCATTCGATCTTAAGAAATCCTAAGGACAAAATCTGGTTGGAGAGTCAAGGAGTGTACTAAATTTCATGTAGAGGCGGCGGGCTAACCTATATTGGACAGACCAACAGAAAAATCAGCGCAAGGATAGAAGAACACAAAAATGCGATTAATGAGATTCAAGTGACATCATCCTTGGCCCAACACGTAACCACAACAGGACACAAAGTTAAATTTGAGGACGCAAAAACTTTGGCAAGCATTGAGCACTTTACAGCTAGAATTATCAGAGAAGCCATAGAGATTGAGAAACACCCACATAATCTCAACACAAGAGACGATCCTCTGAGACTACCATCAATATGGAAAACCTCATTAATCCCTAGACAACTAAAATCCACAACATCTAAATCAGAATCAACAAAAAAAGAAGTGAAAACAGGGAGGCAAACAGTGAAATCAGTGAAGGTAGTAAAAGCAGTGAAAGCAGTGAGTGAAACCAATAGGATACATAAGCAGCAGCACACACAACAGGAAGTTAGTTCAGTTCGAGTAATTCGAAGCAGGAGCAGACAGTTACTATTCTGAGGATGGCAAGTGAGACTTTGCCGAAACGTCGTTTTGCAACAAACGGTCTTTTGGAGACCAGAAGAGTTACGCATATCAACACCCGAGAAACCAGCAATACATATATATATATATATATATATATATATATATATATATATATACACATATAGTTGTACTGTAAAAACCAATTTTAGGGATGAAGTATTTAAACATTTACAAATGAGGGAATTAATGTAAATTAGAAATTGGTATTAGGTTTTCCAAGACTTAAAAAGTGTTTAAACAGATTATCGTTGGATATGTCATTGTTTATATTGTAAATTTCACTTAGGCATTAAGATGTATATCAAATATATTATTTACCCACTATCTTTAGGTATTCTAAGGGTAATAGCAAAATTTATAGTACTTTATAATAGATCATAAAATGATAACAAATTAGGTTTTTACTCAATTTCCCCACCCTTAATTAAGGTTTCTTAAAGTTCTGGATTCCGTTGCCCATTCAGAAGATAATCCTATTTCGTTATTATTTATACTTTAGTAGCAAAAAGTACTTTTATACTCGTGCATGTACATTAACATTCACGATTTAAACTCGTAATTACAGATACTTTTTCAAAATTTTAACTTGAATTAACCTTTAAGTCTGTTATTATCACTGATCAAGATAACTTATTACTATCTAAATGTGTAGGTATAATTTAAAAATACAGGAATTAAAAACCCCAAAAGGTGAGTATTTGAAATTATAGCGTGTGTACATGTTGGAATTAAAATTTAAAAAATAAAATTCGTGTTGCTATACAGCAAATTAAAACGATGTCAAATGTGTGTTCAAAATAATAGAGGGCATTTTGAAGCACTTCTATGATTGTGTTATCTGTTTATATTTTTTGCTGTTACTCTTCGTTGTAAGTTAAATTTATTTAGACCTTTTTTTATTTTGATAATGTAGTACATTATTTCTTGTTGTTTCCACAAATATAGTAGTAGAATATGAGCTTATTTTATTGTTTCAATGTTCAAGGCAGACTTTAATTTGTTTAATAAATATTATAATTACCTTTTTTTTGCAAACTGTGAGTTAACTAATAATATTAAACATACAAAGCTATACATTTTTGAAATCAGAAAAAATAAGCCATCGAATGAGTCCATAGTCACCTATAGTTGCCATTTAAAAAAAATGTATGTTTGGGTTGTAGCTCGAAAAATAATTACTAAAAAAAATTTTTATTCATATTTTCCCATTTTGCGTAAAAATTGATATCAAAAGTCTCTCTTATAACTTTTTCATATTTTGAATATTAAAAAAGATATAGCCGATTGAAAATTTGGACGATTTTTAGTTATTTTCAGATATCTTAGAATGTTGAATTTTCTTATCGGTAATTAAGCTATCATGTAATTCTGCCCAACTTTGCTAATTTAACCGACTCTGTATCTCTTATAATAACAAAGATAGCCATAGAACGTGGGTAGATTCTAGACATCCAGTATATATATATATATATATATATATATATATATAAATATATAAATAAGACATATATATATATATATATAAATAAGACATTTTTTCTTTGAAACTTGTGTAAATAAACGTACAAATTAATTATATATATATATATATATATATATATATATATATATATAATCAGGAGTGAAGTTTCATTGCTTATGTGGTGAAATTGAAAGTTTTGAAAGTCCTGAGTAGCCTGAAGGTCCTTTATCGTCATTATTCATTAGAATTTGTTTGTTTTTGAAGATCTCTAAACTTTCGTAACAATCAAGTTCGTGCTTATTACTCACATGTTTGATTAAGGATACTTTACCTACTACCTAACTTTTATCAAACATATGTAGGGCTACGGCAGACTTGTCCAAACGTTTGTATTTTATATGAGATAGTCAGCTTATCCACTTGATCTTTTGGAATGCCTAAAGATTTTTTTTTATTTTTAAAACAAATTCGAATGAATAATGATGATCAAGGACTTTAGGCTATTCAGAACTCATTAAACTTTCATAACTTTCACTTTCAGTTTCATCAGATAAGCTGATGGTATACACATATTAGACACTTTCTTTAGTTCGTTCCAGTCGACCGCTAATGATGATAGCTTAGTTAATGAAACGCGTTCTGTGTTTTTTTTTGTTTTTGTGTGGTACGTGGGTGTTTTTTATTTGTTACAGATCCTACCACTGTTCCGGTATTCCAGATTTTTCAACTGTAGATAACTTTTACTTAAATCAGGTGAACCACGGGTTTTTATACTTTTTCGCATCGTTTGTATAGAACCATCTATTTAACATATGTTAGAAAATGTAGGAACAATGTTCAACATCAAAATAAATACTGTTTATGTTGATTTACTAATTATATCAAGCTATAATTATTTAAACAAATTGGTGTCTTTTATGTTTGCTATATTATTAGTATTATGTTCTTTGTATGCTCAACTTTAGCTTTCATTTCCTTCCTTAATTGTAGGACAGGTAGGTGTGCAAGAAATTATTTGTAGTTGTATATTACTTTTTTCCGTTTTCTAGTTATTACACTTCAATAGTCAATTCTAACGGCAGCTCTATAATAAAGCACTAAAGATAAAGACCGTTCTAAAATGACCATGTTACGTAACAAATAATTGGGATGGTTAAAATGTTGTATTTGGCATTTAAAACAAATAAAACGTGAATTGATAAAAATTGTGTTAATTAATTAAGATGTGTAGTATATACAGCGCGTTCATGATGAAAGGAACAAATTCGTTTACAATTCAGGTAATTATCGTGTGGAAAAATGCTCGAACACTTCGATTAGTACTTTTAGGTGTCTCAGTAAGAAGATATGCAGTCATCATTGATTTTTTTAACGGAACAGCCTGTATATAATGCCATTTTTTAATTGTACGGTAAATTCTGGAAACTTTTACATACATAAAGACAAAATTTACATCGATTGGGGCTTGAACCTTGATGGCGCAGTTGGTTAGCGCGGTACTCTAGCAAAGTACAGGTCGTAGGTTCAAATCCTACTCGAAGTAAACTTTTTATTTATGTATTTAATAAAATTAATAATAATTTTTAATTACATATTTGTCTTTAAACTTATTCGTTCATAACAAAAACTTATAATAATTTAATATTAGTCAAGTTGCTTTGGTATGTGTGGATCCTTTCGATATTGCAGGCTCACATTCCATTAATATAAGTAATTTGATTGTAAGCTCATTATATTTTTGTATAACATATTGTCTCTAAAATCAGCGGTTTTGGGAATAATGACGTTTGAAATGTGATAAATGAAAAAAAATTAATGAACTTTAATAACAAAGCATTCAAAGGAAATAATACAAATTGCCTTATAATAAATGTTCTATGGTTTGTCCGTTTACTTCAATACATTTTTGTAGTCGAAGGATTGTTCCCCGTTGAACATTTTCAATTACCTCTGGTGAAATAAGTATTATTTCGTGGCTTATTCTCTGTTTCAGGTTATCAAGATTATTTTGTCTATTCACATAAACTTTAGATTTTAAATAACCTCATAAGAAAAAAATCTAATGAAGTTAAATCTGGTAAGCTTGGTGGCCACTCAATAGTACTTATGCGTCCAATCCATTTATTAGGGAAAGTCGTGTCACGAAATTAATTAATTAAATTTTTTTCATTTATCACATTTCAGACGTCATTATTCCGAAAACCGCTGATTTTATAGATATGATATGTTATACAAAAAATGTCCAGAAGTTACCGCACAATTCAAAAATGGCATTATGTACTAGGCGTTCCATTAAAAAAATTAATGATGACTGCATATCTTCTTCTTGAGACACCCTGTAAACAATTTTCTTATGTCAAAAAATCTGCAACTAAAAATACTAATCGAGGTGTCCGAGAGTTTTTCCACAAAATAAGTAACTGAATTGTAAACGAATTTGTTCCTTTCATCATGAACTCACTGTATGTTTTATATAGATACCCTATACACAGACGATATATATATATATATATATATATATATATATATATATATATATATATATATAATATATATATAAATATATATATATATATATATATATATATATATATATATATATATATACAGGGTGTCCCAATAGTGCGTATTCGGTCGATAGCTCCTTAGCCCTTTAAACTTAGAAGATAAGTTTAAATACGAAAGTTGTCTATTTTTATAAGCTGCATAATCTAAAAATAGTTTGGTTTCTACAGGGTGTAATATAAAAGCGGTACAATATAGAACTTTTGATTTTTAAATAGAACACCCTATATATTATTTTATTTTTCGTTTCTCCCTATAATTTTACATCTTTTTTGTAAGAATTACTTACAAGCTAAATCTTATAGTTTTTGAGATATTTGCAAAGTTAACTGAAAACTAACATTTTTATGTAGTAATTCAAGTAGGCGTATCTCAGTTATTTTTAAAGATAAAAAAAATAATCTGTGGCATAGAGTTTATTCATACATGAGCTTACTTTAATCTATTGTCAAAATTGGATTTCAATATACAGAGTGATCACAAAAATTATTCAATAACATAAACTTGAAAATGCTATGTCTTCATTTTTTTAAATGGCACACCCTATATTTTTTTAATGCCTTGTCTTCGTCTATTAGTCGGCTTTCATTTCTGTTAAATATGTTCTATATCTATCTCTAATAGTTTCGGAGGTATTTCACTTTGTTAAATTTTTTTCGTTGGTAACACTGAAGAAGAGTAAAATTAGTCGGTCAAAGCAAGCTATGAATACATAAGAAACTAAAAAATATATTAACTGAAATACAAATATTTAAAATTATAATAAATGATCAATGTGACCACCATTTTGTTGCTCGCAAACATGAAGTCTTTGAATAAACGCCTTGTCTTCGTCTATTAGTCGGCTTTAATTTTTATAAATATGTTCTATACCTATCTCTAATAGTTTCGGAGATATTTAAGTTTGTTCAATTTTTTTCGTTGATAACACTGATGAAGAGTAACATTAGTGGGTCAAAGCAAGCTGTGGATACATAAGAAACTAAAAACTATAGCTGAAATACATAAATTGTAATTATAATAAATATTGTATGAAACCACCATTTTTAAGAGATATTTGAGATGTTTCTAAACGATTATCGTAAAATTAAACAATTTAATCAAAAGAGCGTAAAACAAAAGATGAACGAAAACAAATGAAGAAATAAAACTTGTCAAACAGTGCTAATATTTGTATAGTATTGTATACTTACTTCCTAAATTACAAAATGAATTTTTCGAAAGAAAAACTTGTTAATATGATTTACGTCCTTGCTGAAAGCGATAAAAATTGTCTTTTAGCTCATCGAATTTATAAGCAAAAATTTCCAAATGCACGACACCCGCAAGTTGCAGCATTTGCAAGAGTGAAAGAGCGTTTCGAGCAAACAGGCAGTATTCACTACGAAGACAATTTAAACGAGAAAGAACCGCAATTAACGAAGGTAATGAACATTTAGTTCTTCAATCCGTGATTGAAAATCCTCACGTTTCTTGCCGACAATTGGAATTAGAAGTTGGAGTTTCAAAAACATCAGTTAATAGAATTATAAAAAAATATAAATATCATCCATACCATGCCCAACTTGCACAAGAATTAGACGAGGATGACTTCGTTAATAGATCAAACTTTTGCAATTGGGCCATAAATAAAAATTTAGAAAAACCCAACTATTTTAGCACGATCCTATTTACTGATGAAGCTACTTTCCACAAAAATGGATACGTTAATAGACATAATTTCCATTATTACGATACTGAGAATCCCAGATTTATAATTCCTGTTGATCATCAACACCGCTGGTCAATTAATGTTTGGGGAAAGAATTATAGCACCATATTTTTTTGAAAACACAGTCAATGGAGATTCATTTTTAAACTTCTTGCGCAACGAATTTGAAACTTTTATTGAAGATTAACCTTTACAAACCCTTAGAGAAATGTGGCTACAATTACATGGCGCTCCTCCGCATTTTAGCAGAAACGTTAGAAATTATTTAAATATCCAGTTTTAAAACAAATGGATTGGAAGAGGGGGGCCGATCTCCTGGCCTGCAAGATCGCCTGACTTGACAAAGCTGGACTTTTTTCTTTGCGGTTGGATTAAACAAAAAGTCTATCAAACTCCTCCAACGACTGTAGATGATATGAAGGCAAGAATTAGAGACGTCATTCAAAATATAAATGTTTCCACGTTACGAAAAGTAAATTTGTCGTCTATTCAAAGTTTCTTATGTATTCATAGCTTGCTTTGACCGACTAATGTTACTCTTCTTCAGTGTTATTAACGAAAAAAATTGAACAAACTTAAATATCTCCGAAACTATTAGAGATAGGTATAGAACATATTTAACAGAAATGAAAGCCGACTAATAGACAAAGACAGGCATTAAAAAAATATAGGGTGTGCCATTTAAAAAAATTAAAATGTAGCATTTTCAAATTTATGTTATTGAATTAATTTTTATGATCACTCTGTATATTGAAATCCAATTTTGACAATAGATTAAAGTAAGCTCATGTATGAATAAATTCTATATCAAAGATAATTTTTTTATCTTTAAAAATAACTGAGATACGCCTACTTGAATTACTACATAAAAATGTCAGTTTTTAGTTAGCTTTGCAAATATCTCAAAAACTGTAAGATTTAGCTTGTTAATAATTCTTATAGAAAAGATGTAAAATTATAAGGAGAATCGAAAAATAAAATAATATATAGGGTGTTCTATTTAAAAATCAAAAGTTCTATATTGTACTGCTTTTATATTACACCCTGTAGAAACCAAACTATTTTTAGATTATGCAGCTTATAAAAATAGCCAACTTTCGTATTTAAACTTATCTTCTAAATTTAATGGCTAATCAGCTATCGATTGAATACGCACTATTGGGACACCCTATATATACATATATATATATATATATATATATATATATATATATATATATATATATATATATATATATATATATATATACACTTTAGCCACATTCTGTATTGAAGCATCTAGAACTAAAGTGATTACTAGGTTAATAATGGTTTTTAATTAAACTAAATAAAACATGTACGTAGAAACGTTGAAACGTCCTTAGTCTTTAGTATATAAGCGGTACTCTTTACAATAAATCTATACCTGAAGGCATGCTATATTAAAGCTTAATTACTACGCATTGAATTTCTAGTAAATGTCAATTTACAACTAATGGCGTAAAATTGTTGAATAAATTATATTAATATAAAGAAGATGACTACTTTGATCATTCAAGAGAACCACTTTCGTTTTGAAGTTAATTTGTACCTTTATATTTAATGTATATATTTATTTTAATTGCTATTTCTTTGTAAAAGGACATAGAATTCAGTCCAATTGTCTTGCACAACAATTATTACAAAATTATTTTAGATGCTGTTTCACTGCAAAAAAAAAAGAAACTAAAGCAATGAAGTGATATATTTTAAAACCTTTATCTTGTTTAATTTCTGCGACTAATATTTGTCAATTTGTATTAGCCAAGTTTTATTTCTAGTTACGTAAATACGTCAGAACCACTCCTGTCATTATTATACTGAGTATAGTCTCTAGTGTTTATTGCTGCTATAGTCGTAATTGCGAGAGGTGTTCTATGATTCATACGTTACCGACTAGCAAATTAAATTCCTATAGTATACTTATTTCACTTATCTGTCCAATAACGTAGGTCGATGATACGATAAATCATATTTTGACAGTTTGTTTACCTAGTCAAATTTAACCTGCAATTTCCGACGCTTCAACAGATTATTTCGTTCTTTATTTTTCATACCTACGTGTTTTCATATTATAACAGTTCTTTTCAAAACTATCTGTAACATTTATGTTGCATTCAAGGTAAGATTGTCTAATTTAATCAATTTTGGGAAATAACTTTCATATAATTTGTAGTTCGTTATGTCTTTAAAGGTTACATCTTTTCAAAGTGAAACTCAACCTGTGTTGATGAACATATTACGATATTTTGAAGGTGAACGTGATCGTAAAGAGCCAAATGTACCATTGACTTCTATTATATAGGTTTGTTATTATTTACATATTTTTCCAATATGAAATATAATTTATATTTTAGAGAACGGCAGAAGCATGTAGAGTTAGTGAAAAAATTGTAACCCGTGCCAAAGCACGACTTGTTAAATGCCAGGAAGCAGGCAAATCTGTACGAGATTCTCCTCAAAAAACGAGAACACGACAAAAAAAGCAATCGACTGATGTCGATGATTACATTATAGTTATTAATGATACTAGTTCGATATGAACGTCATAATGAAACGCGTGTAAAGTTAAACCACGAGGCGTTAGCCGAGTGGTTTATTAACACTAGTTTCATTACGAAGTTCATATCGAACGTGTATCATTCAAAATTTAATCTACGCCAGTCCAAATAGATTTTCTTTGCATAGATTCGATTTGTTTACAATATCAGAAACGTTTTTGTAAATAAAAATTAAAAATTATTAAGTGCCCATATTGGTCGATGTTATAGTAACCGCGCTTGTTGATTGTTGCAATTTTTACGTTGACAACGTCATTATTTGCGTTCAATTTTGTGCTTTACATGAGTTTCACGCACTGATGGACTGAATTTAACAAATTGTACAGACTTTATAATTAATGTTTACAATAAAAAAATGTTGGTAAAGATTTTATAATGAAGTAAAAGTTGTAACTAACTTTCTTTTTGCCTGTTTTTTATTTTAAAATTTGCGTGTTATTATGAGTTCATAATGGCACTGGGTGCTATTATGAAGGCCATAATGACACCCAAATGAAGATGATAAATATGTCATGACACTGGCGTAGATTAAATATGTAATTAAACGGAAAGTGTATTACACGCACTCTAAATGTAAGTAATGGAATACCAATTACTTACAGATTCTATAAGAAATCTGATTTTTAGTATTACCTATCACAGTGAAGTCCTTGGTATAGGAATTGAAAGACGACAACATCTTCTCGTTTAGCGTAACATGTTTGACGAAATTGTTATATTCAATTGGTTTTGATTTCAAAAAGGATCATCCAAGAAGGGGCTTATTTGAACAGGAACATATACTTTCCAGCAGACAACGTTTCCAAGAAATTAATTTAAAAACAAAGAAGAGTACGATACTGTATTTTTGGATGAAACATGGATATTTAGTAGAGGCTCTTCAAAAAGTACATGTCATGACAATGATGTTAGAAGTTTGAAAAGAAACTCACTTGGTGAAGGAAAACTGTAAAAAATAATGACAATTGGCCAATGTGAACTATTTATGATTTTAGTTTTATAATATTAAGTGCCGGGAAATTCTGATGGGTTTATTCCCCATTTTATAATAAAAACATTGGCCAGAGTGGTTTTTCTAACGAAAATGTAGTAGCACTGTGGGAAAACTCCTTAAAAAGAATCGATGCTAACTATTGGCAAAAATGCATTGCACATGCTGAAAATCAAATGCAGGAATGGTGGGATGACCAAAAGCAGTTTGATGTCTAAGAACCGATCATTATCACCATTAACCAATCTTCGACTGACTGCAGTGATTCCGAAGATACTTCGTAGAAAGATATCTTGCAAGATTAAATTTTCTTTATAATAGACTTGTTCTATTTAACTTTGTTACACACAGATTAAATCAAACACATTTATTAATAAATTGAACATGTAAGAATTATTATGTAAAGTGAATCTATAATGAGATGTGATCAAATATAAAAATTGAGCAAAAATAGTTTTTAAATAACAAGTAGCTTTTGAGTACTAAAATTACCATATTTCCCACTAAATACAGATGTAAAATATTTTCAAACTTGCAGTAAAGTAGGTTCCATTGAGCGGTCAGTGTGATTAATTGTATAACCTACAAAATACAAGTAATTTTCAATTACTGAGTATTGATACAAATAGTTTAAGGAACACTAAAAATATGCTTATTTACCTCATTATTCAAAGTGAATCGTTTAATTTCCAAAAGATAACATGTATATTATGTATTTGAAGTTGCGTAACCTGTTCAAACTGCTTACTGAAAGACACGTAAGAAACAAGGCTAGACCTACGTTTTAAAAATCTTAAACCGTACGTATCTCAGCGATGAATCTCATAAGACACCACTCGCAATTACGACTATATTATTTCGTTGTAGCTCTTGATTGTCTTCACAAAACGTATTTAATATAGCCCTATTCCTGGTTTGAGTTAAATGTGTCAGTCAAAAAATGATCTAGTCAAATATAACTTCAGATTGAGAACAAATTATAAAATAACTCTCCAAATTTCTTCTTGAGCTTGTTGCCGTTTGGCACAATACACTACGGCTCTAGTGCCTATTGCCTGGAAACATGCTTTTAAAAATCTGTCTAATTATTTTCATTATTCTCTATCTTTCGTTATAATACTACTAGGTATGTATAACCATTGAATTAAAATATACATAGAATACTTAACCAAAGATAGAATGAAAGCTCACTAGTTAATAACCAAAATCATTTGAGTATTTCCTAGGATTTTGGAAGAATACTATTTGATAATTTAGAGCATTTTAGTAAAAAATATGAATCTGCTAAAATTTTTGGGTTTTTAATCGTGTATTATTGTATTTACGTTCATATAAATCTAAATGTTTCGATAATACTTACAGTTACCTACTCAGTAGTAATAATAATATTTAGAAATGGTTAAAGTGCTGAAACAATTTTATAAAATATGAAAGTTGAAAACACAAACTTAAGGCTGCCATTAATATAACAGTTTGATAAATGTATAAAGCCAACTATGGAATACAATTTAGTAAAGAACTACTAGACCCTAAATAACTTAAATGTTGTTAAACTGCCTTGAACATGACAAATTAGAACATCCTCTAACGGTAGAAGGCTAAAAGTGAAACATGTCAAAAACAAAGAAAAAATGTTACAAAATTTAATCAAATTATGATGTAAGTGTAGAGTTGTAAGAAACTTGTCATTAAGTAAAAACCCAGTCAAATCCAAAGAAATAACATTGTTAATACATGCAAGTGTTATTTTATTGTGAAAACGAAATTTAGTACGTATAATATAATTTTTAATTATATTTTTAATTTCAACAACATTTGTTAAATTACAGTGCTGTCGTAATTTAACACATAATTGGTAAAGCATTACCTTCAAAGTGTCGGAAAAATATAGCAAAAGAAATAGACATACCAAGAGATAAATGTAAAATTAAGACGTACCATTGTGCCTTTTTTAATTATAAGATGCCAAAACCTATGTAAACGGACATTTTCTTCTTATTAGCATGTTTGTGTATCTCAATAGCTTCACAAACGAACAAGGTAGCTTATACGCCCCGGAAGATGATAATTGGTTTGAAACATTTTTAGGTGACCTTAAATTTCCTTTAATTTCCCTTATAGGTTTAAAAACAGTCCTATTGCCATGATTAATTAGTATTTTTTCGCTTCTATCTGTAACATTAGTTATAAAAGGAAGCAAATCAGTACAAACATTAAGCACTTTTATTTATGGTCATGTCTAGCAGGTGTAATAACATTATTAATATAATAAAAAGAATATCCATTAGCTTGTAAGGATTTCGTTAAATATTTGTATTCACCTTCAAAAAATTCAGGATTAATAATATGTTTGGCTCTATCCACTAAAAACGGTGGCCTGATAATTTATCTGTGTGTCGGATTTCTGTAAACCTTGAAGAATAGTACTAATTTTAGATATTAGTATGTCAACAAACTACTCCTTTAAGTCCTATTGTTAGTGCGATTGGTTGTCCTACAATCAATCTTGCAAAACATCTTATACATCTATTACAAGCTCATATAGGTACAACACTCCCTTGCATTAAAAATTCTGCTGACAACATCTAAGAAATTCATAATTTCTAAATTGCAGGTGATATAATTAATGGTTGGTACCTTTTGATGTTGTTTCAGTTTCTACAAAAGTCCCTCTAAAAGACACTACGTGAAAAGTTTCAAACGCCAGCTTTACAAAATGCACCTAAAGAACCTTTACTTCGATATAGATTTGTAGGTGACATATTTGTTATTGGGAAACATGGAGGAGAAGCTGCATTTTTAAATTTTATAAGTGGTATACATCCTAGCATCCATTCTACCATGAAAAAGGAGACTAATGGAAGTTTACCATTTTTTGACATACTAATATCTAAAACTAATAACTCCAATGTCTTTTAAGGTTTACAGAAAGGCGACACACACACTCATAAATACCTTCATAAATTGTCATACCGCCATCTACATCAAAAAATTTCTGTAATTAAATCTTTAGCGAGCGAAACGAATCGTGATCCTGAAATTTTGAAAGATGAACAAAAATACTTAACAAAATCCTTAGAAGCTAATGGATATTCACTTTATTATATTAACAACGTTATTACACCTGCTAGACATAACCAAAACTGTTCTTCCTTCTATAGCTAATATTACAGGTAGAATTGAAAAAATTAACAGGCACAAGGACTGTTTTTAAACTTCCAAAAACAACTAAAGAACAATTAAGGTCACCTAAAGATGTTCCAAACCCATTATCATCTTCCGGAGTATATAAGTTATCATATTCTTGTGGAAAAGTATACATTGGAACCACAAAACGTAGCTTTGATACAAGACGTAAAGAACATATAAGATTTTGTAGATTAGCTCAACCAGAGAAGTCTCCAGTAGTTGACCATGCCTTGCATAATTTAAATCATGACATTCAATTTGATAATATGGCAACATTGTCAAGACAAACTCATTATTATGTTCGTTTACAACGTGAAGCTATAAACATCCTAATAAATGCAATGGGCAAGAAGAAAAACTTCGTTTAAATAAGTTTTGGTATCTTTCAAAAAGGGCACAATGGTACGGCTTAATTTAAATTTTATCTCTGGGTGTGCCTAAGTTTTTTGCTGTTATTCCTGACATTGAAGTAAAATGCTTTAGCAATTATACGTTACCACAGCACTACAATAATTTAACATATGTAGGTGAAATTAGAAGTAAAATTAAAATTTATATTAAACGTACTACATTATATTTTCACTGTAAAATAACACTTACGTTTATTAACAAAGCTATTGCCTTATTAGATTTGACTGGATGTTAATTGATGTCAAGTTTCTATTTGTGATTGCTTTCATTAATTTCAAATTAAAGTTCTTCACAACTATATTTCATTATTTGATTAAATTTTGTTCAATTTGCATTGTTCACTGTTAGCCTTTGACCGTTAGAGGGTGTTCTGATTTGTCACGTTCAAGGCAGTTTAACGATATTTAATTTATTAACGATCTAGTTATTCTTTACTAAAATTGTATTCCATGGTTGGCTTCGTACGATTATCAAACTGTTATATTAATCGCAGGCTTATGTTTGCGTTTTCAATTTTCCTATTTCAAAAATCTGTTTCAACATCTTAAACATTTCTAAAAGATTTATTACTACTGAAGACGATAACTGTAACCATTATCGAAAAAACTAAGTATTTTAAATTATGTAGCAGTATTGTTACGTTTATAAACACACGCTATATCTGATATAAACAATATTTTACTTGATTTTACTATTTGATTTTTGTTGGTTAAAGTGATTTAATATACTAAGTACCGCAATACGTATGAATCATGTATTAAAGGGAGAAATACATTTTGGTCTCCAAATGACGAATAACAATCATTTTATAGGTTAGATCATATGCCATGGATGACAACTGACTTTTTAATGACTGTCCAAACTGGTCCATGATTCGTAGTCTGAAAATGTTTTGCTTTATAATGCCTTTATGCAATAACTGGTTAGAAAAGAGATTTCGCCTGTTTAGGTTACCAAGCGGTCAAAACATATCTCTAAAAGTTTAAATCCACTACATTTATTTACTTCTTTTAAGGCGATAAAAATGTACCAAGGTGGAATTTGTAGTTCCAGTGCATTGGAAGGACTGACATAAAACCTACGTCCGTGATTTGTGAAGTAAGTATATCTTCTAATTACTCTATACAGTGAGTTGAAGCATCGAATGGATAGGTGCGTTTTTCGAAGGAACGATTTGAAATAAAACGTAAAGATCGTAAAAGAATGTTACGGGCCTTTCCAGATTTGCTAACAACCGTTGAAACTATTAATAATCAGCAAATAGGAACTGTAGGAGGTTGTACTGGAAATGCATCTATTCAACACCAAACTAACGTTGGCCTAGAAGATTTAAATTCCGATTATACTGATAAAAGTATGTAGCCACAGCACAAGATCTTATGTGCAATACAGATAAAAATGGGGTATTCGAGAATCTGTCATTGAGCATTTGTGATGACCGAGACATACGTACTTTGCTTAAAGACTCAGGAAATGAAGGAAATGGATATGCTTATGTCAACAAATTAAAAATTTCTTTAAGAAATTCAGTCAATAGATGTAATGAGTGTAAGAGACGCTGTAAGTATCAAGGTAGACGTGTCAATAAAACTGTCAATGAATATCAATTAACGTTTTTAAGAACAGGATCATGCCGTAAAACAAAATAATCCGACGAAACATTAACTAAAACCTTAAAGCTATACTTAGCCGGTGGCGAAGAAGGCTATGAAAAATTAAGGAAGCAAAGCTTTCCTCATCCGGGTGTATACACTATACAGCATCGTTTTAGGACCTTGAAACTTGAAGCTAGTATGCTGGATGACATATTTAATCTAATGCAACTGAAGGTCAGTAGTGGTTGCGCTCCCTTATGCATTACCGTTACCTACTTAACAATTGCAAGTTCCCGACCAGAGGAAAAGGTGAATCCAACGATTGGAGAGATGGCAATTAAATCAAGACTGTAATATAATCACGCTCTTGGAGCTACAGTGAGCCAACCTACAATGAAAAATGCCGCTGGAAGTTATGACAACCGTGCCACACGTGCATACATATGATGTAACGTAAATTTAGGTTGAATTGTTAATTATTATTACTTGAATATGCCTTGCTATCTTGAGTATTAAATTACTCATAACAAAGAGTATCTACAAATCTTTGCTTATACCTACCTACATGTCTTATGATATTGAACATGCATTAATAATACTTGTAATGTATAAATGAATTTTTACATATATTATGTTTTGTCGTATATCATTTTAATTAGATAGGTACACAGCTATTTTTACCTTCGTTTGGTTCAAGAAATCGTATAGTTACTGTTGAAAACGTTTTCATCTTTTTTCATATATTCATAAATTTGTTCTAACATCTCAAGCAATTCTTATAGATATTACCATTTACTGAGGGCGTAACTTTAAATGTTATCGAAACGAATACATTAATCTAAAATATAAACAGAAAAAATATCATTTAAAAAACCCAGAAGCTAAGTATTTTAATTAGGTAGTTTTATGGTTTTACTCAAGACGTCATCAAAATTTCAGTTCGATCGTTTTTAAGTAATACTTATTTAGTTATTTAACAATGCCTTATGACATTTTTTTCTAAAATGAATGCCTCGTCGTTTGGTGTAATTATACCGTTTTACTTATGACGTCATCGGAATTTTAGTTCGATCGTAGAAACCTAGTTTTTTAAATTAAACTCATTAATTCAATAATGCCGCCTGACATTTTGTTCTAAGATTATTGTGTCGGTGATTGGCTCCATTTTTTGCGTAAGGCGTGACCAGATTTTTAGCTGTAAAACTAGTTATGGAAGAGATGAGGGAGATGGATGCAAATATAGTCATCTAAATCAAAGTGAAAAAAATTTGCTAAAATTCTTCGTATGTATGCAGAATATCATGGACGAAAAATTGATGTTCTGAAGACTTCTCATATCATTTGTCTAAGCTGCGAAACGTATTTTCCATTTAGGGCAGCATTGAGGACGCCATCTTTAAGAATGCCTATCGTGTAGAGATCTTTCGATCTATAAACGTTTATATTTATATAGAACAGGTAAGATCACTTAGTCTGTATACTGCTTATTGAATTAAAATCGTATTTTTTGCAACTAATACACTATTTGCTTTATGGGCCCCTTGGGATTGTATAAAACAGGCAGAGCAAACACAGCGTACGAGTCATGAACATTTTTTGTAATCGGTTACATAAAATTAGACAAACTATAATAAATGTGTAAATTATGTATTGAAAAACGCCAAAAGAAATACATAAATGAAAACGGTTATTTATTGAGTTATATACTACTTCTCTGTCAGTAGTGGTTAAGGGCCGGTCCTGGCCCAATTCAAGGTCACTCGCCCTCTAGTGGTGAGAAATGTAAGCTTGTGGATCTCTGCAAGGTCAAACTTTTGGCGGGAAATTTAATTTTTTGGAGTTCGCTAAAAATAGAAATTTCAATGTCACCATCCTCATCATATTACAAGGTCACTCTGCGGTCAAACGTTTTGGCGGGAAATTTGTATGTCAAGGTCAAAAGGTAAAAATAGAAATTGTAATGTCATCATCATATTACAATTCTTAGAAGTCTAAAAATAGAGTGGTCAAGGTCAAAGATTATTGACCTGTAGGGGTATCGTATGACATTTCTTAGAAGTATAAAAATAGAATAAATTCATGGAAACAAGAAGAATGCGAGATGTTGTCTATGCTAAAAAGTAGACCAAGGTCAAATGGTGCTTATATTGACTAAATTGAGTCAAGATGAAATAATTTTCTAAACTAAAAGGTGTGAATTTAGCAAGTTTAAACATGTTGTCATAGGTACTTAAGTCAAGGGCACATTTTTCTGATATAAACCACAGCGAGGTGTATTTAGATCAGTCAGTTAGCAACTTTTAATTGTTAAACATGGAATTAGGAGGGTTAAACCAAAGCACACATTGCAAACTTTTTAAAAGTGCATGTGACCTCGAGATATCAAAAAGGTATAAAGTGATTAATGTGGTAGTAATTAATACTAAGTATTGTGAACGTATAGTGATGGAAACGGATGATTTTAAATGTATATTGCCTCAACGCTTTTATTATTTGAAAGAAGAAAATCGAATGGAAGGTTTTAAAACGCAGCTAAACACGAGGGATGTCTTCATGAGTAGTTTGGGTGCAGTCGGGAAAATAACAAACATAACATTTTGTTTTTAATAGTAGTGCCACAACCCCACCCACATGATTTAAGTAAAATCATTTCTTAAACAGCGTTTAGTCCTAGTGCAATTGCAAGCAAGTACAGTCGTTATAATGCAGGCAGCAATAACTTCATTTCTAGAACGATCACACTCAGAAATTCACCGTTATATATGAATACCCCACATAGTTGCAGTAACAGTATGAATAAGAATTTTACCTTGTGCTGTTGGTGCTGTCAAAATAGTGATGGTGGTAATAGAAGTAAAAATGAAGCGAAACATGATGAAGGTTATTCTTCTAACACTGACAGACAGCCATATGATTTATCTGAGGTGTATAAACAAGCAGCCAATGAATACTTAATCGATTGTATTTATTATAAACTATCGAACGATACTCATCATGCAAAACATATGGAAATTGGATACAGTACGCACTTCAAGCTTGCACCGGTAGTGCGTATGGGGTGTGCTAACTGTGATCAAAGCGATAATGTAGTGTTGGATATCAAGGAATGGTATGAGCTTCTAAGATGGCATTCATATGTAGAATTACAATTTTTCCGATCCCAAGAAATTGTAAATAAAATTGACTGGTCAAATGTAAACGAAGAAGAAGATATATGATCAACATTATGAATCTCTATCTAGCAATCTTGGTATTTTTTTTTTTTATGATTGTGGACCTGAACAGGCTAAATAAGGCCTATCGTGCTAAAGCACTCAGGAACACTTAGGAGGATGGATAGAGGGATGATGAATTGCCAATAGATGCCTATGAACAGCTACCTTAAATTTTCTCATATTATAAGAGAGGAAAACAGGAACTAGGGAGATCATTCCAGAGTTTAGAAGCCGTGTAGAAAAATGTGGATTGCGCCCGTTTGGTACGACAAGTGGAGATTTGTACTGCATACTGATGATGTGATTGAGCGAACCGAGTGTTTCTCGCAAAGATAGCCGGAGATGGTATCAAAGAATGTAATTCACACACAATAGCCGTTGTAATAACGATAATACAAAGAAAGAACTGAAACCATCCTTCTATGCTCAAGGGACTGTATGTGAGAAGTTAAAGACGGTCATTTATAAGCTAATCGCTCTCCTTTGAATACGATCAACGATATTGAGAGCGTATTAGCACTAACCCAAAGGTGAGAATTATATTCCAGATGAGGCCGAATTTGGGCCTTATACAGCAAAAGGAGTTGTCGAGAGCTAAAGTACTGCTTAGATCTGTACAAAAAGCCTATTTACGAGCAGCTGTTTTGGTAGCTGACAGAAGATGGCCAACCCATGAGAGATTTGAAGATACAGTCATACCCAACAGAGTAATAGAGTCTGAAAACTTAAGAACTGAGCCATTCATACTTACAACAGGAAATGATCGATCTTTTTGGACATAAGGCAACACTGAGTTTTGTTAGCATTAAATTTAACTAGATTATTGCTTCCCATTTGAGAATACGTTGAATGTCTGTGTTGATTGAATTTGCCATTTCAGATTTAATTTCTTGATTTGACATAGAAGGTGGATTATCACTATGAGTAGACTGAGATGAACTACAGTGAAGAGTGCTATCGTCAGCAAAGCAATGGATGGGGTTAGTTGTTGAAAAAATAAGGTCGTTTATGTACAGCAGAAAAAGTGTAGGCGCTATAACTGATCCCTGTGGTACGCCCGCGTTAATGCTAACTTCTTTTGAAAAAAAGCCATCAACTACGACACGTATTCGTCTTTTATCAAGGAAACTAGAAACCCAGTTGATGAGCGTATCATTTAACCCAAACGAGGTGAGTTTGGCAAGTAAACACTTATGCCAAACATGGTCAAATGCCTTTGAGATATCTAAAGCGACTACAACTGTTTCACCGGACTGCTCTACTGTATTGTTCCAAACTTGGGTCACATATGAAAGAAGATCGCCTGTTGAACGACTTTGCCTAAACCCATATTGATAGTCACTAAGGAGTTTGTTAGTTTCCAGAAACGTGTATTTATTACAATTGGGAATTAATTAAAGGATATGACAGAATTTTGAAAACTGTTATGATAGAAAACTACAACTGCTGTTCTTGCACATTCAATTCGCATAGTATAGAAGAACTACTCAATTTAAAGGATATAATAAGCTATAGATTGGAATTTCTAGAATCTTACAATCTGGTGTGTTTTTATGATAAGTTCATACAACAAGTTGTTGACTACCGTCGTTTTCGTGAGAAAGAATTCCGTGATGGTGATGATGACATTTATAAAGACATTGATGACCAATCGAAGTGATTAACTACTTTCGGGGGTGTAAAATATATTATAATTACAACCAAGATGAAGAGTTTAATACAATTATTTGCGGACACCTATGCCTACAATTTTTATATAAATAATCAGCACAACATCAAATTTTCTCAGTTATGTCAATAACATTCAGTTTGGAAGGTGTTGGTAACACAGCTAGCTACAACTTCTATCCGCCGATAGAGCTAGGTTTGGGGTAGAAATACGTTATTGGATTGGTTCGATTTTACGGCTGCAACAGCATTAGAAACATTTATACAGGCAACGATAGATTTTATTTTAGAACAAATCCATCTCATTTGCAAGTGATTAATATTCCACACGGTGCATATGAGTTAGATGAAATTAGCGATTATCTAATTTTTATCGTTAGAGCAAACAACAATACACTTAAATGTGAGATAAACAGTTCATTTGAGTTCGATTTTACTAAATAAAATTGCATTGTGCGCATGCTAGGGTTTGAGTCTAAAATATTAGAACCAAATATTTTACATACATACATCTGCGTTAGACATCCAAATACGTAAACACACTAATCTACACGTAGAGTGCAACATTATAAAGGGATCTTATCTAAACGGGGAACCTGCTAAAGTATTATATGAAATTGATGTTTCAGTTCCACCAGGTTATCGTCTAGATAAAACTCCAAGCAATACTCAATATTTAGAAGTAAACACTGACATTATTAGTAATATAACAATTAATTTGACTAATCAAAAGGGTGAATTAATAGACTTTGGTGAAAGTGAACCATTCACAGTACGATTAAAACTAAAAGAACAATTGTCGTTAAGATAAGTGGCGGTAATTAGCAATTAGTGAACATTCCCTAATTTATTTATTACGATTAATTTTACTTTAAATATGCGTACAAGTGTAAGGAGATAATGGAAATCAATTAAGCAAATTGAAATGAATAATATTTCTGTTTAATGAGAGTTGAAGGCACCCAACCCCGCACATAGTCGCCGAAATTAAAAAAAAAACCATATTTTCAACTGCAAAATAATGTTAAATGTATTTGTAATATTACAAAATAATGACAGGATCCATTTTCGATGCCTGAATACAACGTTCGGCAAAATGGTTTTCGGTGAATTGTATTTCGATGAATTGTTAATTCGTTTAATTGTGTTTCGGTGAATTGCATTCGGTGAATTGTTTTCGGTGAACTTACATAGACCCGTCAGAGAGTGGATGTTTGCAGAAATCCAGGTATAACATCTACGCTTAAGGGATATATTTCTTATACAGCAAGCAAAAGTAAAGCACTACGCCGTTTGGGATGGTCACCAAAGAATGAAGAACCATTACAAGTAGAATTCGATGAGCAAGATGGAGAAAAATCTTTTACAGTATGCATACCATTGAACCACATATTTGGAATAATGGAGGATTATCGTCAGGTAATCGTGAATATGCGCCATGGGTTAGTTTTAATTCGATCTAGAAGCGATACAAACTGTTACTATGGTGAAGTTGATGCCGCAATAACCTTAAATAAAATTCTATGGAAAGTACCACACTTAATACTTGCGAAACTTAACTTGTTTCAAGGAATCAATAAAAACTCCATTATTACTGTTCCATTTCGTCAATGGGAGTTACATGAATTGCCTTCTTTAAAACAGGAAACCTCAGACATATGGCCAATAAAAACATCAACGCAACTGGAAAAACCACGTTGGATAATTGTTGCATTCCAATAAGGTAAAAGGTACACAAAGTCAGCAAGGGCCAGAAATTTTGATCACATTAACATCAGAAATCATAGAGTACATCTGAATTCTGAGTATTTGAACTTCAGTACTAACCAATACATACCTGCCTATCACAATTTTTTGAAATTTCGATGTGATTACTATGGTGAAGATGATAAAGATGCATTATTCAACTATTCCGAATTCATTTTGTTTAGAGCTGTCCATTACAAATACTGGACAGCTCTAAACAAAATGAATCCTTAAAAAATCAACAGTAGACATCAAATTGGAAATGGAATCTCTAACACCTTTCGATAATGGAATTGTCTATGGTCTTATTCTCCATGACGCTATTTTGCAGTACAGCCCACTCACTGGGGAAGTGAAAAAGTTATAGTTATTGTAATATAGCCTAGTATATAAATAAAAATGTTGTAATTCTGCGTTTAGTTTTATTTCATTCACTAACGATGAAAGTAGTTGCTCAAAAACAAAAACTGTCAATTCAAAATCATGACTTTGATGAAAACTCTATTACTTCAAAACATGGTGATTTACTTCCTAATAGTATACGTGGTATTATATGTGGTCCCTCCAATTGTGGTAAAACGAACGCAATGATCAGTCTGATTACCGAGAATAATGGCTTGAAATTTAAACATGTATACGTATACTCTAAGTCATTGAATCAAAACAAGTACAAACTTTTACAGCAAATCTTACGTCCAATGAGGGATATAGGTTACTTTACCTTCAGTGATAATCAAGATGTAATTGAGCCTAATTGTGCAAAATCAAACTCTATTTTTATCTTCGATGATATTGCTTGTGAAAAGCAAAATAACATAAGGGCATATTTTTCTATGGGTAGGCATAACGATATTGACTGTTTCTATTTGGGTCAAACTTACAGTAAAATTCCAGAGCAATTAATTCGTGACAATGCGAATCTAATTATATTGTTTGAGCAAGATGAATTAAACCTAAAACATGTGTATGAGGATCATATAAGTCCCACCATAAGCATGAAATTATTTCGGGACAAGTGTTCAAAATCCTGGGTAAATCCGTTTGGTTTCATGGTCATAAACAAGAATGCTGAAGTTAATAATGGTCGCTATAGCAAAAGATTTGATGAATATATAATACCTTAAACTGCTTACAGTAGTTTAGTAGGTACTGATCTGTTTAGGTATTAACAGCTATCTGTTTATGTAAACAGCTATCTGTTCGAGGTAAACCGGTACCTTTTCAGTAAACCCGCTTTGTTACAATGGATAACAAGGAAATGATATTAAAGAAAAAAATTATTCAGGCTCGTAAAATAATACAGCAGAAGTATAACAGTATTAAAACTGCTCGCATTGATAATGAAAGAACATTTGAAAGTACTTATAAACCCCTAATAGAACCTCTAACTGAAATAGTAGATAAAATCAATCCAGATAAAAAACACCTAAAAAGGAGCCCATTGGCGTTAAACCCAAAAAACCACCCCTATTCATATTTGCGAGAAAGCACGCTACTACCACCACTAGTCCGCTAGCTCAAGTTCAACGGCCTCCAGGCTTCACTCCATTAGGTGATTCAAGAAAGGGTGCTACTAGCCCACTAGCTCAGCTTCCGTTTTTTCAAACAAATCCTCCTCCAGGTCTTCGTACACCATCTTTCTTAGATACATGTATTGCAGGAGAGATTAATGTTGAGGAAGAAGAATAACCTCTTAGTGTCACAGATGATTCTGTTACCCGTAATGAACCCATCTCAGAAGAATTTCTCCAGCAGTATCATGAATTACCTCGTATATACGTTGAACGTATTATGAGGGATCCTGAAGGTGTTCTTGATCATACTTATGGAGTCCACTATGATACCAAAACTGACAAATGGACAATTGGTAATACTCCCATTACAATTAGAGGAAACGATATGATTATTGAAGGTGTCGCGTATAAAGAGACTCCAGGTTTATGTGATCTGCTTATTATAAATGTTTTTTTAAGGAATTAACAAACAGGTCGATGAATATAAATATTGAAGTGATGTACATGAACTACTTCGTGATCTGGAGGTATTGTGGGCAGAAAAATTGGCAGGGAATACTGATGTCGTGAATGACATAATATCAATTGTAGAAGAACTGTATGAGGATGGGTACATTGAAAAACTAAACAGCCGTTTTTTAAACAATATAAGTGAGAATGCATTGATGTCGACATATCATAACTAAAATGACCCTTGACAAATTCAGACGTTCACATGTCCAGTATCATTTCAAGGAATTAACCCCTCAGTTTAAACTGATTGATGATAATCAATTTGATATCGAGAATAGAAGACTCAGCAATGTTGCCAGCCCCATAGATCCTCAAGATGTCATCATTAAGCAATACTCTTTATCAACAAGATTCAATTTGGATGGAAACCGTTTGACACAGTTGGCGGACCCGGAAGAACATGGTGATGCTATAAGTAAAGGATATCTTGATTTTTGTCTACAAGCAGTTCAGAAAGCTTTTACAGGAAATTCTAACGCTTATCTAGTGTTGGAGCAAAATCTATATCGACCTTTAGCAAGCAGATTTGGCTGAATTTAACGCATATGCTAAACAAAATAAGGGCTATAAGTATATATTAGTGGTTATAGACTGTTTTTCGAAATACTTATGGACTAAAGGATTAAAAACGAAAACAGGTCAAGAAGTTACCAAGGCCATGCAAACAATCTTCAAAAAAGAACGGAAACCTGCCAATTCGCAGACAGATGCAGGAAAAGAATTCTACAATGAGCATTTTACTAAACTAATGCAGCGTTATGGAGTTAATCATTACTCCACCTATAGCACAAAGAAGGCTGCAATTGCGGAACGTGTTATCAGAACCATTAAGGGTGCTCTATATATGTCATTCAGACTACAAGGTAAATATAAATGGATTGATACAATTGATACCTTAACCATGTATTACAACAATCGTAAGCATAGAACTATCGGAATGAAGCCCAAAGATGTCGGTAATCATACAAAGCTAGAGGCTTACACTCACATAAAAATATTCGATAGGAATCGATATTCTATGGATGACATAGTATGAATCAGTAAATTTAAAAGTATTTTCGCCAAAGGATACACACCCAATTGGTCTAGTGAACTATTTAAGATTGTGAAAGTTTGCATTATTAACCCCACTACGTACATGCTGGAAGATATGAAGGGAAAGCCTGTACTGGGAGGGTTTTATGAACATGAATTACAAAAAACAAAGTATCCTGATGTGTATCTTTGCTCCAAGAATAATAAGTTATTCGTAAAGTGGTGGGGATTGGATGAATGATCATGGATCAATAAGGATGATATTGTTTTATAACATTTGATCTGTAATTTGCGAAATAAATTACTTATGTTAGTTATATAGTTTGTATAAAAGGATGTAGCTCTTAGATGAAATAAAACGCACAAAAAAATAATAGTATTTTATTTTTTAAATATAAATATTACATTTATTTTTAAAATTTCATTATCTTATAAAGAGAATCTAAAGTACTTCTATAATCACTTAAATTACTGGATAGGCCTTATCCCCGAATCTGGCCCACACCTCCATCCCAAGCAGGAATTTGAATTTGTTTCACCTTTATTGATGTTGTCTAGTATCCAGTAATAAATTTTGTGGTGCTCATCGTTTTCTCACGGTTGAAACTTATAGTTGATATTTTGTTCTAATAATATTTCAATCAAAATATCGAGGCACATGTAGTTAACATAATATGCCGTTTTTTCAATACATTCAGTTATAATAAATAGTGTCCTTGTAAGCAATATTTTCTAAGATAGATTTAACATTTGTTGAATCATGAACCCATAATAAATTGTATAGATACTTTTAAGTGATATGTCACCAAGTACATTCATATAGTCTAAGATCCAATCTACTTTATCAAAAGTTAATGAATTGTAACCTTTATCGGTACACAATTTCATAAAACTTTTAATGGTATCGTATAATTTAATTTACTTGTTAAATGTCTTAACAACTTCATTTGCACACTTTGAGTTTATAGCACACCAGTAAAAACACTCATCAGGAATAACAATATATTGTAATATATTCCGTACAAATAAATAGCTTTCGTGAGAGGACTTCCCTATCAAACAACGCTTAAGGTATTTTTTGTAGATTTTATCACTACTGTACCATAGCTCTTCCTGCAATTTGTCTTCAAGACTGTTCATGATGACAAAATTGTTTTCTGAAACAGAGGACGAATAAAATGCTATGTAAAGTTAAATCCCCAAGCTCTAGTATCAACGAAATTGAAATTTACTACTCGTTTATCATCACAAGTATTAAGTACTACTTTATTCTGTTTAATTGTAAACACATCATGTTTCTTTGATCTTATCAGATGCTGATAACGCCTTATTACGTCACCATCAAACAAAACATGTTTATAATCATTTATCGTAATCTGTTTGACGCTTGCGCGGGTAGAACCCTTTGATTTTTTTACAACTTTTTCATCAACCATGTAAGCATACATTTTTGCACGAAGTCCTACAAATTCCAACCTAATCGCGCCATGATTTTCATTTTTCATTAAGCCACGGACTTTTTTATTTTTTTAGAATTCCAGAGATATTGTTGGGGCTATAATCAGATGTATCGAGTTGTAAAAAAAATTATAAAATATTGTACAACTATGAAAATTTGGTTTTGCTATGTACCATAGCGACCCTCCCATTTCGTTACTAAACGTATATCCTTATGTTTACGTACATTTTCCATCAGCTTCCCAAAAACGCTATTAATCATTAATTTATAAAAATTCTCATCAAATTCATTTTGAGATTACGCATAGTGGTATTTAAATCGATATATTTTTTTAACCACGGGGACTGTTTAAAATGTAATATACGGTGTACTTTTACCAACTTTAATCCATATTTTAAATATATTTTCAAATTTCTGTAATGAATTACATAATTAGGTTTAGGATACAATGTAAGCAATAATTTTATCATTTTGGAATCAGATACGGATGGTACCATATGTTCGGGTGCCAATGGTAGATCACTGTGGCTCTCATGTAATTCTATGGGAAAGTCTAAATCACACTCGACTATATAGCCAATTTCCGAATCATCGTGATGGTTTATTAAATCTAAAGTTTCAAAATTATCAACAAAAGAAAAATCGCCAAATGGTAGAAATTCTGACATGATGGCTCCATATGAATTATTTACGTCGTAGTACATTAAATACACACTTTTGGAAGTGGGATCAAAATTTTCCCCCATGCACTTATTGTTAGCTTTAGCATATCGATTAGAACATTGAGCCACACCACCTCTAATTCCCCTCTCAATAAACATTAGCATATCAATGTCTGTAAATAGGTCTAACTGTACTTGTGTAATTTTAAGCATAGCATCGAATGCCAAACCGGGGGCTGTATAATAGTGCAGAGGATCAAGTTTGTAAGTACTTAAACAAGTTTGTCGAAAGTTTTCGAAAATGTCTAACAGTAGAACGTCCGTTTTTAGATACAAATCCGAGTAATCACCTAACGATTTAATATTAAATCTGTTCCAAACATTAACTGCATGTGCAAAACTCGCATCAAACGCTTCCTTGGGAGAGAGTCTGGTCTCGCTTAATTAAAGTATATATTCATAAGGAAACATACCTTTGCGAACTAGTAGCGAAAATTCTTCGGCATTGTTACAATTAGCGTGGGTAATCATTTTTTTACTATTTTCCAAATATTTTCAATACTACTACTCATAAATCTGAAAGAGTCAATAAATCTAAACCTAATTTTAGTGCCTTGTATTACTTTCGTGAAAGAAATATATCTTTCTTTGTTTATGGGTAGCAGTGAAATCTCACCGGAAATAGTAGCCAATTCTCTAATGAGGAAATGACTATCATAATCTGACAAATTATGAAACACGACTGGCAGAATGTGGGAGTCTTCATAATTTAGGTTGCAATTCTGATGTGATGCTCCCCGAAATGCACCAGTAAAATGGTTATGATCCCTAACTTTTATATCATAATCAGTAAATGGTTTTTCGCAACTGTGGAAAATCGTGGTGCTTTCAAAGTGCTCAACCTGATTGGGAGTTAAAGTATCCATAGGAATGATTTTATTGATTATTTCGGTAGTCCAATGTGCAATACTTTGAAGCTCTTTAACAAACCATTGAATGCAATCGTTTCTTCTATAAAGTTTAAATCGTGATAAAGAATCATTGTATGAACACTTCAAGTAGTAAGCAATGCTGAAGGGTGTATGTTTGGAGTAAAATATCGTATTATGTCCGTTAAATTTGTACATTTTTCCAATATACTTTCTAAATCTGCATAAATTACAAACAGTACCTTTTCCTGAAATGTGAAATTTTTGAACTGCAGAAACTTTTCTGCTTCAGTGGGTAGCTTGACAGAGCATCTATTAAGTTGATGACAGTGCGTGATGTGTTTTTGTAGAACGTGATCTGAAGAAAAATGGTTCAAACATCGATAACAAATGAATTTCTTGTGCTCCTTATTCGATAATTTTTTAGAAAAAAGAGCCGACATGTTTTTAATCCACGTGAAATGATAAACAGTATTATTTTTTGTATAAATATCACCCGCAGCTTGATAATTAGCAGAAAGCATTAAAAGATTTATGGGTTCTCTCACACTATTTTGATTTTCACTTAATACAAATGGTAATATAACTTTCCCCTGAATGCAAATCAAATTAATGGAGAGGTTGTTTAACTGTTCAAAGTTTTTTACATTGAACCATAATTCAAAACATACTTAAAATGAGGATAACTGTAAACTCTATCTGAATGATGTTGCACGAGATATAGTGCCGATACAACGACCCACAGGAAGCAATACTCATCATAATTTTTAACGTTCACTACCGCATGCTTTACTGCTATAAAGTAGGGAACTTTAACGTAAGTTGAAGGGCCACCTCTAAATGGGACATAGCTATGAATATTTACATTTAAATGTAATACTTCATGTAATGCCCAACCGAAATTCCTTTCGGAAAACTCCTCTAATTTTTTCTGTAATTTACAATAAACGTTTTCATTATCCCACTTACGTAAATTGGTCGCAATATTGATGGCATAATTTTTCATGGTAAATGTCTTCAACTCCATAACGTGATTTTGAGGATGGACAAATTTGCAGACTAAAAGGACATTCACCTTTAGCATCGATTGCCTTAGCATTAATCTAACCTTTCGTGCAAAACTATTGTATGCATTTTGTAAAAAAATAAGAGGGTCCTTGATGTTTGCTATATTGACTATAATTCCTGTAAGTAACCTATCATTGAAACATGAATCTAGAGAGTACCAACTTAATTTGCGTGTACGCTTTTTAGTGACACTGTTTAACTCTTATAAGATAACACTTTAGCAATGATAAATTACTTTCGAGTTTAAGAAAATTTTCTCATACCTCTAAATAAATTTTATTTTGAATTATATCTTGAAATAGCTTAATATTAGTGTTAATTATACGGATGTGCTTTACAAATTCATTTTTGGTTTTCAACAATGGAATAATACTTCTTGTTAAATTAACAATATCACTACTACTGGGTATACCCTTACTCATAGTTATCTTCAAAACTGTATCCAACACTGCAACAAAATATGAAGCACACGCGCTATCGATAATGTAAAGAAAGGAAACAAACATTATATTTATTATAACTGATGTGTAAAAAATAATAATTTAAGTAACTATAGAAGTACTTTAGGTATACAATTGCAATTCTAGTTGGGAGTGCAATATACTGACTGGTATAAAACTCCTCTTTATCTGTTTATATAGTAATATGAACCCAGCATTCAAGGTCAAAACTGGTTATAACTTGTTGCAAGAGCTTCAGCGTTCATTGACAGATGCATAGATTGCATTTTGTAGTGTTTACTGGGAACATCAATACTGTTCTCATGGCTTATGCTGCATCACTTTTGCTTGCAGAGGTCATACATTGCACTTTGTGGCGTTTAATAAGAATATGCATTAACTTAACCTTACTGACAGCATGCAAACTGCCTTCTCATGTCTATATTATGCTGCATTTATTAGAGTTCGTCACCTTTGCTTGCTCAGGTCAGTTCATTGTACTAACCACTTTCACTTGTAATCATTTTCGTTAACGTCAACAGATCTATGTGTATATAATGTTAAAGTTTTAATTGAATACTCATTAATTACTCACCATTAGTAATGGCTTCGTCCAGCAAACAATCTAAACTTTTACTAAAAAGGCAGGCAAAACCTTGTATTTTGCATGATGTTTTGGTGCGCCCATCAAATAACACCGCAGAACCAGCACCCTTTGAAGAGACCATCCCCATGATCTCCATAAGGGATAGTAATGTAGAGGATGAATTTTCGAAGTATTTCGAGAAGTACGTATAATTTTAATTAATATTATAGTTTCCTTTTATTAATTCATAGAGAATTTTAGTACAAATAAAATTATTCATCTTTTCAGCATAACGCCAGCAACCAAGGTTATAACAACACCCCCACAACCACCACCGTTGCGAAACCTACAACATGGAGGAAAAAATTGGCTCTTATAGAAGTACCTCCCACAGCAGGATGATGAGCCCTTCAGGCCTTTAGGGAAAACAGTATTCGGTGGTTACGACTATATTAATAGTGAGGTGGTGGGGATGAGGCGAGTGGAAAGACTGAATGAAGAACTGGTGGAGGCTAATCAATATTTATAGTGTGTGCGGCAAAATATAGTAGACTGAAAATATATTGCGTACGTTGGAAGGGATGGATGTGTGATGTCTTTAATATGTTTTTTTTGTGGAATTTATTGTATAGTTATCTTTTCATTGTAAAAAATAAATGTAAATTTTTTTTATATTTTTATTATTTCTCTTGAATTATTCTCATTATCCAACAAAATTTACTACAGCTAAAAATGATAGTGATAGTGATAGTTCAATTTGCGCTAGAAAAGTAAAATGATCTACACTAAGGAAAAAATTGAAAACATCTGGAAGTCTGACTTACTCATGTATAAATTTCTACATCAAAGTGAAGCAGTCATTTTTTACAAATTTTAAATGCATGTTGCGTTACAAATTTATTTATTGTAAAATATTATGCATGTAAAGAAAGTGGGAAAATATAGTACAGTTAAAAGTGAAAAAAAGCTTGCGTTAAATAAAAGTCAAAACAGTTCCAAAAAGCATGTAAATCTGAAAACTTTACGCCAAGTATTTATGCAATACAAATGACAATTGCATTCATACATTTGCAAATCCCATTTCAAAATTGTAATGTGAATTGGTGACTGAGATAAAAATAGAATGTTCGCATTCACACCTGCATAAAATGCTTTCAAAGCAAAATAACTTCGTTCATTATCCTACAATTCTTGAAGCAGTAATATCCACGCTCTATCGAAAATTGTAAATTTGGAGTCCTAATCAAACTAAATTAAAAAACAAGTCATGTTTTAAGTGCTGTTTGTAGTTTCAACATTGAATTGGTTAATTTAAAGAGCATTTCGATACATTTATACATGAAATGGATCATTTGCATGCATGTTTCTTCTGAGCTTACGTAAGTACAAAAAGTTGTGTTTTAAGTGCTCTTTATTGTTTCAAAATGGAATTGGTTAATTTAAGAGTAATTTTTTCATGTTTTGATAAATTTATACATGAAATTGATAAATTTCCACTTATAAAACACAACTGCGTTGAAAAAAAATTTTTTTTTGAGAATTAGGTGCAAATTTTAAATTTTCAGTAGCGCATCTTTTGTAGGAGTTTATTTTCAACCTCCCCCCACACCCTCCTACACCCTGAGGAAAAGGACGTCCACATCGAGTCGTATTTATTTCCATAGATATGCACATATATCTTTACTTACATCACACACCTTCAAAATACATCACTTTTATAGTTCAAGTACAAGTCTATCGTTTACACAACAATAATTGCAATTATACATTCCATTCTAGTACTATACTTGTATTTCAAGTTAAATATAATATTACAAATCATACTGATAATACTATATGTGTAATGCATTTTGCAATAGCAAGCTTTTTACTCATTACGAGTACAATCCATTTAAAATGGGTTGTAATTGCATATATAAATGTAAAATGTCCAAAGATACATTGTGAGAGTTAGTATTACTTTATTTCATTAAAAACCGTTAGAATCTATTTTAGAAAAAAAACACATTACAAATACTTTAGAAATATGTTAAACATTTAATTTTTTAGATGAACAACATATTACAAATATTTCCGAAATAAATAAAGGATTTTATTTTACGTCAGTATTTATCTTAAAAATTTATTGATTTTGTACAGTCTTAAATTTTTAATATAAATTTATGGAAAATATCACGAGAATATTGTTAGTTGCATAACATTTCAGGGTTAAAACTTTATTATTGTGCTCATAAAGGATTTCATTTTACATCAGTATTTATCTTAAAAATGTATTGATTTTGTCCATATGTATTAGATACGTTGAAAAGTCGACGGGGGAGGTGGGGGGTTTTTTAATACATTTTTGTCAAATTCTGGCGCGTTTTCGAGAAAAATTGATTTTTTTTGTTTGAAAAGGCTGAACTGCTTAAAAAATATTCCTATCACTGCAATTACTATTTTTAGCTTTTGACCTTGACATACAAATTTCCGCCAAAACGTTTGACCGCAGAGTGACGTTGTAATATGATGAGGATGGTGACATTGAAATTTCTATTTTTAGCGAGCTGCAAAAATTTAAATTTCCCGCCAAAAGTTTGACCTTGAAAAGATCCAAAAGCTTACATTTCTCACCACCAGAGGGTGAGTGACCTTGAATTGGTCCAGAACCGGCCCTTAACCACTACTTCTGTCTACATATCTAAGAAATCGAATATTAAAAGTATTATAATTTTCTACAAAAAATCCGGAAGATGAAGCATTGGCAAGTCGGTTAGAAACACTTGGAAAACTTAATAGAACTGTGCCTGTTTTGGTCGATTTTGAAATCTAAGTATGTACTAAATTAATTATTCAACACCCGGAAATAGGTTTATTCACACATATCACGTGTGTGCATGATTTCATCCAGTATTTGTCATTAATTTCGAACTATAGAATATTCGTTAGTACCCGACATCAGAAATGTGGCATAGTTCAAGAAAGCTGAAGGTGTAAAGCTTAAATTTCGGAAACTTTTATGTTGTAATGCTTTTGTACGTCTAGATACGAAGATATCTGAAATTATTGCATATGATAATAGAATTTAATATCCCAACTTTGAGAACGAAATATAGTTTTGGTTTGTTTACCAGTAATAGGTTGGAGTTTTAAATTAAGATTTGGTTTATACGTTGGCATTGGTAGATTGTGGATTCCCTTTAATATTTTAGTTGAGAGTTAATTAGATCCTTTGTAAACAATAGTTTTTCGCATATTTCGTTAATCATAGTTAATGCTGTTAAACCGCGTCATTGGATAATTATATGTCGTTTTAAAATTGTTATTTTGTATTAAAATATAGTGCGGAAAAGCATATATTGCAGGTTTAAAAACGTTTTGGCGACAGGCTAATGGCAATTATTTTTATTTATTATTTTTTTGGTCCTTAAACAAAAAATTTAGCTTCTAGATACGAGATTTTAAGGTTCAGTGTCGAGCGGACATCATCCACGTAGAGGATATGTTTACATTGATAACAGGCAGGTTGTTTTTATGATCCAATTTCTCCCGCTGGGTTCACGAAATTTCAGTTCGTTTTGGCGCGTGTTAAAATTTGCGTAATCAATCGATATTATTCGTTGGATGAGATAAAAATTCAATGTGTTATCCAAGATCCGTGTCGGCTTTCACCGCCGACCCTATTATGGGTTATTGAGTAGCTTCAACCAGCACATGATTGAAATATCGTGTCGTTTGCACATAGGGACATCCTTAAGCGTCCTTAAAAGAGGAGTTGAGTGTTAGTTGTGCGGAGGAAATTAAAAATCTACTCCCAAACATTAAGGCATTCGCGCTAACGGCTCGCTAGTAATAAAAAACTCGCTGTAAGTAAATAAGTTTCGTAAAGTAATAATTCACGTTCAAGTATCTGTACATATTTAAAGTTAATGAGCATCTTGTTAATGTAGACGTTAAGGTACCGCATAACCAAGTGAAATATCAATAAAACGCTATACTTGGATCGAAACAAGTTCACCGACTTCCACGAGGAAGTATATTCACTGAAGGTTCGAGTGTGGTTACGACGACGAACGCGCAAGTAAATTCGCGGCCAGGGGCCGTCCTCTGGGGCTATACCGTTTGCCGTATCAAGAGATTTGGAGAAATTTGGAGAGGTCAACGTTTCTGAGGCTGAGCTGCAATTAAAGGTAATCGTTCACGTGTCCATTTATTACTGCGTTGATGACAATTTCTATTAAAGTGTCGTGTTTATTTGCTTTTGTCTGTACGAATGGTTGAATGCGCTTTCCTTAAAAGTATAATTGCTAGTCCATCATTGATTAACTTAGTTAAAGCGTGTCCAACCGTGAATTATTCCAATTGTAGGAGATTTATTTAACTATTTTGTGACCATCTTGTATTCCAGAAACGTTAAAACTTGGAACGCTTAATATTTGCTGCAATCACTTTTGTTTTGGAAATTAAATTACAATAGATTGGTAATTGCAAAAATTGACACTAGGTAGTATCAATGTGATTTAAGTAAAGTATAGAAGAGTAATTATTGGTGATACGTAGCGCCGTAAGATTGTTTAGATGTATTTATGTTGATTTGGTAACAAATATATATCTAGGTTAATGAACTAAAGAGTGTTTGTTTTGTGTAATCAGCTGTGACCCCTATCTCTTACTACGGCGAACGTCCAGCTACCAACCGAAGAGGACCTTAACAAAGTCCTGCAGGTAGAGTACGTGGTTCGCCTGCGTATCTCCATTGAAGACTTAAGGCCGACACCAGTCCTAGGGATTCCATCAGGTCCAACGTTGCTGTAGAGCGGCGGCACGCTGTGTCAAGTGTGCAAGAAATCACTACTCTAGCGAGTGCACCAAATCTCACACTAACCGGGCAAAGTACGTAAACTGCGGTGGTTACCATCCGGTCAACTTCAGGGGTTTACCGAGGTACCCACGTCTTCCGCAGCGGAGGAAGACCGAAGCTCCAGCGACAGATGAGGATACCGCCGACAGCGGCACCCTTTCTAGTCCAAACCAGAGTTAGTTGTGAGCGGGAGCGAGACGGCTAAAATATCGAATGCGTCGAGAGCTGCAGACGAGAAAAAGCCCGCTTCACCCTATTCGACGCTATTCTCAGATTGCTCGGGGGCTTAGACGTGGCAAAGGTCTTACCTGTCAAAGGATGGCAGCGGCTCTAACTCCGGCACAAACTGCGACTACCCTGTGGCGAGTTATCCTCACACACGGTCTGGAGTAAGGATGCAGGAATGAGTATACCTAACAGTATCGATCCATTTAACTTTTACCTAGTAAACACAATTTACCACTCATTACACATTCAAACAACACTGATTCAGCATCATAAAATTGAATTAACAAACACAGACTAATAGTACTAATAATCTTCTTTATTCAATTACAGGTAATGCCCACAGGCAGCTATACCGAAGTCCGGGATCCGGAACCATGTTGGTGTTCTAAGGCACCAGCCCACCTGCTTCCGAGTCCGAGTCCACCCACCCACAAGTCGCGCCCACAACGTAAGGAAAGTAGAAATGAACAACACATCCCAACTAATCGTTCATCACTCAACAAATTATGTTTTTTCTTTTTTTTTGCGCAATCAGTATAACCCGTTGTAAACATACATTATAAAACTGTAAACCAACCCAAAAAAGTTGTAATCAAGCCTGAAAGAATAAAATACCAATATAATGAATTGTAATATAATAATGAATAAACTGTTTTAAATGACTCCATTAGCATGGGGCTGGTGTTGAGGAGCAGCAGACCACTAAACTTACACGCATTTATCGTCAATAAAACCTTATTTACAAGTAAACCTTGAACACCACGAAAGATTGATTTCAAAGTTAAGATTAAGTTAATTGTCATCCTCTTCATTAAACGCAACAGTAGTTAATCAAAAATATTTTAGGTCATTAAGAATATGAAAAGCACTCAGGTATTAGAACGCCAGTACTTTTAATGCTACATATAATGTAGTTGATCAGAAACATATACAGGATTGTCTATAGTTCTCCTATGAGAGTCAAACGCGGATGGGTGTATTATCGACAATTTATTCACCATGGAGAAATGTTCAGCACGTGGTCGTATTACTGCTGTTCCTCAATCTCGAATGGACAATTTAATGAAAAGAAAACGTTTTGAATTGCTGCGAGGAACTCGTGTTAGTAGTTTACCAGTAGTAGTTCCCGTCGCACATTCACGTGAAAATGTGCAGGAGCACCATCCAACTGCATCCACATCCTGTGTCTTGATATCGAGAGGAACATTTTCCAATTATTCTGGAAGTATTTGTTGGATAAATCTTCGAAACATTTCGCCATTCAGATTGCCTCTTACACGAGTCCCCAATATTCCTCCCCATACATTGACGGACCATCTATTTTGGCGATCAAGCGTACGAAAAAGGTATGGGTTATTGTCACTATAATAATGAAAGTTATGCCTGTTCACTAAGCCATTATTATGAAAAGTGGATTCATTGGAGAAAAGTACGAAGTCGAAAAAGTTATTTTCTTCACCCATTTTGTCCAAAACCCACAGACAGCAGTTAAACCGGGTCTTTCATAAAGCTCTTGATGTAGTTGGATATGATACAGGTAAAATTTGTATTTTTTTATAATTCGGCCGATGCTTCGTCTACTCATTCCCGTCTCATTGGCTAAGGTACGCTAACTTATGTGAGGATTTTCTATTATTTTTCCAATAACTGCAAATTCATTATCTTCATCACCAAGAAAGGGGTTTCCCCTGTTAATTTTGGGATAAACCACACCTCCTGTTGTTCGAAACACTTGGAGTAATTTTTCGAATGAACGTTTGTCCGGATGACTTCAAGCTGTATATTTTTGGGAGTAAACCCTCGATGTCAATAGAAAATTCTCTTGAAACTCTCCAAGTACTAATATCATATCAATACCGTCTTGTTGCGGATAAATATTCATTTTTAAATTTCAAATTTGTTTACAACGTGCGTCTAATCAACTAATGCAAGTCAAACTGACATTTATAATTTATTTTGTAACGGGCAATAAATGTTAAGATGTTGTTTTCCCAGCCACCTTTTTTGTTGCTTAATTTTAATACAGGAATGGACGTAATGTTATGTGAAAGAGAAAATGATCTTTTACAAAGGAACTATGATAGATAGGTATAGGGAGCCCTAATACAGACTGAAAGCCAACTTATATTCCTATCGAACTGTGCTATCAAGTACAGGGCGTTCTATTTCAAATAAAAAAGCTATTTGACATAAAAGTTTATCAAGTTGAAAGTAAATTTTATAACGCCCTGTATTATATATTTCCAGTATTTTCATATGTTATTTAAACCTTATTCTTATGGTAAAACAGTCATGTAAGCTGCGACTGAAAATTTGTAATCTACTGGGCGTACGGGACATTTGATTTTGAGTCTGTATTTTTAAAAAAATTGGAATATTTCGAGAACGGTATGTTTTAGGTATAGGAACCATAACAGTAACTAAACTTTTTTTAGTCTCTAGAATTCAAAAATGAGAAAAAGTACAGGATGTTCAATTTAAAAAGTCATGTGTTTGATATGTGTCTTATTGTTGACACACCCTGTATATACCAAAGTAATTTTAAAATGTGCACATAAAGACCCTATATTGAAATATTTACACAAATTATTACATTTCCGCTTTAAACGATCGACGCGTATGTGGTGCGCCACCCTGTATACACATGCAGATATAGAAGGTTATGCAATAGTATTATTTTTCACTATCGTTAAATCGACTTATTACCTCATTTTACAACTTTTGGCCAAATTTCGCCAAGATCGGCTATGGTGTCTGGATGTGTGTGTTTGTGTGTCTGTATGGATGTATGTTAGTATCCACGATAACTTCAGAACGAAAACACCTACGTACTAAAAATTTTGTATTTAAGCTTGGTTTGTACAATGTTGCCTGTTTTCGTTATGAACGTATAAAAAAGAGGTTGCATAGTTATCCTACACATATTATAATTAAAATTATTTTATTTCTTTTAAGTGTTTAAATTAGCATCTAGATGTCTATTGACTTCTACTTGACATGAAATTTTGTTTGTACTAGAATGAGGCCAGTTTGGTCTGTGACGTCAACAGTGGTGGGGGATGTCACTCCCACGTCGCCGTGGTCATTTCCCACCCCAATCGCTTCTTTTCGTGGTCATTTTTCAATCCCTTGATGGGATTTTCAACCCCTTGAAGACATTTCCACCCCCAATTAGTGACCTTTTGGCTGGGGGTCGGCTTCTTTATGGAGGCGTGTTTCAATGCTTTGATGGAAATTTGAGCCCTTGACGGTATTTTCATCCCCAACTAAGACCTTTTGGGCAGTACTAATAGTCTTTCTGCCAATCTACCCCCAGTGTTTAGGGATGTAGGGAGGGTCACATGACATTTTAGCATCTAATTAAGGCCTCAGCCCCTGGAGGGTAGGCAAACGCGCGCGCATGCAGTGTTCTGATAGGAGGGTCTGAGGTTAGGCCACGTCCCCCTCTAGTTTCTGATTGGAGCGTGGACTCCGACCCCAGGCTTCTGATTGGTTTCGGGGCGGGAATTGTCGACTATTTGGAGGCCATTTTGTCGGCCATGGTGGGAATGTTAAAAATGGTATTCTAATAAGGGGCTCATAGGACGCCCTGGTTTCTGCTTGTTTGCCAGCCCCTGGCTTATGGTACTCTGACACCCCGGGTTACTGATCGATGGAGGGGCGTGGCTTGTAGGCCATTTTGTGGGCCATTTTGTCGGCCATGCGAGAAATTTAAAATAGTATTCTAATAAGTTCCTGATTGCTAACGGCCATTTGGTTTTTTTAATTGTAAGACATAACCAAAGTTCCCCGATATTTTGTATGACGTCATAAATCTTGTTTTGGCGAGTGGAAATAAATTCAAAGTGTTAATCTGAAATCCTGTTCTATCAAAGCACATTGGTTATTACCAGTAATAAAAAGATAAAGAGTTTTTAATAATGTATTAGCAGTAATATTATTTTTACATCTCGTGTAGCATGTCAATCTCAGCATCACATAGTAATACAGCTTCTAATTGAATATTAAAGCGGTTGTTTTGCCTATTGGTCCTCGCATTGAAACATCTCTACTCTTCAGCCGCTTGTTAAATTGATGAATACGCTGGTCCTCGGAGTTGGTGGTGACTTCATAACGCCCCTTGAGCGTTTCCAGAGGTTGCGTGACGCCATGCAGAAAATACAGGCCACGTTAATGACGTAAGTAATATTTCAGCATTCATAAAATTTGTCACTAATATTTTATTTCTAGGTACGTGCTAAAGTACAAGATGGTAGTTGCAGTCCATCATCGTTGGAAAACATTGACGCTGTAAGCAGAAATAATTTTTATAAAAGTAAGATATTAGTCCAAGTATTGTTTTAGACGCCGTCAACTTCTTCAGCCAATGTTGTCCATATTTCTCCGCGAACCTGCAAGTGGAACCGTGAGCAACGCTGTCAGTACAATCCATATGTTTTTGAATTTTTCACATCTTAATCGGTATTTTTTAATTACAGGATATCACAGAAACCTTATATGGTAGTGGAATTAACAATAAATATTTCAAAAGTGTCTACGGGTAAAAAGTTCATCAAGAAATGTAGTACAACGTCAAAGAGGGTTGTATTTAAACTTAAAGATGCTGATGTCAATAAAACACCAGTTACATGGCTTAAGCCGTAATACATTTCTTTTGTACTAAGATTTGCTAAAATTAAATTTTTGTTGCAGAACGCTCTAGACGCATTGCTGATATAAATATGTGCAGGATTTAATGCAGCTGACGGGGTTGCGATGGTACTAACTAATGCCAATTTCCCGGACAAACCCGTATGATTTTCGTTCCGTCGTACAGACCAGCTGACTTTCACTGTAATGATGACCATGCTAGATAAAATATTGCAGAGTAACGTAAGTTCCCTTATCAATGATACGTTGAGTTTACAGGTGGACAGGGTTGTTTTACCTGTGGGGTATGGTAGGGAACGCATGACAGGTGTCAGTGTTGAAGAGTTTTGTCGACGAAAAAAAGGCATTATAACAATCGATAATAAAGAAAATTTATGTTTAGGGAGGGCCTTAGTTGTGGCCATAGCTTTAGCTGAGACCGATTCTCAATTGCCAAACCTTGGAAACGGTTACCCTATTTTGGATCGGAAGACGCAGGAGTTATGTGCTGCTGCTAATGTCGATTTATATAACGGTGGTTCTGTTGAACATATTTAACAATTTCAAGACTATTTAGTTGATTTCACAATACTTGTGTATAATTATAGGTTATGCCAAACACTTTATTTTGAAGGGCCGACAAATCCTAACCGTAAAGTGTTTTAAATGAGTTTTTTGACTACTTTAACTGGTGCCTTTTTAACAAAGTATTTTTACGAATTCTGCAGATATAAGACCAACCACAATCAGCGTCACAAGAATTACCCTAACACTTGTCCATGTTGTCAGTCTGATGACTCTCGTTTGCGTTGAGTGCAATAGGATTTTCCGCGTGAATCAATGTCTACACCAGCACAGACTTGACGGTTTGTGTAGCAGACCCCAACGCTATCGCATTTGTTTAAAGAGTGTATGGAAGGAAAAGATGCCTCATAAATGCGGTTTTGCATATTGCACCATGTGTAAATCCGAGAAACCTATCCGTCATTTCTGTTATATGTCCAAAAGCACGGCAGACTCGAAAAAACTCGCTAAAGATTATATTTTTGTTTTTTCACGATTTCGAGTGCCGGCAAGATACGCCTACTAACGCTCCTTCATGCATACCCCTACATTGTGCGTTACCCATCATGTCTGCAACTATTGTATTAATACCGATCTTGATATTGAGCAGTGTTGCAAACATTGCGAGCAACGCCAGCACATATTCACAACCTCTCCTGTACCTGAATTCCTTTCCTACATCTCCTCGCTCGCCAAGAAACGAGTCTCCATCACAGCCCTAGCTCATAACTCCAAATCCTACGGCTATCAATTTATCCTTAATGAAATCCTTAAGAACACCTCTGCTTGAAATCCCAAAATCATATCTAACGGCACCAAAATTATGTCATTTACATGCGATAATAACATAAAATTCATTGATAGCCTAAACTTCCTACCCATGTCCCTATCCAAACTCCCTAAAGCAATATTGTGTGCAAGACGTGAATATCCTTAGAAAAGCCTGTCTTGAGTTTTGGAAGAAGTTTGTCGAAGAAAACAAGGTCGACCCGTTTAGAGAATGCTGCACGATCGCTGGTGCATGTAGTCTTGTTTTCCGCAGAAACTTTATTCGATAGAATACTATTCGACTCATCCCAAACGGTGGATACAGATTGGGTGAAAATCAATCGAGGATTGCTAATCAATGGCTTCTCTGGCTCGAACATTTTGAAGGCAGACGAATTCAGCACGCCGGGAACGCGTGTGAAGTACGGTTAAGGGAAGGTATCCTGGTTGATGGGTTTTGTCACGATACAAACACCGTACACCAGTTTCAAGGCTGCTATTTCCACGGTTGTGAAAGGTATTACCCCGATCAAGCTGGTAATAATAAACGCGACCCGAATACAGTGTGTTTGGGTCGTGAGAAGATTGTAGTAACATCACACAGGATACGTTCCTATGGTTTAATAGAAATTTGGCAATGTGAATTCAGGTCATTTTAAAACAAAACCCGCACGCAAGAGACTTTGTTAGATCAAACAACGTTCTGAATCAGTTACCTCACAATCCCCGCGATAGCTTCTTCGGAGGTCGTATAAATGCGGTTAAGTTATATTATAAGGCAGAACAAGACTTGAAAATCAGGTGTTTGGATGTTTATTCACTATACTCCTACGTGAACAAATATTCCAAGTATCCGGTGGGGCATCCTACACTTCGCATTGATGCTGAGTGCTTAAACCTCGACTTGAATACTGCCGAGGGCCTTGTGAAGTGTAGTGTGCTCCCTCCAATGGATGTGTACCATCCTGACTTGCCTATTAAGATGCACGGTAAATTAATGTTCGTCTTGTGTAGAACCTGTGCTGAAACTATGTTCCAGCATGATTGCACACATACGCAGGGCGAACGTAAATTTACTAAAATTTACGCGGCGGAAGAACTTCGTGAGGCTATATAATTAGGGTACCGAGTCTTAGACGTTTTTGGAATGTGAGAGTACCAGGTTTTCCAATACGACAGGGTTAGTATGCGCGGGGTCTTTTCTCGGGTTACGTCGATAACTTCCTCAAGATCAAACAAACGTGCTCGGACTGGCCTGTGTGGTGGAACAACGACGAATCGAAGGATAGATACATCCATGAATATTTGGAAAGGGAGGGGGTCTAATTGTACAAAGACAAAATCTGCGCGAATCCAGGTCTTAGACGCATTTCAAAATTATTTTTAAAATCATTTTGGGCAAGTTTGAGCAGATACATAATTTAACGCAGACCACAATTATTACTGAACCGCACGAGTTTTTCAAAATTATAATCGATCCTTCCAAGGAGGTATGGTCGTAAACAGACTTAGACCCGATGATGGGTGGAACCGCAAAATACTATCAATGTCGTCTTGGCAGCAACCGCCAATACTCGCCTGGTGCTGTGCAGCTAGCTGGAAAAACCTGTCGAACGGGCTCTGTACTTTGATACAGATTCCGTGATTTTTACGGTGAGTGGGTCCCACCTGTCGGTGATTTCCTGGGTGGTATTACTGATGAGTTGGAGGCCTACGGAGTCGGTAGTAGAACCACGGAGCTCGTAAGTGGGGGCCCTAAGAATTATGCGTACAAGGTGTTCTCATCAAGGAAAAATGAATACATCACAGTGTGTAAAGCCAAGGGAATCGCCCTAAACTGTAATCATTTCCAAGTAGTTAAGTTCGATACTCTAAAATCGCTAGTGTTGGATGACGTCGAACATGTATACAGAAACTGACCGTAATATTCTTAGAACCCCTGCATACGAAGTTGTGTCAAAGCCAGACAGCAAGATTTACCAGGTGCAGTACAATACGCGCCGCAGAAAGGCTTCCCTACGGTTGCGTGACTCGCCCAGAGCTTTACGATCTATCCCCAGTTTCTAGCTTTAAAAATCCCGTTCAACAGCTACGTGACCATCCATTCCAGTCCTTTTTTATTTATATTATATCCAGTGATTTTATTTATTATATATCCAGTGATTTTAATTTTAGATATATATTTTAGATTACAATACACCTGCAAATCACCCTTGTTATATACCTTTTTACTAGCTTAACTTGTATGCAAAACTCTGCGCTAGCGTAACACGTTAATTTGAGTGATAGTACAAATGGCTTGTGTGTGTGTGTGTGTGTGTGTGAGTGTGTGTGTGTGTGTGTGTGTGTCGTGCGTGCGTGCGTGCGTGCGTGCGTGTGCGTGTGCGTGTGCGTGTGCGTGTGCGTGTGCGTGCGCGTGTGCGTGCGCGTGCGCGCGCGTGCGTGTGTGCGTGTGTGCGTGTGTGCGTGTGTGCGTGTGTGCGTGTGTGCGTGTGTGCGTGTGTGCGTGTGTGCGTGTGTGCGTGTGTGCGTGTGTGCGTGTGTGCGTGTGTGCGTGTGTGCGTGTGTGCGTGTGTGTGCGTGTGTGCGTGTGTGCGTGTGCGTGTGTGCGTGTGTGTGTGGTGCGTGTGCGTGTGTGCGTGTGTGCGTGTGTGCGTGTGTGCGCGCATGTGTGTGTGCGTGTGTGCGTGCGTGCGTGCGTGAGTGCGTGCGTGCGTGCGTGGGTGCGTGCGCGCGTGCGTGCGTGCGGGTGCGTGTGTGCGTGAGCGGCGCGCGCGTCTCTGCGCGCGTGCGCGTGCGTGCGGGCGTGCGTGCGTGCGTGAGTACGTGCGCGCGTACGTGCGTGGGGCGTGCGTGCGTGGGGGCGTGCGTGCGTGCGTGCGTGTGTGCGCGTGCGTGCGGGTGCGTGTGGGTGCGTGCGGGTGCGTGCGTCCGTGCGTGCGTGCGGGCGCGCGTGCTTGCGCGCGTGCGTGCGTGCGTGGGTGCGTGCGCGCGTGCGTGCGGGTGCGTGCGGGTGTGTGCGGGTGCGTGCGTGTGTGTATGTGTGTGTGTGTGTGTGTTGTGTGTGTGTGTGTCTGCGTGTAATCTCAAAGTATCATTAGAATGACATTACTCTGTATGGATTTCTTTGGCTGCCCAATTGCAGTGTTCAGTAGGTTGTATGTTGAAAATTCACGTGGTTTATTGGACATGTACCATCACACCCAGTTCTAAACCTTTCACCCGACACACCGTGCATCTACCGTGTAATGGGAACCAACGGATAACATAAAACACATCATTGCTTTTACGTTAGTACCTTTCAACCTGTGATCATAAAATGAACTCGCCGTATTATGAACCCAAAGTTGAAGATTTTGAACCCTTAAGGAAAATTTTTTATTGCTTAACAATATCTGATGATCATGCAGTCGTGGAGGAAGAAAATGAGCGTTACGTCAAAGACACTGAGAAGATCGCTGAGAATGAAACGATTACTGGAGATCTATCAGATAAGGAGGATGCTGCTGGTGCATGCGATGTAATCTCGTATTTGTCAACCTTCCAAGACGTTCGCTCAATACATCGCTGGTAAGTGATTGCTTATTTAACCACGTGTGCAGATTTTTAATGCTATGTTATAATTACAGGCATGGATTTATCCACATTCATCAACAGGCCTTTCAAAATGTTAAGGAGGAGACTGGGGCTGGATGCAATCTTGGACTCGTAGCAATAAAGTACGAAGACAGGGTAGTTGTGGAGCTGGCTGAATTTAAATAAGCGATTTTGAAGGCCGAGGACCAGCGTATTCATCAATTTAACGAGGGGTTGAAGAGAAGATCTGTCTCAATGCGAGGATCAACAGGCAAAACAACCGCTTTAATAATCAATTAGAAGCTGTATTACTATGTGGTGCTGAGATTGAAATGTTGTTGAAGAAGGTGTAAAAATAGTATTACTTATAAAAAATTATTAAAAACCCCTTATCTTTTTATTAGCGGTAATAACCAAGGTTCTTTGATAGAACACGATTTCAGATTAACACCATGAATTTATTTACCCTGACAAAATGGGCCGAGGGCTTTTGACGTCATAAAAATGGCGGAGAGCTTGGCTTATGCCAATTAAAACAAAATGGCTGAGGGCTTCGCTTATGTCTTATAATTAAAAACAAAATGGCCTCCAACAATCAGAAACCAGGGCGTCGTATGAGCACCTTATTAGAATACCATTTTTAAATTTCACACCATGGCCGACAAAATTGCCTCCAAATTGTCGACAATCTCCGCTCCGTAACCAATCAGAAACCAATGCACCAATCAGGAACTGGGGCGGGGGTGCTACCCTCAGAGCCTCCAATCATAACACTGCATGCTCGCGCGTTTACCTACCTTCCAGAAGCTGAGGCCTTAATTAGGGGCTAAAATTTCATGTGACCCGCTCTACATCCCTACACATTGGGGGTAAACTGGCAAAAAGGCTATTAATACAGCCAAAAAGGCCTTAATTAGGGATAAAAATACCGTCAAGGACTGAAAACTTCATCAAGGGGTTAAAAAACGCCCACGAAAAGAAGCCGACCCCCAGTGAAAAGGTCACTAGGGGTAAACATTGTCTTCAAGGGGTTGAAAATTCCATCAAGGGTTAAAAAATGTCCCCGAAGAGAAGCCATAGGGGCGGGAAATGACCACCGCCACGTGGGCGTGACATCCCCACCACTGATGACGTCACAGACCAAAGTGGTCTGTTTAACATAGATTATTGTTTTTGTTTTTAAAATGTTGCATATTTACGTCATGAGCTTAATATAAAAGTATATAAAGAAAATGTTATTAAAATTATTTCATTTCTTTTAATTTCCATTTTCTAGGTTGGAAGGTGTGTGGTGTTCCACACCAGATATTTTATTTTCAAATCATAAATCAATAGTTATACTTATATTTATTAGTATATCTAAAATTGATAGGTATAGTTTCCATTTTGATTGTGAATTGTATTAAAATTTTATTATTCGTTTTTCTTATATTTCGATGTCGGATAATACAACATAAATTATGCATTTAGCGTTCTCAAAAAATATGTAAATTGATTATAAACAAACCGCTCTGTCAGTTCTTTCATTTACCACGATCTAAGTTTTATTTGGTCCTATTGTGCGTGCAAAGGCGTCATGGTTGAGAAGATATTAAATTAAATCTACTAGCAATCTCTAATATTACGCGCCAGAAGGGATTCTGATCGTGCTGTTGTGAAATGAATCTAGAAATTGAACAAATAAAGCGTTTACCATGACGATCACTCGTACATATAGATCATCAGCCAAACACACCAATATTTTTTGCTTATTTAATATCATTTATATTTTAAAGGTTCTCAGCTAATATACATTTAACAGTAAGTATACGAATTCTGAAGGATGTCTCCTGGGATACTGTATTAAATTAAATGAAAATATTGAGTATTGAGAGCATTTTAACACTGTCATATTTCAATATGATAATCTTTAAATGATCAGAGAGTTTCTGAGTAAGATTGTCATTTTAAACCGTGACGATCACTCTTGTAAACATGCACAAGTTACTGTATGAAAGTACATTGTAATTAAATACCAAGTAAGACCGTTTTATGTCAATTCACAATTATTCGTCTCACATGAGTATTTTTTCTTCCAGAACCCGTGTTTAATTTTTTATGTTTTAATAAAATTATGTGAAATTATGGTTATAGTTTTAGAATGGCTAACATTATTCTAATCATAAAAAATGATTAGCAAGCACAAGCACAGTTTGCTCTATTGATTTTCAATTTTATGTAAATACAAAAGATTTCTTACGTTTCAATAAATTCAATTCCTAAGACAGTTTAGATTGAAGAATGATTCTTCTTAAAAAAACAACATTATAAGAGTTCACGTTTAGTAACCGATTGTTAATGTAGATTTGGTATTTCATGATTAACTCCTTTACGATGCACGATCTGAAAGTCATATTTTTGTAACCGCAATTTCCACCGTTCTAATCTACCCGAAGGAATAGTGGTCGGTTGCAATTGTAAATTTCGTATCCTTTGAATATCCTCTAAACCTCACAATGGCCCATAATACATATAGACATTCCAATTCAGTGACTTTCACAAGAGATAACCTTTTCCCCTTTTCAAAATTTTGTAATAATATAGCACATAATTTAGAGTTTGAAGCATTTGTTTGTACACGAACCGATTTTGCAAAAGCAGTACAAGTTAATATGGGAGATGTGATGAAGCGTTCTTTCAGGTTTCTACACCAGTGTTCTGCTGCGTCCGTCAAAGTAAACTTTTAACGTCCACGAATTATTTCTTTAGCGGAACCCATTGCGTTGAAAAGTTTTCTGCAAATCTCCGGTAACGATGAAAGGCTTGAAAATATTCCAACACCTTTCGCTTTTTTAGGAGTGGAACAGTTCACTTTTTCTCTACAATATACCATAAATAACGCAGTTCCTTTTAACTAATTCGCACTTCGCTTTATTTGCCGTTAAGCCAGCTGTTTAAGTAAGTACCAAGTCGGACACAGCGATAGATATACAAACACATACGGTTGTAAGTAAAACCGTAACATAGTTTCTATCAAATGTTCCCATGTCGCGGAAGCATTGTGAAAATCAAATAACATCATTGTAAACTGGAATGAACCACATCCCCGTACCGTAAATATGATTTATTTGACGCCGGATCTGTCTCATTTGCATCACGTGATCTGTTTAGGATTATTGAGGTTTATGGTAACGAATATGCATCGTTCTCGTTGCTGCATTTTTTTTGGAAAGTCGATACAAAAACGATAGTATTCGTGGTTTGTTTTTTTAATTTATGTTATCGGCCAACCACGATATCTGGTCGTTTTAAAAAATCTATTCGCAATGTATGTAATATTAGTATGGATATTGGGTACAACAAATGTAGATAGTACCAGATTAATACACTTCCCCCGAGTAAATCAATATCATATATATATATATATATATATATATATATATATATATATATATATATATATACATATATAGCCCTTCGAGTATTATTGGGATCCACATGGGTTTCATTTGTACACCAGCCGGCCTATAGGATATTCCGCCAGTGCAATGTACGTGGTTTTTATGAGTTTGCCACGAGTTGAATTTTTGTCTCTCCTGCTCTCTCCTATGTATGATTTGCCGCATTCGGATGGTAGGTTGTATACACAATCTTGGAGTTCTGGTCTTCATTGTGTGGTTTGGCTTTGGTTTGTATTCCATGAGATACCTAGTATATATGGTATTACGGCTGTGTATTTAGGTTATTTTTCGGGTACCATTTCATTGTTTAGGTCATTTGTTCGATCGGAGTAGAAATTTTTCTTTTAAGTGTTTTAGCTCTATCATACAATGATTTTGTCCCGCCTAACTTCACACTTTTGTGGTGGTTTTAATTGTAGGGGTTTCTTGCATACATATGTCGTGAAAGTGTTGCCATTCCTGTGAACAAGTACATCCAAGAATGACAACATTTTCACTACAGTGTATACTAATGTGAGACCATAGTAACAAAATAGTAAATCAGTGAAACAGAAAATCACTAACTGTTAAATTTTGTATGTCTATACTCTTCAACTTTTTCTATAAACGAATTTACGCTACCATTCGTATAGTTAACCGTAAGTTTGAAATTATATTTAAATACCATTAATTTCTTTATACCTATTTGGATTATTAATTGCTAGATTTCGTAATTGAGGTATAGAATTTGATTCATTTTTATGTAAATGTTGTCAACTGTAGGTAACGAAGTTCTATCTCAATTTCTCCCAACTGCCCTAATAAATTACTTTGAATTACACCTAAGGTTTCATTGTTTCTTGCTTCTGGGTCAATTTTGATGCGATATAAATAAGTTAGAATTAATGGATTTTGCTAAATTACTTACAGAATGTTCATTACCTTAAATGTTCGGTAATTCTATGACTTCGTATGACTAAAATGCCAAAAGATTCTGTGCACAACATTTCATTTAATACGTTCAAATGGAACTGATTGTTTCACTCAGTACTTTCGTAAAACCTGCTAATACGTGTATTAAGTCATCGTGTGTTAATCGATATGGATTCATTTTATACAAATAATATGTATATGTAAAATATTATACAAAAATTCTAAATATAAAACAAATATCAACACAAACAATATTTAATACAAAACGTTTGAGCGCAAATTATGTATACTTAAATATTTGAATGTTTGTAATGCTTTAAGTACAATTTTGGAATATTTTGAAATGTTTATTTATGATAAGTATGGTTCTGTATATAACTTCATGGATAAGATATTAATTGTCGTTGTTGGGATTTCGATATCAGTACTAAAACGTGAAAATGGTGTAAGAAAATAGTATATTACGTAATAAGTGTTGTAAAAGGGATATTACGGACGGAGACGGAGATGGAGAATGATACCGAGACAAAGACAGACACGGACACGGGCACGGACACGAACACAGATACAGACACAGATACAGACACAGACACAGACACAAACACAGACACAGACGCAGACACAGACACAGACACTGACACAGACACAGACGACACGGGCACGGGCACGGACACAGACACCGACACACACACACACACACACACACACACACACACACACACAGACAGACACAGCCACAGACACAGACACACACAGACAGGCACAGACACAAACACAGACACACAGAAAGATACAGGCATAGATACAGGCGCACACAGACGCATAGGAAAGGCCACAATACACTGACAGACACTGGAGTCAGAAAGGCGCAGTCGGGGATACGGGTACGATCACAGTCACAGATGCAGACACTATACAGGCATAGGAACAGGTACTTGTTCCGGTACTGGGACAGATACCCGCATAGATACAGACACAATCACAGACACAGGCACAGGCACAGTTACAGGCACAGGCACAGGCACATGCACAGGCAAAGTCACAGGTACAGGCGCAGGCACAGGCATAAGCACAGGCGCAGTTACAGGCACAAGCATGGACACAGGTACAGTTACAGGCACAGGTACGTACACAGGCACATGTACAGGCACAGACACAGACACAGACACAGGTACATGCACAAACACGGGAACGGACACAGTCACAGGCAGAAGCACAGACATGTGCACAGGCATAGGAAGAGGCGCAAGCATAAGCAGACACAGGCACATGCACGGGTATAGGCGCCAGCACAGACATACGCGCAGGCTCAAGGACAGGAACAGGTACCACAAGCACAAGTAAACACATATAATCGTGCACGCTCATACAGATGCACATATATGTGAGAAATCTAGACCACTGGAACTGTGTCAGGATCTGTAAAAAACAAGCTACACCCACGTACTACACAGAATTAAAATCAGTCGACCGCTGATGACGCTAGCGTAGCTATTAAAACGCTTTGGGTGTTTTTATTTTGTGTGATACGTGGGTGTATTTTGTTTGTTTGGCATAGACCACAAGGTTGTTTAAAGCGTCCTTCCAATAGCGCGGGATATTAATTAAAATGGTCGAAAGTTTTATCCGATAGAAATCTTATAATTACTGGTCATCCATCCCATCGAGATCGAGATCGAGGAATAATTTTTGATTAAGGAGGTAATAAATGGTTATATACTTCATACGTTATATAAGCGGTTAAAAGGGCGAAATTTCCCATTATCAATATTCTAATTACAAATCAATAACGTTTCTGGAGAGAGTATTTTCTAGGTAGAAATCCGTACTGGTTATTTTACCTGTTAGCTGAAGTAATTTAGAAGATGGATTTCGGGATTCAAATATCGCTTTTGTTTATAGAGTCACAATCTTGATTCAGGTAAGAGTCGTAGTTCTCTATTGTTATTTGTAAACCTTTTCAGAGGTGTTAACTGGGTACTGAAGAAACTGTAGGAATAACATGTACCGTATACTTTTCCCTGTAATTTATGTACAGTGAAAAGTTGCTTAATTGGATTACTCATAGCGATAACGTGGGACGTTCCTTGAGTATGTCATACCTTCTGTTCAATTAAACTCAATAATAGTCAAGCTAAGCGAAAATTGTTTTAAATTCTTTCATTCGCTATTTTTGTTTAACGCTTTAAATGAGTTGCTGAAATAATATCTATCATCTAAAACTGCTATGTGTATGCGCAAAGTAACTTTCTATGCTTATCAATCGATGCTTGTGCAATCTAATTTAGGAAACATTGTACGATGTCAGTAGTTACTTATTGTAAAGGTTAAAAAAAAATTAAAATTGGGTTACATTTGAGTAATTAATTGTACATGATATTGGTGCATCAACGTGAGTGAAGTGGTAACTGTAACGTAATAATATAGAAAGTATCTAAATTTTAATTTTTTCTGAAGGTGTTTCTAGTCACTTAGAGTCAAAAGTAGCCTTACTGATCCGTACTTCTGCGCCTATTTAATTTAAATTGTTATTGCAAGTTCAATCAAGCTATTGACAGTCTAGTTTAACTTAATCTCACAGTGTGAGATTCATTTTCATTCTGCAATAAGGTATTATGTTTATGTGAAACGTTTGCCATTGTTTACATTTAGGGATGAGTATCTTAAACATTTACTTGTGCAATACATATAACTAATAGTTGATTCTCCCAAATTTATTATATTTTTGGTTTGGGGTAGTGTGGCGCATCCTTCTGTTTATTATGCGTATTAAATTGAACATTCTGTTGAATTATTTAAAAGCCGACGTTTATGACTGAAATACATGCGCTTTACGTTGACCCTTCGTTGTTTTCATTTACTACTGTCCAGACCTTACTAATACCTTTAACTTAGCTGGAACAGTCTTTAACGTTGTTATATATCAGTATTCTAGCTGGTACCCATTTGTTTTCTCTTTCGTTATCGTCTATGACCCCCCTCCCCCCCCAAACCAGTTTATTTTTCTACGCTACTTGTCAGCCTTCTGCTGTGGCAAATTGCGATATGGCCACGTTAGAAACCTCTCGGAAGTAATCTCATTCCCTATATCGCACTTAAATGAAGATTGTATTGAGGAAACTGCAAGTCGGGCGAATTGGATTTTGGAGAGAATAACTTTATGTTTGATAGAAGTAAAATGTCAGATTGTAATTGTTCGTGAACAGTATTAAGATTAGGCCTTACACCGCGGATGTTACAATAACGGTCATCTTTTTTTAATGTTGCACTCTCAATTCGATAGGAAGATTACAGTGAGCTCGAAAGAAAGAATATGATCAGAATAGATTTAGGATAAGGAAAGGGTGATGGCAGTCCTTACTACCCTTAGGTTAAAGTGTCATAAACATAACATATACAATGGTAATTTTCTTGGATTTGGTTAAACAATAAGCAACTATTGAAACTGTGAAATGATCATAGTCTATGCTAATTGAAAACTTACTGAAACAGTCGATTGATATTATTTTTTGATGCAATAAAATACCGAATAAAATTTAAAAGAAACGGAATTTTTATTAAAAAAGTATTACATTTAACACTTATTTACATTTAATCAAAATTACAATTCGCTGTTAAAACTACTATGATAACGTTAACACTACGTTGGTATGGTTTTACATAAAGGGTTAAAAATAACCAGTACAAAACTAAATAATCCTTTACAATTTTGTACTATAATTAATTTAATTTCCACGCATGTGAACCAAAGGGATTTATGAAAGTTACTTAAAGAACCAATGTACTGAAGTAACAAAGTAACACCAGGAATAAAAATTGTGAAGGAATTTTACGGTACAAAGATGAAATGGTTCTGGAAGTTCAGAATATACCTAATTGTAGGTTAAACAGTTGCAAACAATGTGTGAATTCACTAGTCTATTTAAGAGGCAGTAGTTTATAGTATTATTAAATATTCTAAAAAATGAAATGCGAATAATCATTAATGAGTCATAAATCTAAGGATATATTCATATAATAAGCAATTCAAATGGCATTGGTGTTAAAACATAATTATAACTAAATTGCTAGTGCTTTAAGTGAAAAGGATATATAAATCCGAAGTCTCATAAAAACCAACAGTTTTATAATTATACATGTAGTTGGTCTTAAGAAAATCGTTTGTGAAAAATGTAATCAAATCAATATTTTACACACATTTATTAATGAAACTTTAATATTAATTAACGTTTTCTAAATTTTTTCCCACAATGCATACGTTTAAAAATTTAAAGATGATTTGTTTACTACCATTGACTTTAACACACTAATAAAGTCAATTCTACTACATCTCTATTATATTATGGTTTTAAATTTTATCTTTTGACGTCATCACACATTTTGATAGTAATTTTTACTTTCTTGCTAAACAAGAAAGTATTGCAGTTGAAAAAAAAATCGAAAAAAATAAATTGCGTTATTTTGACGTTTTACGACTCCCTGAACCCGAAAAAAATTTTGACAAAATTTTTCAAAATGTCAGCCGAAACTATATGGACGATTTTGATGAAATTTGGAATGAAGGCCTACGAGACAATTATGTCGACAAAACAAACTTTTAAACGCAATAGGTATACAGGGGGTGAAAATAAGGGTGTTATTTTGGGGGCAAATTTTCAAATTTTAACATAGATGATTGAAATTAACGTCATTAATAACTCGCATGAAATGCAATTTTTTAAAACTTTCAAAATTGAATATGGCCGCTGTTACAATCGTATATACATTTTTTGTATATTTCTGATACCGTTCATGATATAAAAGAATTGAAAATAGACATGCGTAGCTAAATAAAGGTTCTTTCAAGAGATTTCTATACGTATTAAATTATGGTATAGATTTGCCTACATTTAAGGGGTCAAACTTAAGCAATTATTCGAAATTGATTTATTCAAAATTCTCTCCAAGCATTTTTTTTGTTTTTTTTTTTATATTTTCTAGGCAACCAGTCACTCTTATGAACGCAATTAACCTGCTTCTTCTAAATCTACTAGTACAGCAGATATAAATTTTCAAATATTTAATATTGATATTATTATAACTGTCTAACTATTTTGGTTACAAACCTGAGATTTCGGAAATAAACTTTATTCATTTGCGCTAATGAAATGATATCATGATGAAAACACTACTTCCGGTTTTTCCGGAAATTGAAAACATTACTCGTATTCCTAGTATAAGATACACATATTCTTACTTTATTTTAAAGGGAGCGAAATTTGCTTTAAAATGATATGAAACAGTCCATAGTTATCTTGAAAGATAAGCGAGATATTTATTTTTAACTTTCATCCTACATATACATATGTAGGTATAGAAGGCTATGCAATCGATTTTTTTTTCACTATCGCTAATCGACTTATTAGCTCATTTTACAACTTTTGGCCAAGTTTCGTGAAGATCGGCCATCATGTCTGGATGTCTCGGAGAGGGGGGGTTTATTAGGGTCTGTTTTTGGTTTTTATTAAATATAACAGCTGAATATTTCAAAGATAAAAAATACCCTAGATATTTTTTAGTATTCTCCAAGAAAGTTCTGTAATGAACTAGCATTCACCTAATTATTTTATATTTTCTTACTTTTGACTCATCAAGGTATCCTATAATTAATACTCCAATTTTAACCCGTAACTGGCAGGGTAGCTTTTTTTGTCACTCAGGTAACGACGTGGGGTTATGACCACCCCAATTTTCTTCGTTCTCATGCCTTGCCACTTGCTAAAATTATAGTTTTTGTCTATCTATAATCAACCATTAAAGCTTATTAATCATAAATAAAAGATATTATCTTTGAAAACTATTTTTTTTAAAAGAAAAATCTTTACTACAATATTATGTCAATTTTGTGAAAAAAATGAATGTCTCTAATTTTTTATTTCTACATTGCAACTTAATTTATGTAATTCAACTAGAATATTAAAAACAAAAAAAATATCGAAGTAATGTATAAATGTTAACAAAAAAACATTTAGGTCTATAGGGTCCATATTTGGCAGCGTTCAATTCAGGAAATCTTTGCACACTGTGGCACTACATTCTTTACAGACAGGAGTGCGGCAATGGTGGCAGTGTACTGGGTTTCCTTATCTGCTTTTCTTAACCCTTTTCCACATCTCGCCTGCTTGTCAAGCAGTGCTGGTGGGCCATGTGGAAATTCTTGTCCTACGATACCAGCTATGGAATGACGCAACATGCGTAGCAGACGGACGTTTGCAAGACGTGTTTTCAAATGGGGTTCAACCAACTGACGAGCTAAAGCTTTTATGAAATCATTCGATTGTTAATCAATTGGTAGAAGATAGTCAAAGACCTATCCTCTGATTGGTTGAGTAAAGTGTGCACTTTTCGTCGAGTGCATCAATCCCCCTTTAGTGGCATTAAAAAAGCTACAATTTCTGGTTTTCCCGAGTCAGGATCTGTATTGCTGCCATAGTGGATTGAAGACAATAGGAGCAGCACTTTGTTCTGTTTAGATACGAACGATAGCAAGATAAGAACTCAGTAGGAACTTCTTTTTTGTTTTTTCGAAGAGTTCCCACATAAATAAGGCCTCTTTTAAGTAACTCTTCGGTCAGGGACACAGAAGAGAATCAGTTGTCGGCCGTGATGTTGGTGTTAGTTCTCTCTATCGGAGCGACAAGTCTCAAAACAGCTTGTGCAGGTTTTGCCATTTCCTTCTCCTTATCAGTGAGAGTTGCATCGTCACTATCTTTTCCTGCATAGATGTGGGTATTAAATAAGTAGTGAGTTCGCGCATCATTTAATCACATCAGCTTGATTCCGTATTTACGTGATTTCTGTGGGATGTACATGCGAAAACGAAACCGGCAGCGGCCCTTAAAACCAATCAACGTATTATCAGCGTATTCGCTAATAGAATAGCACGATTGGCAGTTTTTGATAAACCCATTGAATATTTGCGAAATTGCTACTACTGGTTCATTCTTTTTGCGCTCTTTACAGTCAGACGCATTATCAAAACGAAGGCATTGCAGAATCGTTGTTACCCTTCTAATGGAAAACATGCAGCGTAATATTTCCCTGCTGCTCCCATCCGTCACGAATAGCGAGTTCAAATCTTCGTTATTTGATTTGAAGACCGCCGAAAACATCAACATAATAAATGCTTTCAAATCCTCCACGAATATCTTCGTATTTAGTACGTGATCTATCATTTAGCTGTTCCCTTAATAGAACAAGCTTCGTGTCTGCTCGTTGCAAATTTCTTGAAGGATTTCGTCAGTAAAGGGAACTTTCCAACAGGATAAATGATTGCAGGAAATACCGCGATTTGCTCCTCCCTTAACGTCCGAAATGTGCGGAATGATATTACGCTATTTTGTGCGAACATTTTGTTTAGGGTCTAGTTTGCTCCACTTGTATTCGTTCTTACCACGTAGCCCACTCCTAAGTCGTTTTTGTTTTATAGCCAAAGGTTCATCGTCTGAGTATGATGTGCTCGCTATCGTGTCTCTGCCGTGGCTTAATGGAGGATTACCTATTTTGTCATTGTCGTTGTCAGTGCTGTGTGGAGTATAAATGCCATCTTCTAAAGGTGTTGCAGGAACTTTATTATCACCTTCAGTAACTTGCAAGAATCATGATCACTCAATAATACACCTTCTATGTTACTAAAATCACTTTCTGGTTCATTTAAAATGTTCTCAGCCCAATATGGGAAACTAGAATCATCTGCCCGTAATTGTTTAATCGTTTTAAATGCCATTTTGCGGGGCAATACGCTAAGTAATAAAACAAAAAAAGTCAAGTAAGTAGCGACCTGGGGTGTGAGAACTCCTTATGCTTGCTAATTATTTTCTATTGTAGACACCATTCACGCAAAAAGGTGATGTATATACTTAGGTGGTGCAAAACACACTACTCGAGAGGTATGTGGAGCCTGGTGATGTCACCTACCGATTTTGTCGACTAACTGAAATTTGAATATCTGATGGGAGTTCTTACACCCCTGTCTCGCTGGTTACGGATTAACAATACTTATTTCATTATTAAGTAGCAAATTATTTACTTATTGACATTATGTCTGCCCGACTGTGCGTCTGTCTAGGTGTATGGGTACATCGGGGCTCTTCTATTCACTATGTGTAGGGTTTAGCAAAATGATCTCCCACATTTTAATCTTTAATAAATACACCAGTATAAATGATATTTCATTTTTTTTTATTAAATGGAAATGTATACGATGCCATTTGTTGTTATTAGGTTTCCGTCACTTGAGCAGTCATTTGAGGCGATGTTCCTGGGATTCCTTGGCGTATTTCTACTTTTAATTCGTCAATAGTTCGGGGACGGTGTTTAAAGACCTTCGCTTTCACGTAGTCCCAAAGGAAAAAGCTGCACGGGGCAATATCGGATGAACGCACAGGCCGCCCAACGTCTCCACGTAACGAAATTACGCGTCCTGGAAACAATTTCTTTACTTGGCCTTCTTGCCGTATGAGCCGTAGCTCCATCCTATTGGAACCACTCATCTGGATGTTTAAGTTCTCTAAGTTTTGCTTCCAAAGAGGGAGAGAGGAGAGGAGAGGGAGAGGGAGAGGAGAGGAGAGGAGAGGGAGAGGAGAGAGGAGAGGAGAGGAGAGGAGAGGAGAGGAGAGGGAGAGGAGAGGGAGAGGAGAGGGAGAGGGAGAGGGAGAGGAGAGGGAGAGGGAGGGAGAGGAGAGGGAGAGGAGAGGGAGAGGAGAGGGAGAGGAGAGAGGAGAGGAGAGGGAGAGGGAGGAGAGGGAGAGGAGAGGGAGAGAGAGGGAGAGGGAGAGGAGAGGGAGAGGGAGAGGGAGAGGGAGAGGAGAGGGAGAGGGAGAGGAGAGGAGAGGAGAGAGTAGGAGAGTGGGATTACAGGGATTATTTATTATATATATATATATATATATATATATATATATATATATATATATATATATATATATATATATATATATATATATGGATACAAAAGTATCCATTTTCCGTCCTTGCATACAAATCTATTAAAGTGTATTTCCTAAACTATTGTTTAAAATAATAATTGTCATGTATATACTTAGAAAAAAGGTCGAATGCTCAGAAACCTGTTGCATGTCAAATTGAAATATTTCACCTACATATGCATTTAATAAAACAAATATTCAGTATGACATGTCTTTGTGCTCGCTTCAGTGGATATGTTCGAACATAAAATACTTTGCAAAAGGCAAGAGAAAAGTTTAAGCATTCATTTTTTGAGTATTTCAGGACCACTCACCATAAACTTACTATAGTTTTAAAATACAGTCGTTTTCCTTAAAAATAGTTACTTTTATGTAACAGCTTGTTGCGTCCGGTCCAACACTTTCCTCAGTCGTCGTTATTAAATATTCTGCTTCAAATGTTGTAGTAAAATTTGTCACTGACAATTATAAGCTATTGCAAGAGGAAAATTGTTTTACTAAAAAATGACCTAGTTACCACAAGAAGTTATTTGGTATCATTAACTTGTAAAGTACGTCATTAATTAGAATTAATATTACACCTTTACCTTTTTGGTTAGTAGTTATGCACATCAAGCAAAAGAACGTATTTAAACTGATTCGGTTTTATTATGCCTAATGGCAATCACAGCCATCTTTTTGTATTTAGTCTAGGTGACTTTTAATTTTTATTTCGTCATCTACTTTCACATAATAACTTGGACTACTTCTTACCATTACCTTAAGTAATCATCCATTCCTGATTAATCAAATAAACCAAAACAAGTTCTGAATTTAAAAATCAAACCTCAAAAATTACCAAATAATCTCATCATTAATGAGACAAATTTATAGTTGTATCATGCATAAATTATTTAACGTCTTATTTATTAGTTTATCCGGTTTCTTGGACTTCATACAAACATATGCAAATTAAAAGGAATGTTAAGTGATAATGAACATTCTATACATAGATAAATCAGCTAGATATCAACCTAAACAAGTTATGTGTTTCAACATCTACATAACTTGATAAAAAAAATAAATAAGCTGTTTTATTGTCTTTTATTGTGAACGACTATAAATTATTTACTTTTATTTTTCAGAATAACCAAATATACACTTTACTTCTTCATGTTCCGGTAGCAATTAAATATCATTTATGTGGTAATTTTTTGCTAAAGGAACACTTATCGTCAGAGTAGAAAATTGGTTTAATAAGGAAACAAATCAAAGCATTTTATGCCGCGGCTGGCAGCATCGAAGTCAGATAAACTCGACCAAGTCATCACATTAGATCTGCTTTATATCCTATTAAACATGACATTTTGTATTCATAGTATAAGTTTTAAATAGTTTAAAACCATTTTTTTTGTGAAACACTCGGTTTAATTGAAAACCGGTTTGTTACGGACCGGAAAGTAAAATAAACACATTTGTGATTGATAGCTGTCATTAGACCGTTAATGTTTGAATATTTATCCGAGAAATAGTTATTTAATCAACGAATAGTTAAATAACCACTTCGATCTTAATAAAATTGATTAACAATCGAGACTGAAAGTTTCTTGAACGAGCAAGAGAGGTAATTAGTCTAGATCGCTAATAGCCAATTAACACACGAGTTTATTGCAATATTCTTACATTAATCATTCCTTTTTACTAAGTAACAATAACTTTTGAAATATCAATTTGCTAAAAGATTAAGAAAAATTCATTCATTCTTGAAATAACGACATTTAGCTATTAATGCCTTTTATTTAATTGCCACACTTTATATACAAGCGTCTACAGGTTAAGATGTAGCAGATATGTACCCATTTTCTAAACAACTGGTTATCTCGGTAATTATTGAATCAAAAAAACTGATATAGGTGTCATGAGATGTATTTGGGAGAAACTGAAAATGGTAAAAGTAGAGTTTTGAAATATTTGCTGGTATAGAAGATACGGGGGAAAAACGAAAAATTGTCTGTTTGAAATTTGTCCCCTCTACGTTTTATTACCAAGAATAGAAGAAAATGTTTCCTATGAAAGTTTCTTAGTTTGCTAAGTAGAGTGTTATGCCGTCCAAGAATCGCATCTACTGGTTCAAGTCCAAAAGATATGACATCCAACTTTCTTTTTTTAAATGAAACACCCTGCATGATTTTAGCCAAAAAGTTGCATTTTTAATTGTCTTTTCATACATATAATATTTAATATAATTTATTGCTTAAATAAGTAAACAATTCTAATTTTTATATTAAATCAGTAGTAGGCCATGCATTATGAGGTAAGAAAACGAAATGAAAGTTTACATTGTTCACCAAAGACTACTGCCCCATAGAGTAATATGCGAATTACAATTTCCGAGCATCTTCTTAATTTTTCTTCATAATCGTACGATGTCTAGTTGCCTCGAAAACAAAACAGGATGAGTAATTTTATTTAATAACAGACCGCAACGTGTTTCAAGTATTCTGTTACATAAAATGGTTTACGAAAACTATGAAAAATACGATATGTTAAGTGCATATATCGAATGCGAAAGAAATAAAGAAAATGCCCTGAACGTGTATTTTCGACGTTACCCTGTAAGGCAGCAACCATGCGGTCAGATTTTTAAAAGACTAGAAAACAATCTGAAGAATTATGGAAGCTTTAGTAAACCGAGACCTGTTGAATATACTAAGGAAAATAAAGGAAACGAAGTAATAAACGTTCTTGGGTTCGTGGAATGTGAATATCGAGTACGTTTCGCTTATTGTTACCAATTAGCTGAAACAGTTTTATACTAAAAATATTGCATATTTATGATAATAATGTTATTAAAATCAAATTCAGCAAGGGAATTCCACGTCTATACCAACAATAGAAAAAGTAGTTGGGGTGTCAAAAGATGTAACGAAAATTTCCAATTTTTATAAGAAATTTGTATGGTCCGATGAGGCAATAATTACAACTGATGGAATTATGAAGCACCACAATGAAAGATACTGGGCCAACACCTACCCGTATTTATTGAGACCAGTTCGCCGACAGGGTAGATTTGGTTATAACATCAGTTGTTTTTTTAAAAGGACACAGGTTCGTCTATACAATTTGTGAAGAAAACCTGAATACTGAAAGATACCTAAATATTGGAAGAACGAATTCATTGTCAGCAAGATGGTGGGTGCTTCCAATCAGGGAATATTTAAATATAAACTTCCCAGGTAGATGGTTGGGAACATATGGACTTGTTAGATGGACACCGCGCTCACCTGACCTGACACCTCCAGATTTTTTTATGGGGTCATCGAGATCTATAAACGAACCAGGGAAACACAGGAACAGCTTCTTGAAGCAATACATGCAGCATTTAGAAAAATAAAACCCGTTCATGTTATTAATGCTCTAAGATCGATTAGAAATCGTTGCCAAAAATGTATTGATTGCAATGGAGGGCCATTTGAGTACCTTCGTCGATAAATGTGCTACATTTTATTTCATTTTCTTACATCATAATGAACAGCCTATTACTGATTTAATATAAAAATTAAAATTGTTCATTTATTTAAGTAATAAACTATATTAAACGTTATATGAATGAAAAGACAATTAAAAATGCAATTCTTTTGATCAAAATATACAGGTTGTTCCGTTTAAAATAATAAAGTTGGGTGCGATAACTTTTTGACTTGACCGGGTAGATGCGATTTTTGGGCGGCATAATATTTTACTTAGCAAACTAAAAAGCTTTTCTAGGAAACATTTTCTTCTATTACTAGTAATAGAACATGCAGGGGTTAAATTTAGAACCGAAAATTTTTCGTTTTACCACCGTATCTTCTAACCCAGCCAAGTTCTGCTTTTACCATTTTTAGTTTCTCCCAAATACATCCCATGAATGTACGTCAAAAGATCCCAGCCAAGAGGTCTCGCGACAAAAAATCGCGGTCAAAATGTCGCACGACAAATGATCGCATGCGACAAATGATCACCTACGACAAATGATCGCATAAGACGAATTATCGCATACGAAAATATTATATATGTACACACACCTACACACACCTTCACACACCTACTCACAATTCCGGACGTAAAATCCTGCCCCATTCGGATGTCCGGGAGGGCAGGGCCCAAGCGACCTCGGTCATCGAAAGTATCAACTTTCTGATTCACTACTGCAACATCCGCGGTATCAGATCTAATCTTAATGCTATTCACCAACATCTTGAACAATTACAACCTGATATATTGTTTCTATCTGAAACACAAGTCTCCTCGAAAGCTCCGAGTCACCCGACTTGCAATTTCCTCAATACCATCTTCACTCTAACTTTCGATATAAAGGAGGCGTATGTGCCTACATCAAGGACAGAATTGCTTGCAAGAGGGTTTCTTCCTTAGAAAATAAAAATTTTGACGTGATTTGGTTTAAACATTCTGGTCCTAATTTTGTGAAATTCTACTGTTGCATTTATAGGTCTCCTAATGACAGCAACTTTCAAGACTTCTTCGATTACCTTAGTACGAAAGTTGACTATCTCCTGTCTCAGTTTCCATCTTGCGATATCTCATTTGTAGGCGATTTCAATGTTCATAGCTCTAATTGGCTTCAATTTTCATCTACTACAAATCCCGCTGGTCATAGTGCAGAAACATTTGCTATTTCATGTGATCTCACACAAATGATTTCTGAACCCACAAGAATCCCTGATAACCCTAACCATACTCCACATCTTCTAGATCTCTTTCTTACATCAAACCCTCTTGTTTATAAAACTTCCATTCTTTCGCCTTTAGGTCTTTCCGACCATTATCTAATAAAAATCATTTCTACTGTACCTAATTCCACTGTTGTTCGCAAAACCGATAGAACCTTGTGGTGTTTTAAGTCAGCTCGATGGAGTGATTTACGGGATTTCTTTGCAACCTTTCCATGGCATGAATATTGTTTTAAGTCGTCCTCTTCTTCGGACATCGCTCTTTCAGTATCTGAAGTCATCCTTATGGGAATGGAGTTATACATTACGAAAAAACAGTACCGTGTAGGTCATTCACGTTCCCAACCCTGGTTCAATAAGGCTTGTTCTGATGCAATATCTTTAAAAAATAAATGTTACATTAAATGGAAATCTAATAAATCGGTTGACAGTCATGTAGAATACGTTGGTGCTAGAAATATCTGCAAAAGTGTCGTCACTAAAACTAAAAAGTTGTTCGAACAACGAAAATGCAATGAACTAGCTACATCTCCTTTAGGCAGTCGTAAATTTTGGTCTTTAGCAAAAGCCATTAGTAAAAACTTTCGAACATCTTCATTTCCCCCCCCTGACATCTATTGACGGATCGGTAGTTGCTGATTCTGTAGGCAAAGCCAACGTTTTTGTGGATTTGTTTGCATCAAACTCGTGTCTCAATGATTCTGGAAAAGATGTGCCCCTAGTCAATTCTTCTTCATACGTTATGAAACCAATTCATTTTCGGTACAAGCTCTTGGAATTGATCATCAGTAGGCTTGATCTCAATAAGGCGACTGGCCCAGACGGTATCCCAGCTATTGTTTTAAAGAAATGTTCCCCCGAACTAGTACCAGTCCTATCTAAGCTCTATACGATCTCTATATCTTCTGGGGAATTCCCTTCATCATGGAAGTTAGCAAATGTTCAACCTATTCCCAAAAAAGGTGATAAGACCGATCCCTCAAATTACAGACCAATTGCCATCACTTCCATTTTGTCTAAAATCATGGAAAAAGCCATCAATCAGCAACTGCTCACGTTTCTTGAAACTAACAAACTCCTTAGTGACCATCAATATGGGTTTAGGCAAAGTCGTTCAACAGGCGATCTTCTTTCATATGTGACCCAAGTTTGGAACAATACAGTAGAGCAGTCCGGTGAAACAGTTGTAGTCGCTTTAGATATCTCAAAGGCATTTGACCAAGTTTGGCATAAGTGTTTACTTGCCAAACTCACCTCGTTGGGTTAAATGATGCGCTCATCAACTGGGTTTCTAGTTTCCTTGATGAAAGACGAATACGTGTCGTAATTGATGGCTTTTTTTCAAAAGAAGGTAGCATTAACGCGGGCGTACCACAGGGATCCGTTATAGCGCCTACACTGTTCTAATGTACATAAATAACCTTATTTCTTCAACAACTAACCCCATCCATTGCTTTGCTGACGATAGCACTCTTCACTGTAGTTCATCTCAGTCTACTCATAGTGATAATCCACCTTCTATGTCAAATCAAGAAATTAAAGCTGAAATGGCAAATTGAATCAACAAAGACATTCAACGTATTCTCGAATGGGGAAGCAATAATCTAGTTAAATTTAATGCTAACAAAACTCAGTGTTGCCTTATGTCCGCCAAAAATGATCGATCATTTCCTGTTGTAAGTATGAATGGCTCAGTTCTTAAGTTTTCAGACTCTATTACTCTGTTGGGTATGACTGTATCGTCAAATCTCTCATGGGTTGACCATCTTCTGTCAGCTACCAAAACAGCTGCTCGTAAAATAGGCTTTTGTACAGATCTAAGCAGTACTTTACCTCTCGACAACTCCTTTTGCTGTATAAGGCCCAAATTCGACCTCATCTGGAATATAATTCTCACCTGTAGGTTGGTGCTCCCCAATACGAATTCGATATCGTTGATCGTATTCAAAAGAGAGCGGTTAGGCTTATAAATGACCCGTCTTTAACTTCTCACATACAGTCCCTTGAGCATAGAAGGATGGTTTCAGTTCTTTCTTTGTATTATCGTTATTACAACGGCTATTGTGCTGGTGAATTACATTCCTTGATACCATCTCCGGCTATCTTTGCGAGAAACACCCGGTTCGCTCAATCACATCATCAGTATGCAGTACAAATCTCCACTTGTCGTACCAAACGGGCGCAATCCACATTTTTCTGCACGGCTTCTAAACTCTGGAATGATCTCCCTAGTTCCTGTTTTCCTCTCACTTATGATATGAGAAAATTTAAGGTAGCTATTCATAGGCATCTATTGGCAATTTATTATCCCTCTATCCATCCTCCTAAGTGTTGCTGAGTGCTTTAGGAGGATAGACCTTATTTAGCCTGTTCAGGTCCACAATCATAAAAAAAAAAAAATTATACATTCCTACGCACACCTACACATACCTACACACGCCTACACACCTACACACATCTGCACACCCCTACACACATCTACACACCTACACATCTACATACACCTGCACACACGCACGCACGTACCTCTATAGTTATTCTCGTATGTAATCTTTTTTCGTATGAGGTGTTTTGTCATATGCGATCGTTTGTCACATGCGATCATTTGCCGCATGCGATTATTTGTCGCACGGGATCATTTGTGGTGCGTCTTTTTGACCGCGGTCTTTTGTCGCGCGACCTTTTGGATGCGACTTTTTGACGTGTGATCACAACTCATGACACCTACATCAGTTCAATAATTACCGAGATTATCAATAGTGTCGAAAATAGATAACCCTGTACACGAAACTTTTGTTTTAGTAGCTTGTGATTTGCTGTAAATTTTATATGTACTAGATGTAACATTTAGAAAGTAGATAGTTTCGTTGTCTATTCTATAATCATTATGAAAAGTCGTCTGTAAATGTATTTCAGTCAGAATCATACATTAAATACACTTTTACTTTCCATAATTTGCGAAAATCACTGCAACTACTTTAGCATTGACCAGTAACCGTAAATTTGTCGATATTAATAGGTCTCGAGGAGGTGGTGTTGCGTCACAATTAGGCTTACTAAGCTAAATTTATCATGTTTTGATCCTGTATTTGTAAATTACTCCATTACTGTATTTGTTCTATTTGTGCCTTCTGACATAACTTACGATTTAGAGTTATTCTTTTGATATACTGGCACCTAGAATTTATTGAACGATTTTATTGAAATTTTCGTCAATGATGTCTTTCATTAGAACAAACAAATGATTAAAATTTGAAAACAAAAGAACAAAAACTAAAAATGTTTTTTTCAATAATAAGTTGCTCCGCCACGATTTGTAATGCACTCATTTAAACGGCGTAGCATGCTATCAATCAAGTGATCTATAGCTACCTGTGGTATAACAATCCAAGCTTCTTGAATCCGTAGCCGGAGATCGTGTAAGTTATCTGGAGGATGTGGTAAATTACCCAGCCGCCTACCTACCTCATCCTATACCTGTTCAATTGGCGACAAATCAGGCGACGAGCATGCCATGGGAGGACAGCATTGTTAGCTTCTTCCAAGAAACGTGTTGTAGCCCTTGTCGTATGAGGGCGCGCATTATCCTGTTTGAAAATGGGATTTTCCAGCCTCTGTAGATATGGAAGCGCAACGGGTTCTAGCACATTGGCAATATAACCAGCGGTGTTTATGTTACCATGAATGAAGACCAAGAATGATCTGCTACCGTAACATATTGCACCCCATATCATCACTCCTTGTGCGAGGGCTGTGTTGCGTTCCACAAAATAATGTTGGATTTTTACGTTTTCCACGCATCCGTCTCACCCTCCTACGACCATCGTGGGTCCACAAGCAAAATCGGGACTCGTCACTAAACACAATTCGATGCCATTCTTGCGCCCAATTCGCTCTTTCGTTGCTCCATTCTAGCCTGCATAGACGGTGAAGTGGTGTAAGAGGAAGACATAAAATGGACGATATGAACGCAGCCCATGAGACCTTATCCGGCGATAAACAGGTGACATTGACATTCTGGGTCCTACACCTCCCATCCAATGATTTGCAGTCGATCGAGTTGTTGAAAATCTGTCTCTTGTGGCCAAAAGTCTTAAGCGACGTCCTTCGCGACCTGTTGTCTCTGCGGGGACGTCCAGATCCAGGGCGACGTTGCTGCATCCCTTGCTCGGACCATTTGGACCAACATCTCAATACCGTTGTAACATTTCGGTTTGCACGACGAGCAATTTTTCTTAGCAAAAGTCCGGTCTCTCTAATGCCAATAATACGGCCACGTTCAAAATCAGTCAATTGGAAAAAATGTTGATGTTGACTTTTGGCATTGTTCCCAAGTTCAGAACGAAATTGTGAACAAACAATTTGCAAAATTGACAGTTAATTACACACTGATTGGTTTATTTCTTCAAATTTATTGTTACTAAGTACAAGGAAAAAACAAAAAAAACTACTAGCTAGATTTTATTCAAATTTTAATAGTTTGTTCTAATGAAAGATATCGTTGACGAAAATTTCAATAAAATCGTTTAACAAATTGTTGTAATTTTTATGGAAGTCAGTATATATTTGATCAAATTAATATCCTGATCATCATCTTAGGGGACTTTAACTCAATCCGTAGATCAGACTGTTAATGATTCTAAGTTTCGTTTAATCAATAATTTCATATCATTATATGGATTAACACAATTTAACCATGTTACTAACAAATTATTAAATTATTAAATCTCATCTTATGCAATCAAATATGCTATCTCCTACATGATAACTTACCTATTGTTAACGAAGATAGTCATCATGCAGCTTTATATATCAAATTGCCGATTAACAATGTTAAAATATTCGATTTCACCATAAATACCTGTAGCAAAATGTTAGGGGTGAAAGTGGCAGCAGAAACAGATGAAACAAATAAGGTTGTGAATGTTGACAGCTCAGTGGTTGAGCGTAGGGTGTAATGGGGTTGGCGTGTAGGGTGTGTAGAATAATAGACGTCACAATACAAAACAAACAAAAGGCTTCCTTACCTTTCGTAGCGTCACCCAGAGAAATCAACAAAGAACTACTGGACCTGTGCTTTTGTAAAGGCTTCAAAATATTCAAACGTAATCAAAACAAAATAGGTTGCGGCTAGAATAATTGTGAAGGTCGTCAAACATATTTACTCAAATTTTACTTTACGTTAGTTTTACCAATAAAATTCTAGTTCCCAAAATCGTAATCCTAATAAAAAAATAGCAAGAGAACAAACGGTGAAATCTCTCTATAATTGGTCAGCGTTAAAAGCTTTCGTCAACATGGTAAACAGCAATAATTAAATCGTCGTCCCTGCAAGGTCGTCTAATTCCAAAAATTAACCTTAAAATAATAAGAAACAGAACGTAATCAAAGCTATTATTGCCTACTAATTTATATAAACTTTAAATAATGATAATACTGTGAGATAGGGCAAAAATCACATATCATATTAATGAAATAATACGGTTAAGGTTCATTAACACTATATACTGTGATACTAAAAAAATATAATTGTCACTGAGTAAAATGTACAATTATTTAAAAAAACAACCAAATAAATTTGCTTTCATAGGAAAGTAATGCACAATCTTTCTTACTCAAAATTTCAATAACAAACGTAATTAATGGGCTGAATATTGCAAGTTCAAAATTCCCAGAATCAAGTATTATTAAAACTTAATTTTAGTTATCCCTTTTGTCACCGTATTGAACATATAGAAAACGTAAATGTAGCAAATTTTACAATGTAAATATCAGAGCACAAGGAACAAAACAATAATAGTACACAATAGCGTAAGAGCACAAGGTAATTGATACGTTAGCCTCAAGAGCATCTATCCACTACTAAACAACCAAAGAAAGCGTATTCACCTGAGTTGGCAGATACAGTTTTAACGTTTTTAATAAAATTAGAAAACCAAAAAGAACTAAACATTAAATTTGCAGATTTTCAGTCTAACTTTTTCACTCCATCTCACAGCGACAAAGGAGATTGTCGTACGATTAACGCTTCGTTAATTGATCGGAAAAATACCAGTGGAATCCTCAATTAATCCTTCTTATTAACGGAATCCGGCAGTCAACAAAATATCCGATTCGGTAAACCAAATTTATTTTTGCAATCGCAAACAAACAGTTTAAATCTAACCTAAGCGTCCTTTTCAACTAACTGCTTCACCTGGGTTTATGAAAATAATCATTAACTTATTTACACGAAATTCTTTTACATTTATATACACAAAATATATTACAAAGTTTATTTACAGCACTGTATTATCTTTCTTTAAACAGGCTGTGGGTACAGTAGAGTAAATGACAATAATTTGGTGCAGAAAAATGCCCTACACGGAACAACTTATTTCAATCCGCTTAAAGCGTAAAATTTACTCTACACCTCTTCAATAGAAACGAAAATGTTTCTACTAATCGATGAACAACAACACAGAAATTTCCCCGGGGTGATTGAATCACGTCATCTTTTTAACCGCCACTCTAAAAAAATCTTAAATACTAAAACTGTAAAATAGACATTTCCCGAGAAGAAAACAAGCCTGATACTTACAATTGAAATACAAACATCCTGGTTTTTAATAAGAAACCCTATTTGTACCAAATACAACTTCTATAATTTCCACATTAACAACTCAATACATAAATGATTTGGTAAGCTCTAAAATACGCAAAAATATTTACCGCGACTGCACCTTCTCACTATCAGACACGATAACAAACATAAATCTAAGCCGACACATAGTATGCTTCTTGAAAGTCGCTTCAACCATAATCAAATGTAACTCCTTTTAACGAAACTGCGATAACAAATATGAACATGTAAAATTTCACTATTATTACACATAATTAAAATACTTACCTTTTTGGGGTTTTTATAGTGTATTTTTATATTTAAGTTATACAATCTAAATGTTTCGATACCACTTATAGTTATCTTCGTTAATAGTAATACCATGTTTCAAAAAGATGTTGAAATAATTTTATTTAAATTGAATAATTAAAAACGAAACCTGCCTCTAACGGCCGAAGACTAACAGTAAAAAATTCAACAACCAACGAACAAATTTAACAAAATTTAATCAAGTTATTATGTAAGTGTAAAGTTATAAACAACTTTAATTTGAAATTTATGAAATCATTCACAAATAGCAATTTGACACCAATTAAAATAATCTAGACAAATCTAACAAACAAATAACTTTGTTAATAAATGGAGGTGTTATTTAACAATGAAAATGCAATGTAGTACGTTTTATATAATTTTTAATTTCAACCACGTGTTAAATTATTGTGGTGTGGTAATTTAACACATAATTGGAAAATAATTTACTTCAAGGTCTAGGAAATAACACAGCAAAGAATCTAGACATACCAAAAACTAAAATTAAAACTACCATTACGCCTTTTTTTTAATTATAAGATGCCGAAACCTATTTAATGAAGATCTTCTTCTTGTCTATTAAAATTATTAGCATTTTTGTATATTTCAATGGCTTCACGTTGCAATCGAACATAATACTAAGTTCATATCCATATTATCAAATTGAATGTCATGGTTTAAATTATTTAAGGCATGGTTAGCTACTGTAGATTTCTCTGGTTGAACTAATCTACAAAACAGCACATGTTCTTTACGTATGGTATCAAAGTCGTTTTGTGGTTCCAATGTATACTTTTCCACATGAACAAGATAACTTATACACTCCGGAGAACTGGTTCTTCTTAATGGTTATGTCCAACAGGTGTAATAACATTATTAATATCAGTAAGTGAATATCCATTTAGCTTGTAAGGGTTTTGTTAAGTATTTATGTTCATCTTTCAAAAATTTAGGATTACTATTCGTTTTGTTCGATCTACTATGGATTTGATTACACCAATTTTTTGACGTGGATGGTGGTTTGACAATTTAATCAATCAACTTTTCTCACCAGCGTTAGCATATATTGATATCCAACATTTTTTTTCAGGATGCGTTTCGTTGAAGACTCGGGCTGTGCTACGAACACACTTATTCTGGGCTCCATACAAATAAATAATTTCAACTCTTTCTTGAATAGTGTAAACCATGATTGATTCTTGGTTTTATTCAAATTCAATGTTTCAAACTGAAGTACTGAATTGTCAAAATTCAACAACTTAACCGAAACAGACTTGATTATAAATCGTTGCAGTCGGCAATAAATTACAAACTGAAATACGGCTTACCCTAACTGAACTCTGAAAGCAAAAATAATCCAAATCGATAAAAAACACGATAAAAATATTCGAGAAGGGAGATATCGTTCCCGTATCACTTCGTATTTCAGTACTTGATAAACTAGGGGTACTGTCTTGAGCAATGAAATCAATCAACAAAATTTATTCTTATAGTGGTGACATTTTCGCTTGTAATTTCAAAATGGGGTGATGGAAACCAATTTTCTGAACGCCGTTGGATTTGTATTTTGAATACCTTCAAAATGATGTATCACAAGCTAGGGGGTGCAATTTGAAATTTTAAACTGAGGGGAGTGGGGATTAAGGGGTGAAAAGTAAAATTCCATGAACACTGTTTTTGAATGTCCCCCTCGACATCTAAATTGACGTATTTTTTTTCTAGGTCGAGATTCCATTTTGCTAATAAAATATTAAGGGCGACTAGTTTTGAAATGAAAGCACTGTATATATATATATATATATATATATATATATATATATATATATATATATATATATATATATATATATATATATATGTGTGTGTGTGTGTGTGTGTGTGTGTGTGTATATACAGGGTGAGTTTTTTTTTCATTATTTGTGTGGGGATCTTGGAAAACATAAGAGTTACACCTTTGCTTAAATGTGGAAAGATTTTCTTATTTAGAAGACTAATTCGGATACGCCTTTGTTGATTTAAGGAACTGCATGACTTACTAGATTATTTGTAAAAAACTAAATTTCTGCAAAATCCTTTCAGTGTTTTAATTTGTTTATTTCTAAATGTAGATAAAAATTGTTTAAATACAATTTGTAGATAATTTTGTGCGAAATAACGTCACCGTACTAGTTTTTTTAGTTTTGCTTAGCATTTTAAAGTTATGAAGCAAAGTAAAATTTTTTTAAATGGAGACCATAGTTGACTATGACATGTTTTAATAGTGCATTTTTTTCTGATTGTAATGATGCAGGGTTGTATCACTTATTTTAATAAATAAAAGCACTATATACGTTTTTCTAATATTAGGTTTAACAAAAATCATCCTGCCATGGAAAACAAAAGAAATTTACAGTAAGTGTTCGAAATATGCACCATTATTATCGACACATGCGACACCTTTTCTACACGGAGTTAACAGCTTTCCTAATTTTACGCCCATCTATTCTGTTAAACGCATTAGTAACAGCTTTCTGTAGCTCCTGCTGGGTTATACAAGACCTTTTATTTCTCCAAATACAATAAATTCTAAATGTGAAATATTAGGGGAACGTGTAGCCCATAAAACAGGATCAGTTTGGAAAAATTTCATCTAAATATCTTTTAACTTGCGCCTGATCGTGGGGTGGGGCACCGTCGGGTTGATACCACTGTATGTTTGCACAGGTAAATTTATTGCATCTAGGATATTCTTAACATCTTCCCTAAAAAAATGCAAATATCCATTTCCAGTTAAAGTCCCATCAAAAATAAATGGCCCAAGAAGCTGCGAACCAATAACACCGCAATATAAACTGAAGCTAAACTTAACCTGAGGTCGTCTTTCATGTATACGGTGAGGTTTCGCTTGGGCCCACAGGTGTTGATTATGGCGATTGAACGTACCACAGTTTGTAAAATGTGTTTCGTCGGCCCAAAAGATCTGCATCAGAAACTTGTTATTTTCATGGCACATATTTGTGAACCAATTACATAAATTTAATCCTCTTTCATCATCACCAGGGTGCAAAGTTTGTCCAACTGAATGTTTATAAGGATGGTATTTATGTTTTGCTAAAGTTCTCATTACGGTGTGTCGTAGTTGTGAGGTTGCAGCGGCTGGTGCAGTGTGCCCTGTTGATGTAAATGGATTTTGATCAACAACTGCTAGAACATTTATCTGCACGTTTTCATCAATATTACCCCTATTTCTGGGCTTCACAAAACTCCCAAACTCTTTTAAATTGTTGTATAAATTCTTGAATTTGTCTAAAGATGGTTGACGGCGATCAAAATACAATAAAAAATAGCGTTCGATAGCTCGTTGACTGTTTTGTTACAAATGGTGTAACATTCGATCATATCAAGTTTCTCGAAATTTGCGTACACCACAATGAATTTTCTAAAGCAACTCCACTCTGACAAAACGGATAAGAAGTAGCCTAACGAACGAACTGTCAAATATGAAGATAAGCAACACTTCAGTGGCTTTACTTTTGTTTTCCATGGCAAGATATAATTTTTGTTAAACCTAATAATAGAAAAACGTGTATTGTGATTTTATTTATTAAAATAAGTGATACAACCCTAACATCATTACAATCAGAAAAAATGCACTATTAAAATATGTTATAGCCAACTAAGGTTTCCATTTAAAACAATTCAACCTTACTTCATAACTTCAAAATGCTAAGCAAAATAAAAAAAGCTAGTACGGTGACGTAATTCGGCACAAAATTGTCTACAAATTTTATTTAAACAGATTTTATCTACCTTTAGAGATAAACAAATTAAAACGCTGAAACGATTTTGCAGAATTTTACTTTTTTACAAATAATTTAGTAAGTCATGCATTTTCATAATCAACAAAATCGTATCTGGATTAGTCTTCTAAAGAAGCAAATCTTTCGCCATTTAAGCAAGAGATGGAGATTCGGTTAAATGAGGAAGGAGTTGCAGTTTTATGAACCTAAATTACGACACTTTCAGTTGGGAAAAGTTCATGGCTTACTAGGTATTTCAAAAAAACTAAAATTTTGCATTTTATTTCAATTTAAATAACTCTGTTATTATTGATTTGGGAAAAAATTCAGAGGTAAAAATCGTAGTGTTTTTTATGCTTTATCTACTGGCGTCGCCACTTTCGTTATTCCAAAGTGATGATATAAACTTTTATTTTTTTAAATGGAAGGTATAGGCTGTGTCTTTATCATATGCTCGTTTTTTAAGCTTTGTAACTATATCAGACATGATGTTTTTATTTTTAAAAATAACAAGTTATAACGATTTTATTATTGATTTACAGTTGGCCATGGAAAAATGGATTAATTATTACGGCTTTTGACGGTTTTACATCATTACCTTAATAAACAGTATTTTTTTTCATTTCAAACTTTGATGAAGCAAGAACAAGTTTAGTGATTTTTCTTTTAAATGTTGTAGAATCGTATTATTAGGAATACAACAAAATAACATGAATAAAAATTTTAGACATTTTAATGCGTAACATGTCGTATATACTAATGTCCTGCTCGCCTCAGGTAGAACAATATAAGGTTTGCTACATTAGTTTGATGAATAAACGCAATACAAAAATTTTCGTATTATTGAGAGTGTCATAAAAAAATAAACAAGGCACTGGTGCTCATTGTTTTAGTTGAAATTTAGCAGTTTTGTAACTTCGTAAATTAAATTAATGATGTTTTTTAATCACGACAAACTTAATGTGTTGGAATATTTTATAGTGTGTAATAAAAATAGTGTTCTCGCTGCCGAACGGTACCAACAATTGTATGAAAATCGGCATTAACCATCTCTACCGACGTTCAACAATTTATACCGAAATCGGAGGTAGTTTGGTTCCTTTTCAAAATCGAAGACGTATGAAAACATTAGTAGAAGACAGGCACCATCGCCTCCACTTTTTTTATGTCACAAGCCCCGCCCACTTTAACTTTTTTATGCGCTCACGTGGGGGACCGTATTTTTTTCAACCCTTGATTTTCACCCCTATGGTTTCTTTCCAGAGATCATTTTCAACCCTTTTCATCCCTAATTATTTTTGTTTTTACTCGCTTACTTGAGAGGCGTATTTTTTCACCCCTTATTTTATGGTCGCCCACGTGTGAGCTCGTATTTTCCACTCCTATGGTTTCTTTCCAGAGGTCTTTTTCAACCCTTAATGGAATTTTACCTAATTACCGCCTCTTTGGCAGCCATACCTTTTTTGGACTTGGTCACGTGAGCGGTGTATTTAGGGTTTGGTCTTGGGGTTTGGTCTTGGACTTGGGGTTGGTCTACGCGTTGGTCTTGGATTTGGACACTGGGGCTGTGTGACGGCTTCTTTTCGAGGAGCCTTTTTTCAACCATAATTAAGGTCCTTTTGGTAACATTAAGAACAGTACAACCCCTGGAGGTTAGTGGTTAGTGATTGAAAAAGATTTTTATTTAAGCTGTGTTTATTAATATGTATTAGGACCCATTTTTATTTTATCAAATGAGATTGCATAATTGTATTTCTTTTAATTCCTATCTACAGATTGTGACCTTACGAAATTTTATTTATACTTTGGGTTGTATTCTAATAATTAAATTTCACTGTCATTTTAAATTAATCTCAACACGCAAATTAAAAAAATTATTTAAAGTTAATTACGCCACACTGGAATCATAATATTGTTTTTCTAAACGATATATTAAACCTGGTTGCTTACCTTTGAAATATCTTTAATCACCATCCTCTCATTAAAATTGTTGTATATACACAGGTCCTCGGTATCCAAACACTTAATATTTTTAAAAAAGATATGTTGTTTGCATTAGCTGTAATTAAATTTGTGCAACTAAATAAATAAATTAAGGTTATAATAACCGTTTTGCTTGTTACACGTACACTAATACCACCTTCTATGTTTTACGTTTATGAATAGTTGATGTAAAACTAGCTACTGATTTCCCATAATTAATTTTAGAGTGTAAATATACAAACAACCTAATTATCTTTATCACACTTACTGCAACTCGTATTTACCTTTCTCTTAACGTTATTAATAACAAAGTGGTTTAAACAAAATGCTGTACATATACCAGCAAATTGTTTTTATAAAAAAACCTCATTAAATGTTTGGATAGTGATAATTATATGTTTAAATTCCACAACAATATGTAGTAAGAAACCACTGTTCATGTTTAGTTTTAGCTAATTACTGTGTAATTATATAATCCTGTTAAATTTAATAGTCTAAAAAATTGATTACCAACATCCAATGGGTAACATAATTTCTTTTAAAAACACTAAAGCCATAAATTTTATAACACGATTTTTAAAAACATACATGCTGAATTAAAAAAGAAAGAAAAACAATAGGATCATCTGATATTATACAACTCTTAATTAAAAAAAGTAAGGTGCTAAAAAATCTCTTTATTTATCAGAATAGAATGGTTGGGTAACAGGCGTTAAACAATAATTTAATTATCTGGTCCTTAACAATTAAACATGTACTAAAAAAGTTTTATACAAAATCAATCATTGGTAAACTATGTAATCTAAAATATAGAAGCATTAACGTATAAAGTCCACACATATTCGAATGGTAATCTTGCTGTATTGTTCTATTGTATAGGAAGCATCTGGAATTTTTCTCTAGGAAACGTCAATGATATTCTTGCGGTGCTCGTCCAAAGGAATCAAAATATTCCCCATTACCATTCTCGTCAATGTAGATAGCGGTCCAATGCTGACCTGGTTTGTTTGCAGAATCCGTGTTTACTATAATTGCACACGGTCTAGGTGCCTGTCTCGGTAGTTGATTAGAAGCACATACAAGCCGAAACACATTCTTCTTGTGGCTGGGGATCGATTTCAAGCATCTCAACACTTGTACCGCATACATCTTTAGAATTGGTATGCGTCCAGTCTTGCAGTAGTAAGTCGTTTTCCAGTGCACACATAGGCCCAGTGATGTTATGGTTTAAATAGCTATATGCTTTTGCTTCCTTTTTCAGTTGTTTAATCGACGGGCAACCAGTCTCCTCCAGGTTTACTATTGCTTTGTTAAGAAACCTTAAAAACAGTTGTTTTTCACTGCCCTTAACGTGAATTTTGTTAAAGAGGCGCAACACCCTCATCAACTCCTCACGGAAATTGTTGTAGTGTAGATGGCCCGACCACCATTTCAGCCCAGGATAATTAGCCTCCATAAATTTTATCTGTTGTGACATGGATCTCGATATAAAGTAACCTCGAGGTGGTTTTATTAGCATCAACGATAAACGACCATGATCTGTAACCACGGCTATTTCTTTCGGTATGAATTCGTTGTTAACACCACTAAACCCTTGTACGTCCAAGTATGAGTCCATCTTCTTTCGCCTGCTGCTGTACACTAAGATCGCAGGTTAGAGCTACCACTTTTAACAGCTAAAATCCACAACGACGTTCCGATGTTTATCGATCTCGATCACGTTATCGAATTCTGCATACACCAAAAGTTAACGGTTTCGGTGAGCGCTTCTTCAAACCCGACTTCCAGCCGAAGGGAACCGTTTCTAACTAAATTCCAATGCGTACTAGCGTTTTCAGACAAGTCAGGTGTTAGGTCAAAGGCCATTAAACAGTAGCCGTTGGGGTAATTACTTCTCGATATATCGTTACCTTCATTCAAAGAATGAATACCCGTACCAGAGAATAAGGTGTGGTACGCTCTTACATATAAACCATTAGCTGTAAAGTCTGGTTGTAGGTCCTTCGAAGGAATTTGTTGTCTGTCAATATATAATCACACGTAGTTAATATTGTAGTGATGAAAATTGAACGGGTTTGAGGGGTAAACACCGTTGAAGGCTTTATTTGCTACAAAGCCTACGATGCATCGTTTAGGTAACTGACCCAGGAAAACATTATCCAATGATTTTCGCTGTATGCCTGCTGGTATAGTTAACACTTTTACGTCGGTCCTTGTAACAGGGTATTTTGCGGTGGTTATTTCTAAAGCTTTAGCGTGCGCAATTAGAATAGTTGGATTGATTCGCATACGTCTCACCAGTAAAATAGCGTCTATAATTCGCGCCTTGTAGGTTGAAGCGAGTGCAGCCATTGGGCTAAAGATCGTACAAATTTAGCCTTTAACTCAACATCACTTATGAGAAACTTTTCTTGATTAAACAAATCAGAGTGCACGTGACCAATCATCTCTATCTGTTTCCCGGTAGTGCTTGACGTTTTGAGAAACCGTTATTTGCGTTCCCCAGTGTAGTCATCTGTCCAGACGTATCATTGTGCTATAAGGTACAACCTAGATGTGAACTCTTGACCTCCTTTCCATAATTTAGCAGCGTTTCGATATATGAACGGTAGGCGTAGGTGTTGATTGGTTGTGACACCATCTTCTAATTTAAGTAAACTTCCACATGTGAAAAAAGCGAATGCATCAATTGTTTACCGGTGATACAACATCAGCATCTGTAAGTGCTGTATCATCTTGCTTTAGAACTTTAGCTGTGATGTACAACATGGTCTGGCTTAAATCTATGTAATCGTTTCCATTTCCGGGGACTACAAATTCTATTGGGGCGTCATCACTCAGAGCTGATAAGGGTTTGTAAAATATCCATTCACCACTCTCGATACTTGTCTGCGTCGACGGTAAAGCGAACAAATCCAATTCGGACTTGACGCATTCACACGATTGGGCATGTAGAAATGCCATTATCTTGAAAATATATCGTCGTAAGTAGGCTTCTTCTTAGCACCAGCTCTCGGTAGAGACTGGTTATTATCGAACAGACGTCCTCTTTTATAAACCGAACCCTCCATCATTGCATCGATTTTCTCGTCGGCTTTACGCTTAAGGTTTCTACCTGCCTTGAAACGAATCCTTAATAGGTCGATCCTCTATGACGTCACCAAGAATATTAGCACCCGTTCTAAGAGCTTCTTTTCCAATAGCCTTTGCGCCAGACTTAAATAACGGTATTATACTTCTAAATATACCACCTAACCAGCTCCCTATTCCATGACCACGTTGATATGGCGCACCTCTGTAGATACAGCCGATACCGTTACCGGCCTGATTCATGTAATATTGCTGATAAGGACAAACCATTATTGTACTTTCTTAAAGTGTAGCTTCAGACATGACGTTCCAAACTCAAATGGCATTGCTGCGCCCGTATCTCTTTTTATATTAATCTCGATGTTTTCAAATTCCCGTGTCATCACCGGTGTGTAGTGTGCAGGCGAAAAAACCACATCTTTATGACTCCCGTAAGCATAGTTTTCTGAAGTAATATTTATTATACGCATAAGCGGAGATGAAACATCACCCACAATTTGCGGTTCAACGATGTCGCAATAAACAAACATCTGAGTTCGTAGTCCTACCCATATATTAGCGAGGTGAGGGGGTATTGATTCCATAGCTATGTTCTGATACGGACGATAACCCAATTGTAAGGCTAGACGTTGTGAGCCATCTTCAATATAAATGATCTTCGCGTTGAAAATATTCAGCGGCCTTTTTTAATATCGTTTCTAGCACGCTTTCTTCAGGTGGCTCAGTTCTATAATAAATTAAATTGTCTGTTGCACTTACAGCGGCAAAAGAACATGAGTACTGAATTTCCGATATCCCTACAACCCACGACCCCGTTAATCTTATTCGCTTTGGTAGCTCCGTAATAAAACTTGACGTCATATTACCTGGAAAATACGTCATAGAGCTATTACTCAATAAGGTAAGATAAAACTCCATTTTTATATATCTCTCAACTGAGAAGCTAACATCCAGCTATTAAATTTGTCACTATATCCACGCCACTTGACCAGGTATTGTTTATATTGCCCACGGCCCTTCTCTGCTAGAATCTTATCGATTTTAAATAGAGTATCTTTATCAACCGTAACAACTTGCAATTCTTCTTCGTAAACGGTAACCTCAACAGGATTGTTATTAAGATCGATTATTCGATAAACTGGTGGTCTTCTTTTTATCACCGCACTAATTGTAAAAACTTATCCGCTTGCCACAACTCGTAAAGGTTACTCACAATATATTTATTTCGTGGAAACTTTTTTCTGACTGGTTTATGTACCGTATAAGCTTCCTGTGCCTGCAACCAATTTTTCACTTCACCATATTTTTTTTTCTTTTACAGTATTAGTTAAAAGTGTTATAGCAGCCAACCCTGCAGGATGAGAGGGATCATAATATACAGCACCCATGTTATGTCCGCCGCGAATCCAAATTTAGTGAAATACCTCTTATTCTTCTTTGAGAGATTCTTCTCGGTGTTTTCCGCGTTTCACTATCAGCATCATAATTCTCACCTATAGTTGTTGTGAGTGTCCGTTCAACACTGGGTGATATAGAAACATGCGTATTTCCGATGGTGGTATCTTTATCTCTTTAATGTACGTCGCAAACTGACGCCAACCGCGCGGGTTTGTTGTTTTTCGTTTTCTTAACGTCTCGTGAACTAGATCGATAATGTTGGAATGTGGTAAGATCTCGCCTTTTATTGTGACAGTACCCCTTTTATCCCAAAAAACATCGCTGCTTGTATTCAGTATACGTAATAAAGCCTCGCCTTTTCTCTTATATGAAGGCGGAAGTGTTGATACTATTTCATCGTCCGCTAGACCTTTTCGTTGCGGCAAATCTCTAATATCATCATCAACAGCGTCACCGCTGATTGTTATACCGGTGGGCTGACGTAACTGATTGGAAAAGTGTAGATACCTTTGAAAACTTGGTTGTACTGCTGCCATTTGTCATGGTCGGTCATTTCGGTTTTTAAAAAATTACCCATATCGTTACCCAGCTGCGTTAAAATGTTGTGCTGCAAGAATTGCGTGTAGTAACTGGTACATTAATATGATTCAACAGAATCCAGGGTTTCAAAACCAAATGTTGTGGACTGATGAAACCAAATTTACTAACTGCAGTGTGTACAATAGGCGCAATGAACACTTGTGGATGCAGGAGAAATCCTAGGATACTTCGTGAAAGACGGTCTCAAAGAAAATGTGGACCTTTCATTTACGACGAAAATTTGCTAGGCCAGCGTTCTCTTAAGTTTCTACAAAATGAATTTCAAGATATGTTGGATATCTTAGATTTGGACACAAGGCGTAATTTACGCTGGTTGCAACGCGACGGTGCTCCACCGCACAACCAACTGCAAGTGAAAGAGTACATAAACCAACTGTTTCTAAATTCCTGGATAGGTAGGAACGGGCCGGTCCCTTGGGCCTTAATGCTGTGATACATGCCTTTCGCAATTTAGATGGTAGGGAAATACGGAAAGCTGTAAATTCCATTGTGAAAAGATGCCGCTTGTGTGTAAATAAAAATGGTGGACATTTTCAACATTTGCTGAGATAGGTAAATTTTTTTACATGCAATTACTGCAAAGTCGAAATTTAAATTGAATAATTCCTAGCTTCTTTGTGTTTTTGTTCTATTTGAGGCCCTAATTTTTAGGTGAAATGTTATAATAAACTGAGTAATTAACCGGATAAAAATGTTTTTCTATGGTCCATTCTGTTTTTGCTACCTTCAATAATACAGTAGTACTGTATCGTTATAAAGAGAAAAAATCGTTCTTTTTAAAAATGTCAAAGCCCACTATTACTGCTACTTAAAAAAATCTAAGTCTGTTCTAACTCAAGCGAGCAGGAAATTAGTATGTACAACACGTTACGCATTAAAATGTCTATCCGTGTCATTTTGTTGTATTCATAATAATAACGATTCTACAACATTTAAAAGAAAAATCACGAAACTGGTTTTTGCTCATCAAAGTTTGAAATGAAAAAAAAACTGTATTTATTATGGCAAGGGTGTAAAACTACCAAAAACCATAATAATTAATTCATTTTTACCATGGCCAACTGTAAATCAATAATAAAATCGTTATAACTTTGTTATTTTTAAAAATAAATACATCATGTCTGATATCGTTACAGAGCTTAAAAAAATGCGCATCTGACAAAGGCACAGCCTACTATACCTTCCATTAAAATTATTTAAAGTTATTTAGAATTAAATAAAATGCAAAATTTTAGTTTCTTTGAAATATCTGGTAAGCCATGATCTTTTTCCAACTGAAAGTGTCGTTAATTTAGGTTCATAAAACTGTAACTCTTTCCCCATTTAACCGAATCTCTATCGCTTGTAGTTTTCGAGATGCCAATGCTTAAAATGAAAAAAATGCCCGAGCTGTGAGGCACTTGCGCGGCCATTTTTTTATGCTTACGTGAGTATCGTATTTTTTCACCTGAGAATAAAGAGATTTAATCTGTTACTAATTTGGATCCGTTTTTATCAAAGCAGGCTGCACAATTATTATTACGTTTTTTTAATCCCATCTACAGATTGTGACCTAATATAATTATGCATTGGAGGTTGTATTCTAATAAGGGGCCGTAGTCTAGTAAGACAGGAATCTGTTCGCGTGTCTTTTAATATGTATTTATTATTATTAAAGAGTTATACAACTTCATTTATATTAATTGGAAAGTGGCAATCAGTCGTCGACATCGCGTTAGTTAATGTGTTTACAAATATTCTAAAAATTTGCTGCTGCAAAAAAAACATTATGGTCTAAATATTAGATGAAATAATAATAATCATTTCTATCCTAATGCAATAGCGCTTTTTTTATACGCCCACGTGGGGATCGTATTTTGGACTATTTTGTAAAGCTAATAAATAACTGGATTATTTTTTGATATTAAGGAAGTTAATCAAGATAAAGATAACATATACAATTGATTTTTAAATACGCTGTTAAATTCTATATATCCCGGCTGGTCCAATCTACCCTTTGGGAGCATAATTTAAAATTATATTTAATTATACAGGGTGTTCGGAAAAAAAGTTACATATCAAAGTTATATTTTTTTAAATGAAACACATTACATTTAAAATTAAATTTGGATTGTAGAGCTAAAGTAAAGGTCTGTTACTGTTGCAATGTAGCCTATCTCACCTATCTCAAACAGTTGTTGAGATCATTTAAAATTTCAAAAATTATAACATAAATTTTAAAATGTCATAAAATAAAGTACGTTTAAATAACGTGTTGAACGGTAGGCCACATGTTAGAAGCAAGAGTTGGTGTTGTAGTAAAAAATGTTTGATTGATCAACAAGTTATACAGGGTGTCAGAAAACATCATAAAATTATGTTAACATTTAAAGCACCTTAACTTCTTTATTTTAAACGGAACACCCTGTATATAACAACTTAAATTGATATATTATTTTATGCTCTTTCGATGCCAATTAGGATGTCCTATACCCATCTGCGCTATTTTCAAGTTATTCGGTTTTATTTGTAATGTTATCTAACAAAGGAGGTTTTTCCCATAGCATCATTTTATTTTACTAAAATTGGCTTTGTCTAACGTTTAACGTTAATGTGATTAGTTTATTTATTAGTTACCATCTGTCAAAAAATGTATAAACTCTTAAAATATTTGTAAAATTAAAATAATCCATTGTTTAAAATGAAAGTTTACAGTATAAATGAAAGAATTGACATGATTTTTGTGTTCGGCGAATGTGATCAAAATTGTTTACTAGTATCTAAAGTTTATGCACAAAAATATTCTACTCGTAACCGTCCAAACAAAAAAGTATTCCAGAGGTTATTGGAAGTATTACGAAGAACTGGAAATTTGCTTATGAACCAGTAAGAGGTAACAAATATGTTACTAATAATGAGGAAAATCAATTAACAGTAATTAATTCCGTTATTGAAAATCCACATTCAAGTCAGCACCAAATACCATTGAGTACTGGAATAGGTAAGATCAGTATTTTTCGAATTTTAAAAAAATATAAATTTCACCCATTTCATATTAACATTCATCAAGAGCTTTTAGAAACCGATTTTTGTAGTAGAATTGATTTTTGTACGTGGGTACTAAATAAAGCAGGAGAAGAAGAAAATGTTTTTGATAATGTTGTTCTCAGATGAGTGTACATTTCAAAATAACGGCTTCGCAAACAGACATAATTTTCACTTTTATTCATATCAAACTCCTCATTATTTAAGAATAATTAACCACCAGCATAGATTGTCTGTTAATGTTTGGGGGGGAAATTCTTTGAAAACAATTTATTGGAGGATATTCCATTAAATACCATAAGACGCATGTGGCTACGGTTAGATGGTGCCCCGGCTCATTTCCATCACAATGTACGTAATACTTTACAACAAATGTTTCCGAATAGATGGATAGGAAGAGGAGGGCCCCAAAATTGACCAGCCAGATCTCCTGACTTGACATGTGTTGATTTTTTTTAACACCACATAACATGAAAGAAAGGATACGTACAGGCTTTGAAAGTATAACCCCCCAAATGTCAGAAAAAATAAATGAATCGCTTAAACAACGGGTGCACTTATGTATTGAATACAATGACCGCCACTTTGAACATTTAATGTAATAGTTTATTTTAATTAATATTATTTTGTTGTTGTTGGTTTGTTAATATATTGTTTGTATTTTTATTGTATTATATCTTACTGTTTATAAGAAAAAAGTAAATTGAGATGTTATTGTTTATTATCACGATATTTTAAATACTCTAAATAATTATAATTATGTAAAAGAAAAATGTAATATCAGAATAAAACGAAATAACTAAGTAAGCAATACAAGTAGGTATGTATACATGGGACATCCCAATAGGCATTGAAACGGGATAAAATAATGTACCATTTTAAGTTGTTAGATATGGAGTGTTCCGTTTAAAATAATGGAGTTAAGGTGCTTTAAATGTTAACATAATTTAATGATGTTTTCTGACACCCTGTATAACTTTTTGATCAATCAAACATTTTTTACTACAACACCAACTCTTGCTTCTAACATGTGGCTTAACGATCGATACGTTATTTAAACGTACCTTATTTTATGAAATATTAAATATTGAAGAGCGAGGAGGGGTCGCATTAGGGATCCAACATGGCGGTGGTACGGTAAAAGAAGGTAACGGTGCCGGTAACTCACTAGTAAAATTGACAGCCTGGTCTCGGGGAACGTCATTTCTCGGCTTCTTTGTTTCAAGACCGGATAACCGTTCTAAAAAGGAAAGAGCTCCATTCAAGCTCCGGTCGGAACAGACTCCCCAAAATGATTGGGTGGCAATGGAATATTGACGCATTATTTCTCCCTCGGAGATGGGAGGATCAAAAGACGATAGTCATTAATTTGTTTCAGAAAATATTCGGCTAGCGACAACCTTCCTTCTGGGTGATAACGCATGTTATAAAGTTTATTGTGTTCAATGACCTGTTAGTCTGGTGACCAAAAATACGTCAAAAAGCTTCTCTTAAACGAACCGTAATCTCGCCAATTGGCCTCATTTGTCAACGCCCAACTTTGGGCACCGGCTCCTAGACACGTTTTCGCCGCTCTCAAGTAATCATCCTCCGACAAATGGTATGATTTCGCAAACTATTCAAATTTACGTGAGAAAACAACAGAGTGCAACCAATGGTTACCGCGAAAAATTGGCCGCTCTAATTTTAAAGGGGACCTAGTTTTATTAGATAGCGCCAACAATATATTGCGACATTCAGTACCTGAAAAGCTAACATCAGCGTTTTGAGAAGATCGTTCATAATTAGAGAGTGTATTGCAATCTCCGTTCACTTTACGCGGGGTAGAGGTAATAAATCGTATAGAATCAATATTTCTAACACTAAGTGACTGATTTTTACAAAAATCCGATGAAGATGCTTTGTTCGCAAATAGTCCCTAACCTTGTGCACCATTTTGACCTCAATTTCCTGGTGTAGCCACTAGCTTTTCGATGGTCCCCTGCATCACCGCGCTTTGTTCGGGGAGAGTTTCCAGAAATCTTCCTTGATTCCCTACAACCTCCTTTAGATCTTCTAGCTCGGCGTCCTTGGGGCCGCCATCTTCAGATCCCGTTACCGGGTTATCTACTTTATCGACACCTAGGTGGCTACCGTACATATCCACTCCAAGAACTTCCGATTGGTCCATATTTTTTTTCCATAAACAAACAAAAATTAGTATCATCTTAGTTACGTGTACGCAACTTTAAGCCATCAATAATAGTATTAACCTGAAAGCATGGGTTGCATATCTCATTAACCCATCGTCCGGCGGGTATTACTGCTTCAATGAAATAGTACAATTGCAAATTTTAACCAAAAGAGAGAGAAAAGCAAAATCGATATTTCTGTAACAAGTAAAATTGTTAAAAGAAACAAAAAGAAATTTTTAGGCTTCTATTAAAATGCCAACTACTGAGAATTTATTTCAAAGTAACAACCTCAACAATTCACTAAAAATCAGAAATGTCGGTTGTATGTCTAACAACTCACTAATTTCATTGAATCAATTGGCTTCGATAAAAAAACAATGCAAAAAAATCGAGAAAAAAAAATTCTCAATGGAAAAACATAGCTGTCTGCAAGTACAAATAATAGGCATAACACCACAACATCTTAGCGATCTGTACCTACAATTAGCAAACTGGAAGGTAACACATTTCAAGCCTTATATACACATCGTTAGTATATTTAATATAAATACATATCTCAACTATTACATAATTCGGTGTTCCTTGACATCTCAGAGGCGGCAGTTATGCGCTTGTACCTATCATGCCTTAAGCGGTTCACCATAAATAAACAGTCACCCTTCTCCAAAATATGTTACATAACCAGTATCAATTGTCAACAAACAAGCCTGGAAAAGTAATAATATTGTGGTGTAATACGCTTAAATCTAAATACTAACTCCTGTTAGATAATACAACTGTCCTTAATCAAATATTGTAATTTAATAAATCAAAAAGGCAACTCCTTCCAGAATAATTGCAATTTGTAATTAATAAAATTCCTTAATCAGTGAAAAAAAATGTGTGCACAATTATTACATCAAAATCGTTCTCTATACGTTTTATTTGACTTATAAGGAAATAGTCCCCCCCCCCCCTGGCCAACTATACCAGACGTGAATAACCCTTAATGGTTCAAAGCTTAAAAAACTAGATTTATTTGTCCAAATTTCAACAATTCTACCTCTCCTTTTTATAATTTTTTTTCCTTTTAATTAAAAGTGAAAAAGTTACTGCAATAAAACGGACAAGAAGTAAACACGCTCCTAATGCAACACCCCCTCATCCTGATCACGGCACCACTCTGTAGCGTCCCTCAAGTACTCTATCTTGAGAAGCGTACATTGAACTTATTAGCAATAATACAAATTCTAGAACAAAGCAATCGCTGAGTGATTTATATTGACGTGACTGACAACAATGTCATTATTACTCAAATTAACTGCCTACCGTACTTTGACTTTCCGGGCAATAATTAAAGCATTAGAATGTATTTACAAGTCTGATGTTTAATTACTCGCAAACCTCAAATCTGATCAAACGAAGTGGCCGTCTAGTGTTACGTACGTTGTGCTATCTAAATGAGATAGGCTGGATGAGATACGTGTTGCATCATGAGGGCAGGTAAAAAAATGAAACTACTCAAATTAAAATCAACGAACTTTGCGCAGCGGTGGTTCAGCCCGTTAATCTACTATTGTGGGAAAAAACCACCAATAAAACCCACTTTATTTATAAAGAACTAATTGTACCAAGTACATTAATAAATCAAATAACAGAAAAAAACAGTGAAAGGGTTAAATCTATAACAAAACACCATTAAATCATAGTAAAGTGTGTACAAAATTATAACATTAAGAGAACATGAATAAAAAGTAGTTTAGTTACACAGAAACACAATAATAAAAAAACACATGTAGTCACACGCACAATTGGGTCATAAATAATCAAAATAGAAAATCATAACAGAAATCGTAACACCAAACATGTAGCCCTTTTAAAACCAATCATGCCGGTCTTTAAAAAATCAAGTACATAAAATAATAAAGCAAATTACGGTACATATAAAATACAACAGCAGGAAAATTTCACAAGTGATAAGGTGAAAGCAAGGACAAAAGAAAATAGACAAGGAATTTGCACGTACCCAATTTTTTAGTGACCTCTAAAGCACAGAATACTTAAATAAAAGTACAATAAAGCGTATACAAAGAGAAATCAGCTCGCAGGCAAGTAATTTTACTTCAACAGATTGATAAAAAAACTCATTAAAACAAAGCCTTACAAGGGTAAGTTATAAATAGATCACTAACATCGTGACCGATATATAAGTTTGAGTGCGTTATAAAAATACCGTGTTCCCTTCTCCGGTTACACACTCATCTATACAACAACTAAAAACTATATAAATAAAAATTCGAGGTGTTTAATGGTCTGGCTTGGGAGTGTGTACCAACTGACACAATTAATAACCAGCGGTATCATATACCCATTCACGAGCTACCTCAACACAATTATAAGTATAACAAACAACCAACAATGCTAATTCGCACAAATACCAGAGTGAGAGGGTCCTGTACTGTCTTTTTATTTTGATCGGCTGCGAGTTTGCATTTATATAAAAATACATACTTACACTAGAATAAATATTTTCTTAATTGATCACACACAGAAATCGTTAACATACGCGGTTTAACCCCGAAAGAAAAGACAACTTAGCGTTCGCGAATTCAAAAGAAAAATATACACGCAAGAATTTAAATACAAACTGTTTGCAATGAAGGTATTTAATTAACACAAAAATCGATTTGGCTCCATTGATACTCTAACTGTAACCGCCTTCTCCCCCGATTCAAACCTAACTATCATTACTCCCGAAATCAACGCCCGTCTTTCAAAAGTAATAAAAACAAGAAACATTAATATACGTGGCAGTTTCATATTAATTCTTGCACGACATTTTCATTTAAAAAATATGCATTCGTTCGTAACAAACCCCACATTTCTCTCTCGAGTTTCCAAGTAACAAAGATATCTTTTAATCGCGGCCTGTCCAGCCATAATTATTTATTAGAGCAATGATATTTTTACATCACGATCGCGCATAAGAAGTTATAATAATTCCCCGCCAGTAAAGAATTTTTAAGCGTACACCTGCTACTGGCCCACCAACACGTGTTTCACAGCCCTAGCCAAATATCAGTTACAAACAATCCTACATTCCTTACATAAAATATATAAATAACATATTTTGAAAACATTGGCAAATTACGACGTATTATTAAGATATTAAAAATCCACTAATTATCTTTTCTATCGTGGTAACAATGGCGATTTGACAAACGTTTATTACAATAATAACATTTTCGCGGTCCGCTACCTACAATATATAGAATTTAACAATGTATTTAAAAATCGATTGTATATGTTATCTTTATCTTGATTAGCTTCTTTAATATCAAAATCAATATCAATAATCCAGTTGTTTATTAGTTTTACAAAATAGACCAAAATACGCTCCTCACGTGGGCATATAAAAAAGCGCTATTGTATCAGGGTAGAAATGATTTAGGCCTTAATATTTTTTTGCAGCAGCAAATTTTTAAAATATTTGTAAACACGTCAATTAACGCGATGTTGACGACTGATTGCCACTTTCCAATTAATATAAATGAAGTTGTATAACTGTTTAATAATAATAAACACATATTAAGAGGCACGCGAACATATTCATGTCTTACTAGACTACGGCCCCTTAGTAGAATACAACCCCCAATGCATAAATAAATTAGGTCACAATCTGTAGATGGGATTAAAAAAATTTAATAATTGTGCAGCCTCCTTTGATAAACACGGATCCTGATTAATAACAGATTAAATCTCGTTATTCTCAGGTGAAAAAAATATGATCCCCACGTGAGCATAAAAAAATGGCGGCGCAAGTGCCTCACAGTTCGGGGGATTTTGTGACGTCAAAAAACAAAATGGCGGCGCAAGTGCCTCACTACTACTCATGTATAGGAAATAACACAAATCACCCTGGTTACACTAACCTTATTCCTAAGATTACCTTTATATCTACCACTTATAGCGAAGTAATACGTGCATGCAGAAAAGATGTAAGAAACACCACATACCAAAATTAAGGGTATGAATTAGATATTTACATTTATTTACACATTGTGTAAGCCACATAACTAAATTATATTTTTACACATTTCTAAAGAATAAAAGTGACGGTAATACGAATAATATATAATTAATGAAGATAATGGAAAAAAGTACTTTATATACAAAATAAAACCATATATCTAATGCAATAACAACCTTCTAATGTTCAAGCTTTTTTATTTCTATTTAATTTGAAGTGGCGAAATTGAAAGGGAAAATTTAAATTTAGTCGACTTTGATAACTTTTCAATTTCCTTAACTGGATATATTGAACAGGCTTCAAAAAAATTATAATTTATCTTCAAAGGTTTAATTCGAAATTGTATAAAATCAACAACCTATAACGAATATTGTAATGGGTAATATATCAAAGGAATTAAAAAAATGTATGTGTAGAAAAGAAACTTTCCCTAACGATATCCTTTAGGTTTGAAGCGATTTTTCCTGCTTTTTAGAGTTCTCAAAGTACAGGTATTTTGTATATTTTAGTGAAAGTGTGTATAATTGTCTACATCTATATTTAACTTATTTGCGAAAGTGGGCCTTTGAAATCATTGTATCAGTAAATTAGAGTTTTTTTGTTTTGGTTTTTACAATAATTAGTTACGTTAGGAATTAAAATTAGTATTTAACTAGATTTAGTTAATTTTTCAAATCGTATTTTTTTTTAATTAACAAAAGTAGGAGTAATAAATTTAAAAGTATCAATTTACTTTTTTTTTATTTCTTAAAATATTAATATACATATTTATTTATAGAATGTGTTATAAACTTAGTACTAATATTTATAGTAATCCATGAAATAGTAGAATATATTTACATGTTTACATGGTCATTAAACAGTTCATAGTCCGGCAACACTCAGGGTGCATCGTTTTTATACGTGTAGGTAGGGTTTTGCGCGTATTACATTTTATGAAATTGATATATTGTCTATATCTACTGTTTTGATGAATTTATAAAAACCTTATACCTTTGTAACAAAATAATAAAATATTCGAATGATCAAACGAACGGAAACTTGCGTAACTTGTTAATAGTACCTTGACTAAGAGTTGGATTTTTTAACCCTGCACGTGTTGTGTGCTGCTTCTTGTGTTTTATTTTTATATCTTTTTAATTCAATTATCTGTTACTAAACAATACTTTTCTTCAGAACGCGAAACTTTTGTGGGAATAAAGCTATGATTTATCATTGTTTTTAATTCAGATATATCAACTATTTCTAATCTGCTCAAAAGCCACTGTTTTAGGTCCTTTCTAACAAGCTTGATAAACAACCATGTGACAGGGGCCGGATTGTCCTTGGAATAAATACGAAACCACTGCGTATTTTACTAATATGTTGAATCTGAGAGACGCGATTAGCTACAAATGCTTGAAACAGTGTGACCAAGTAACAATCCAATGGAGCACAATATTATAATGCAACAATATATACACTTCACTAAACTGCAAAGCCACGTTTTGCCTTTCTGAACTACTTTTGCCAAAAGAAAAGCTTCGCACAGTTCTATTCTTGGAACCGCCATTTTTTTCAGATGTGATACGTTTGCATTAGCCACAACTAATGAATTAATACGAACACATGCATCATAAGTGTTTGAGATTATTTGTATAAATTCTAATAGATCACTGACGATTGGAACTGTTGAGGTCGCTAAAAATTTCCTAGTTAAGAATTTAAGTTTGGTATTGTTAAAATGTTTTAAGTTGGTAGTAGCGTTAGACATAAGATAATGTAAGAAATTTATAAACGTATAGGTACTGTGAAAAGGAATAAATATTTTACAAATAAACGAGTATAAATAAAATACAAAATAGAATATGATTGGAATAGAAACTTGAGGTTACGGGCCCAGAATACTTGGATGGAAAAGAAACAAAAGAATAAATTTGGATTAAAAGTATTTTTGAGGTTAGGCACATGGACAGACAAAGAAATATAGAAATCGCCCAAAATCAAGGAAATAAATATTTAAATATAGAGGTATTGAATGGCGAGAACTATCACACGTAGAAATTCAGAATTGAATTAATATTAGCGGAAAACGGAGTATTAGAATGTGCACAAAACGAAACCGAGATATCTGGTTCGACGGAAGAAAATAAAAGGCATTTATAAGAAATGACAGTAAAGCAAAATCCTTGATAGTGCAAGGTGTATCTGATGTTATACTAGAATATTTGAGAGGAAAAGAAAATGCTTACATGATGTGGAAGTCGTTAGCGGAAGGATATAATTTGCAACTTATTAATGACTTTACCAAACTCATGTGATATGTGGTTGGCAGAGTATGAAAAACGAAAATTAAATGAAAAACAAAATCCTGTAGCTGAAAACGTAGGAGCAGCGTTCATGTCTGAAGGGGTATGTTATATATGTGGGACAAATTGCTTATATGGGAAGAAAAAAGGAGATGAGACTAATCGAGGTAACAGAAGAGAAGCAGAATATGGAGGTGGATTTGGAAATGGTGCACAAAGAGGACACTTTAGAGGTCAATATAGGGGTCGAAACCAAGGGAATTATAGAAACCACAATAGGGGTAGAGATATTAGGTATAACTCATATCATGTACAGGGTGGTTCATTTTTGATGTTTTCTTATGGGAAGTACCCTTTCTATTACAGATAGACAAAAAGTAATATGGGGTCCTTGTGCTCGATTTGGGTGTTTGTAATGTTGTTCTTGTGGAATGGTAACAAATTATATCGTCTAAAGATTGAATGTGAAATTACCAAAAAACCTCAAATGCGAAATAAAATGAAAATAAACAACATAACATCATCAGACATTATGAAAAGCTAACTGCAAATCAATTTTTGGATGTAGACTTCGCATCGTCTTTTAATTTAATTTATATATATATATATATATATATATATATATATATATATATATATATATATATATATATATATATATATATATATATAATGGTGTTAATTGTGTAAAAGCCACACGAACACTTTCTTTTAACTCATTCACAGTATTATTAGTTCTTTTGTAAATACCTCAAAAAAACCTATAAAAAGAAATCTAGAGGCGAAAGATCGGGTGAACGAGCAGGCCACAAAATAAACGTAAATTTAAGTAGTCACTAACTAGATGGGAATTATGTGCGTGAGTTCCGCCTTGCTGAAATATGACATTGCAATATTGTTATAAAGGAAGACTCTCTAGAAATCCCTCCAAATGAATTCGTAGAATATCGAGATATTTCATTGAGTTTAATGTTCCTTCGTACAAGTGATAATAAAAACGGCCGTTTTTAATGCAGCACCACATATTTATTCCAAATTTCCCTTGCCTCCTGCGGACGATACTGATATGAGTATCTGACCAGTAGGTAAGGTAAATTGTGATTATTAAAAATACCATCACTACTGATTTGCGCCTCGTCTGACCATGCAATAGAGTTGGAAAAATTAGGTATATTTTGGCACTGACTTGTATACCAGTTACAAAACTCAGTACGCCGCCTTCTGTCGTCTATAGTCAAAAAAGGTTCTTTCCGAAATCTATAGCAATGGTATTTGTGTTTCTTTAAAATTCGAAGGGCTTTGCTTCGAGACACGCCTAGATTAACCATTTGTCTAGATGAAGTTGTTGGCTCTGTTTCGGAATTTTCTTCAGAATTTCGTTTAAAGCAAGCTTTTGGCCTGGGATTTTTAAAAGAACCGAACTCTATTAAATTTTTCTGTAACCTAAAATTAATTAAGATATAGTATACCGTTCAAAATATTTTATTTGGCTGCTGCCTTTCAGGAAAATTTTATAAATATAACTGGGACGCCACATTCTTATCACCTTCGGATAATATAAAACACTTTAACATGTAAAAGTTTTCTGAATTTGTATAACTAGGCATGTTAATAACTAAATTCCAAGATCACTTTGTTTCACACTTCTAATTTTTAATTTATTATTTGACATATACGTATCATTTGTTTTTACTTAAATAAATCTCAGCCTCCTATGTCTACTGTGTATTCCTAATATAAAACGTAAATAAGAAAAACTTAATAAATCAATTAATTATTAAAATAGCATAGAAGTGTTACTTATTTTAAAAGCACAAAAAAATATCATTTAAAAATGTCATAGCCAACTATGTTTTCCATATAAAAAAATATAACTTTATGTCATATGTGTTTAAATGAAGGAGGTATTAAAAATGTGAATGCACTAACGGATTCTGCTTAAAAAAGTTTCTTAAGAATGTTTTTACAGTTTGTCGATACATTTAGAAATAAAAAAGTTATTCAAGTTTTCCAAAATCGCAAGTTTTCCAATTTTGGCTAATTGCGCATTAACGGTCAGAGATATCTTGATTATGACTATTGGATCTTAATTAACACGAAAATCTAGCACAAGGACCCCATATTACTTTTTGTCTCCTTCCCATAAGAAAACATCGAAAATGAACCACCTTGTACAGAATGATAGGGTAATGAAAATATAGAACATACAGATCAAAACCGAGTTTCTTTTAATACTGAAGTAGATATATCAGAAAATGAAAATAACTTAACATTTTATATAGACCCAGGATGTACAGACCATTTAGCAAATGATAAAGCTAGTTTTATAGAGTTAGTTATGTAAATAAACCAATACAAATAGCAGTTGCTAAAAATGATAATTATTTATATACTGTTGTAGTAGGAGATATATTGGCTTGTATTGAGGTGAATGGAAAGAATATTAAATGTTTATTAAAACATGTGTTCTATGTACCTAAGTTAAGGGGAAACCTGTTTTCAGTAAGAGAATTAAAAAAATGAGGTATAAAAGTTGTATTTAAAAAGGGTTATGTAAAACTTTCTGACAAAAATGAACAGTTGATAATATTAGGAAAAGGGGAAAATTTGTATGAAATTAGTTTAAATATAAACAAAGTTGAATGCTTAACTCTGACAAGTGATAATCATTTTATGAAATGGCACCAAAAGTTTGGCCATGTTAATTTTCATAGCTTAGAAAAATTAATAAAAGGTGATATTGTTAATGGCATTGATAAAAATATACCTGTAATAAAGGTGGATGTTTGTGAACCTCGCATATAAGGGAAAATTTCTTGTTTGCCTTTCGGCACGAGAGGTTTCACTGTGATATATCTAATAAAACAAAAAAATGAAGTTTTCGGTAAATTTAAAGAATATTTTTTCATGACAAAATCAATGTTCAATTCACAAATTTCAAAATTAAGGTGTGACAATGGAGGGGAATACATATTAAATGATTTCAAAGTATTTTGTCAGCCAAACGGTGTTAAATTACAGAATTCCTTACACTCTTGAACATAATGGTAAATCTGAGCATGCAATAATAACAGGGTCTGGATTATCAAAGACTTTCTGTGGAGAAGCTATACTAACTGTGGCTCATATATTAAATAGAAAACACAGGCTATAGAAAATGAGGTAACCCCTGCTGAACTTTGGTACAAAAGGAAACCAAATGTAAGTAACTTACGCGTTTTTAGAAGTACTGCATATTGTCATATTCCGAAAGAGAAAAGGGAAAAATTTGATCCGAAAGCTGAAAAGTGTATTACGGTAGGGTATGCAGAGAATGGATATAGATTATGGGAGTTTCGTATTGCATAAAAGCATATTCAAATGTGGTATAAATATTTATGAGTTGAAAGTATTAAATTTGAATGAGAAATGTTTTAGTAACACCCCTGTTGAGACGATAATGAATATTTGGCTACTATATTTTAAGGAATGCAGAGTTTAAAATTGCTGTAAATGTGTAGCGTGTGAACTTTGATATGTTGATATTGTATTAAAGTGTAGAGAAAGAATGTGTATGCATATTTTTGCTTGTACAAATGACAGTATTTCACAATGGAAAATTTTATATACGCTCTGGGACAAAATAGTGCTGAAATTTACTGAATTTTGCGGCAGGAAAGTTCGTGCATATGTGGCACTCTCACAAAAAGTTGAATCGTGCTCTGGATATTATGTGAAGTGAGTATAGAAGTAAAATTTGGATGTTTTGAGGAATTATTAAAATTTTCATAAACATTTCAAGATGGCTGATCTATTGGTCCCAAGTTTTGACTTGGCGCAGTCTCCCGAATATATATATATATATATATATATATATATATATATATATATATATATATATATATAGTCAATATATATATATATATATATATATAGTCAATAGTCATAATCAAGATATCTCTGACCGTTAATGCGCAATTAGCCAAAATTGGAAAACTTGCGATTTTGGAAAACTTGAATAACTTTTTTATTTCTAAATGTATCGACAAACTGTAAAAACATTCTTAAGAAACTTTTTAAGCAGAATCCGTTAGTGCATTCACATTTTAATACCTCCTTCATTTAAACACATATGACATAAAGTTATATTTTTTATATGGAAAACATAGTTGGCTATGACATTTTAAATGATATTTTTTTGTGCTTTTAAAATAAGTAACACTTCTATGCTATTTTAATAATTAATTGATTTATTAAGTTTTTCTTATTTACGTTTTATATTAGGAATACACAGTAGACATAGGAGGCTGAGATTTATTTAAGTAAAAACAAATGATACGTATATGTCAAATAATAAATTAAAAATTAGAAGTGTGAAACAAAGTGATCTTGGAATTTAGTTATTAACATGCCTAGTTATACAAATTCAGAAAACTTTTACATGTTAAAGTGTTTTATATTATCCGAAGGTGATAAGAATGTGGCGTCCCAGTTATATTTATAAAATTTTCCTGAAAGGCAGCAGCCAAATAAAAATATTTTTGAACGGTATACTATATCTTAATTAATTTTAGGTTACAGAAAAATTTAATAGAGTTCGGTTCTTTTAAAAATCCCAGGCCAAAAGCTTGCTTTAAACGAAATTCTGAAGAAAATTCCGAAACAGAGCCAACAACTTCATCTAGACAAATGGTTAATCTAGGCGTGTCTCGAAGCAAAGCCCTTCGAATTTTAAAGAAACACAAATACCATTGCTATAGATTTCGGAAAGAACCTTTTTTGACTATAGACGACAGAAGGCGGCGTACTGAGTTTTGTAACTGGTATACAAGTCAGTGCCAAAATATACCTAATTTTTCCAACTCTATTGCATGGTCAGACGAGGCGCAAATCAGTAGTGATGGTATTTTTAATAATCACAATTTACCTTACCTACTGGTCAGATACTCATATCAGTATCGTCCGCAGGAGGCAAGGGAAATTTGGAATAAATATGTGGTGCTGCATTAAAAACGGCCGTTTTTATTATCACTTCTACGAAGGAACATTAAACTCAATGAAATATCTCGATATTCTACGAATTCATTTGGAGGGATTTCTAGAGAGTCTTCCTTTATAACAATATTGCAATGTCATATTTCAGCAAGGCGGAACTCACGCACATAATTCCCATCTAGTTAGTGACTACTTAAATTTACGTTTATTTTGTGGCCTGCTCGTTCACCCGATCTTTCGCCTCTAGATTTCTTTTTATAGGTTTTTTTGAGGTATTTACAAAAGAACTAATAATACTGTGAATGAGTTAAAAGAAAGTGTTCGTGTGGCTTTTACACAATTAACACTATATATATATATATATATATATATATATATATATATATATATATATATATATAAATTAAATTAAAAGACGATGCGAAGTCTAAATCCAAAAATTGATTTGGAGTTAGCTTTTCATAATGTCTGATGATGTTATGTTGTTTATTTTCATTTTATTTCGCATTTGAGGTTTTTTGGTAATTTCACATTCAATCTTTAGACGATATAATTTGTTACCATTCCACAAGAACAACATTACAAACACCCAAATCGAGCACAAGGACCCCATATTACTTTTTGTCTATCTGTAATAGAAAGGGTACTTCCCATAAGAAAACATCAAAAATGAACCACCCTGTACATGATATGAGTTATACCTAATATCTCTACCCCTATTGTGGTTTCTATAATTCCCTTGGTTTCGACCCCTATATTGACCTCTAAAGTGTCCTCTTTGTGCACCATTTCCAAATCCACCTCCATATTCTGCTTCTCTTCTGTTACCTCGATTAGTCTCATCTCCTTTTTTCTTCCCATATAAGCAATTTGTCCCACATATATAACATACCCCTTCAGACATGAACGCTGCTCCTACGTTTTCAGCTACAGGATTTTGTTTTTCATTTAATTTTCGTTTTTCATACTCTGCCAACCACATATCACATGAGTTTGGTAAAGTCATTAATAAGTTGCAAATTATATCCTTCCGCTAACGACTTCCACATCATGTAAGCATTTTCTTTTCCTCTCAAATATTCTAGTATAACATCAGATACACCTTGCACTATCAAGGATTTTGCTTTACTGTCATTTCTTATAAATGCCTTTTATTTTCTTCCGTCGAACCAGATATCTCGGTTTCGTTTTGTGCACATTCTAATACTCCGTTTTCCGCTAATATTAATTCAATTCTGAATTTCTACGTGTGATAGTTCTCGCCATTCAATACCTCTATATTTAAATATTTATTTCCTTGATTTTGGGCGATTTCTATATTTCTTTGTCTGTCCATGTGCCTAACCTCAAAAATACTTTTAATCCAAATTTATTCTTTTGTTTCTTTTCCATCCATGATATGTTGATATTGTATTAAAGTGTAGAGAAAGAATGTGTATGCATATTTTTGCTTGTACAAATGACAGTATTTCACAATGGAAAATTTTATATACGCTCTGGGACAAAATAGTGCTGAAATTTACTGAATTTTGCGGCAGGAAAGTTCGTGCATATGTGGCACTCTCACAAAAAGTTGAATCGTGCTCTGGATATTATGTGAAGTGAGTATAGAAGTAAAATTTGGATGTTTTGAGGAATTATTAAAATTTTCATAAACATTTCAAGATGGCTGATCTATTGGTCCCAAGTTTTGACTTGGCGCAGTCTCCCGAATATATATATATATATATATATATATATATATATATATATATATATATATATTGTGTGTGGGTGCGTGCGTGCATACGTGCGTGCGAGCGTGCGTGCGTTCGTATGTATGTGTATGTTTAGAGATGTCATTTCTTATACTGTAAATTTCATTTTAGGCTTTTTTATTTAAATTAAATTACATAATGGATACTCGAAATGGGGTTGTTGTAATCACAAGCATACACAGAAACTCAAAACCTTCTCCACAATGTTCACATTTCGGGGAAGGATTTGAGTTTCTGCTTATACTTTTGGTTCGTTTCAGGCATTAAGGTAAACAATCTCCATTGCCTATTATTATACACTAGAATACAGGTAGTAGAAACGTTAACCTATAACAATTTTTTTTTTGTATGTGTTGCTCTACGAAAGTAATGCAGTTTTAAAGAAAACCAATATTATATTCTAAGACTTAATTGTTTTCTTTGGTGTGTGAAGTGACATAAAGGAATACACCATTTAAGAATAATAAAACTTTTGACATTTTGGTTAAATGATTAATCTGAAAATTGTTTATTTTGAGTCAGGTAGATTACAAGAAATTACATTGCATTCATTAAAGTCAGTGAATACACAATACTGGCCACGATTAATTCATTGAGTAGAAATTTCAGATTTAAATCACAGCGTTACGCTTTTAAATTTTTAAGATACGAGTTTATGGTTTTGTGGTGAAAAATTGATAGACTGAATTATTATTTTTCCAAATTGGGTGATTCAGAATTTTTATGACAGTTATAAATATTTGTTTGTGCGTATACAAGGGTAAGTTAGAAGGAATCCAGATAACGTTTTATTTTGTGAACATACCGGTCTTGGTCAGTAAATGTACGATAACGTATGTTTCAAAATTTTCCTGGGCTTTGAACAACTTCATTTTTAATGTTAATTGAACTTAGACATTTTTAAAATTTACTGGACGTATATGTGTTTGTTGTTTTGGTATTAAGCTTACTCTGAGGAAATTGAACGTACTCTTACAAGGTGAAAGAGTGTTGTAAGAATTGAATTTTGTACTTGAATTGTATATTATTTTACCGAGTAGGTACAATTCTATCTTAAACAGTGAGGAAGGATTAACTGAACAACTCGCCTAGGACTATTTATTTCAGAGGAATTTTAGACTGTGGTGGCGCCTAGAGACTATTTTTCCCGGACTGAATATTGTTATTTGTTGTTTTATGGTAACTGTAAGGTGTTTTAAAATGTCTACCATTTCCGCAGCAGTTAGCTTAAAAACTCCCTTAACTTGGTTTTCTGGTTCACCCTATTAACATAAATATAAAATTGTTCTAATTTGGGATTTACAAATAACTAAACTTTGTAGTTTGCATTTATATATTTAATAAATATGACGTTAATGTCCTTAATTATAAAATGCAAAGTTTTATGCATAATATAATAATAAAATGGTGCTTCAACAATGAGATCTGTAACTTTCTTAAGAAAATTAAAATTTCAATATTGGACAAAATTAAGAATATGAAATCAATGTAGAAAATGTTAAGGTTAAAGTGTTTAGTGTTGATTAAATCCAGTAGTTATGATGTGTTTGAGAAATATTTTTTAAAATAAACACCAACGATAAGTTAAATAACACTATTTGGGACAATTGGAGTGAATATTTATTTATTTAATCGCAAGCTTACGGTCGAATGGTGAAAGTTTCAATTATTTACCAACGGCAAGGTTTTCTTTAACGTAAATTTAAAAGTAATAATATAAATCATTTCTTGCTTAAATTAAAAATGAACATTTTGTTCAGTATATTTTTTATTATAACTACGTACCGATAATGTTTACGTTTTCAAATAAAGTATTAAAGTTTACTAATTATGATTATTAGTTACGAGAGCAAGTAACTTTTTACACAGTTATCTACACCTATACTTTCTTGTAGCCACCACATGTACCAAATATAAACAAAAACATTTAGTGAATTATTACCTGTCCAATATTCTTTAGTATAGTTATAAGGTAGGTAAGATAAAGCAAAACATTCAATTGGTATACATTCATTAGTGTATTAGTTATCATTTCTTTCGCAATATTTCACTTGTTTTCTTTGTTACATTATTTATTGGTCAAACGTGTGGTTTACTTAATCAATTTTTGATCGAAAGTGTGCTCCGAACTAATATTGTTTATCTAGTGGTCTGTGAAGTACTTGATTTACTTCAGTACACCTAAACCATTGAAACATTGCGGTTAAGTATTTTAAATTCATAACAAATTTTATCGTTTGGGTATTTGTACATCTGAAGTAACACATTTACCTACTTATTTCTTCAAGAACATTATTTTATTTGTACTATAGTATATCTTATACAATACAAAAGAAAAAAACTTAAATTTAGTTTTACACGTACTTGCATGGCAATTAAATATTTCCACAAGTAGTTTCTAAATAAAATACATTTAGAATTTTAAAAAATTGCATAATTAGAGATACTAGGACTAAATGATACAAATAAAACCAAAAACAATGTAAAATTATCTTAATGTAAAGATGTAAGCAAAATGTGAACGCTCTAATCCCATAAATTATTCAATGAAAGCATGCTTACATATTTTTGGTATCTACAAATAAACATTTAATAAAAAAATATGTCAATACGTTTAATTACACATAATAGGTTAAAGATCAAAGGCAGTAATTACAAGTTTTAAGGATTTCAATTTATGGTACGTGTCTGTAAACACGTTTAGCAAGTCTCACTGTTACAAAAAACAGTACAGTTACAAAGAATCCATTTAGTTTCGTTTTCAAATAGATTTAGGCTATAACAGGGTTATTTAAAGTGTAGGCTTCATGGATGTATACTTGTAACTTAAAATAATTAGCTTTTTGTGAAGTTCTAAGTTCTAATAACGATTAAAGTTGCCATCGTCACTAAAAATGAAACGCGACTAATAATTGAGTATAAGTTGTGTTGTTCTAATGGAATTATGCATTGGACCCACTAAATGTGGCTTTGACACTACGTAAAGAACACGAAATTTATATATTTATATATATATATATATATATATATATATATATATATATATATATATATATACATAAGGTGTCCACAAACTGTTTTCGCAAAAGAAAACTGCAGATTTTAGAGCTGATTCTATGTCGATGTAACGTGAATTACCCTAATACAAAAATACTTCAAAATGGTTTCCCTTTAAATAATAGCGTTCTGTACATTTATTTAGTGGAATATGCCCAATCGTATGGCGCGAATATGATTTTTTAGTTGTACTCATAAGCGACTCGTGTGGGCGGGGCATTGGACATTGTTATTCATAAGTTTTTTGTTTTTCAAAATTTCGCAATTTTAACATAAAATCTAAAAAATTTCGATTTTTTCATAAAAGAATGAAACTCTTGTCGCTACGACGCACCGTTTTCGAAATAAATTGATTTGAACTTTTCATGTGTTAATCATACTTTTATAAAATTAACTAACGAATTCATTTACAATTATGAAAGATGGCTATGGAAAATAAACAAAATGACAATTGCGTGAACGTCAAAATAACTAGTATTACAGATACTAGTTGGGGTTAAAGTGTTAAATAAGTTTTAAGTGAAAGATTTTTTATTGTTTAGTTACATTAGTGTAAATACAAAAGTTGAATATTGTTAGAATGGTTTCGTTTAGTAACGAAGAATATGCCGATATGCATTTAGTGTACGGCGAAATGCAATGCAATGCAACGCTCGGACAGCAGCACGTAGATATGCAGATAAATTTCCAGTTAAGACATCCTGCTCCTAAATCATCAAAGAATTAGGGAAACAGGATCGGTAATTCCTAAAACTAATGAAACAGGAAGAGATGCTGATGTAATGGAAGAATATCAGGATGATATTTTAATGGAAATAAGTACAATCCCGGAATAAGCCTAAGAAGGTTGGCTGCAATGTATCCTAATGTGTCAAAATTATTTGTGTGGAACATTCTACATGAGGAAGGCTTGTATCCTTTTCATTTCAAGAGTCCAGGCCTTACAAGCAGGTGATTTTCCTGCTCGTGTTGATTTTTCCAATTGGATGCAAAATAAAGAGAATCAAGACCAAGATTTTTTTTCTATTTTGTTTTGTGATGAAGCCGCTTTTACAAAAGATGGAAGTTTTAATATGCACAACGCACACTATTACTGCTATGTTGATCAAAACCCTCATGCGATAAGGGATGGTAAACATCAGGAAAGGTTTAGCATTAATGTATGGATAGGTGTTCTTGGGGATAATTTGCTTGGACCTGTAGAATTTCCTAATCGTTTAAACGGCGAAGAATATCTGAACTTTCTACAAAATACTTTACCAGATTTATTAGTTGATATTAATCTGAATATTCGACGGAACTTGTGGTTTTTGCATGATGGTTGTCCGGCTCACTATAGTAGAACTTTTCGTACTTTTTCAGGTAACAATTACGGAGAGCGATGGATCGGAAGAGACAGTCCGGTTGCTTGGCCAGCAAGGTCTCCAGACTTAAATCCTTACGATTTTTGTGTTTGGGGATATCTAAAATCAATGGTTTAATCCTAACCAATAGAAACATGTGATCAGCTTTGGAGAAGAATTCAGGATGCTTGCGACGAATTTAAGTACAATAGGGGAGTGTTTGCAACAATTCGGCAATCTTTACATAAACGAATAAATTTGTGCATAGAAACGGATGGTCGTCATGTGGAGCATCTTTTGTAGATTTAGTTTTGTATTTCATACTTTCAGTTGTCATTTTGAATTTTTTTATTATTACTTGTGTCACCAACATTTTTTTGTATTAAAAACGCCGAGTTTATTTTCTATAGCCATCTTTCATAATTGTAAATGAATTCGTTAGTTAATTTTATAAAAGTATGATTAACACACGAAAAGTTCAAATCGATTTATTTCGAAAACGGCGCGTCGTAGCGACTTCAGATAAGAATATCATTCTTTTATGAAAAAATCGAAAATTTTTAACTTTTATGTTAAAATTGAGAAATTTTGAAAAACAAAAAATTGATGAATCACAATGTCCAATGCCTCGCCCAAACGAGCCGCTTATGAGTACAACTAAAAAATCATATTTACGCCATACGATTGAGCTTATTCCACTAAATAAGTGTACAGAACGCTATCATTTAAAAGGAAGCCATTTTGAAGATATTTGAATTAAACCGATGTTAGGGCGCCATCGTCCAAGAGCTCCAGCTCTCTTGGGAAGTATTTTTGTATTAAGGTAATTTACTTTAAATCGACATAAAGTCAGTTCTAGAATCTGCAGTTTTCTTTGTGAAAAGGGTTTGTGGATACCCTATATATATATATATATATATATATATATATATATATATATATATATATATTATATATACGTGTGTCCCCGGATAGGTGAAACGACTCTTGTAAAAGATAAAAAATTTTCGATATAAAATTTCACTGTTTGGGGTTCAGCCCTGCTTAGTTAAAGACTAATTTCTGGCATAATTTTAGTTTTCTAAAATCATGTATGCCTTGGATCTTTTCAAAAATTTGATTTTTGGTTCTAGTAAACTGCCTTTGTTAGTGAAGATATAACAAAATTTTATTAACAAAAGTTGTTTTGAATCATGAAAGGGTCCTACTTCTAGAATTTCAAGCACCTAGGCCAACGTTGATGTTTTGGCAATTTTTAACATATTTTCATCTACATTTCTTTGAAATCAGCTCAAATACTTGGTTTATGCAATCTTTGTCAAATAAAACAATATGTGTAAGAAAATTAAACTATCAAATAAAAATAATATTAATAATTATCAACACACCAAAGTCGGTGTAGGTCGTTACAATTTTGGAAATAGGACTTTTTTATGATTCTGAATAACTTTCATTAATCGTATTCCTTTCTGTACTACTAACAAATATTTTCTGCAGAGTACAGTTTTTTTGAATCAAAATCTCTCATATCTTCTGTTATGTCGATTCCTATACTAAAGAAATGTATTTGTAACAAAGATTGCTATGGAAAAACAGATTGTCTCCATAACAAAACTTATCTGTCAATCTTATCAATCAAACACTTCTGTATTAAACTGAAACATTTTTAAAGACAATGTTAACATTAGATGAAAAAGTTTACTTGATTCAGTGTTACGGAATCGATGAAAGATCGATAAATATGATTATTGCTTTATTTAATGAAAAATATCCAAATACTGCAATTAACAAAGTTACTGTTTGGCGTTTAATCAAGAGATTTCTCACAACAGGAAGCGTTCACTATAAGAAGAGAGAGAAAAAAGCTTACGATGAAACTGATGCAGGTACTTTAGTTGCTTTAAATTCCGTAGATGCATATCCTAAAATGTCTCTAAGAAATCGAAGCGTAAATACAAACATAAGTAAAACACATTTACAGAGAATTTATAAAACTAACAAAATTTATCCATATAAAGCCAAATTTTGCCACACTTTGGAAGAAGGTGATGAAGCAAGGCGATTGCAGTTCTGTTTGTCTTTAGGGGAGCTAATTTTAAAAAACAGAAATTTCCATAAACTAATAATTTTTCTGACGAATGTACTTTCACAACAAATGGTGTTCCATCTTCGCAAAACTGTCGATATTGGAGCAGAGTCAATCCCCATTACGTAGTTAACCCAAGAAGGCAGTATTTTGGAAAACTAAATTTTTGGTGTGCCGTCTCATACGAGTTAGGAATTATTGGACCCTTTTTTATTGAAGGAAGATTAAATCAGCAAACTTACTTACAAATTCTGCAAAGTTTTGTTGACGAACTTCCATTAAATATTCGACGTTCGCATTACTTTCAACAAGATGGCTGCCCTGCCCATTCCACACAAATGATTACTGATTGGCTTAATAATCAGTTTGTTGAAAGATGGTTCGGGAGAATGAGCGTGACATCTTGGCCGGCTAGATCTCCAGACCTATCGATAATGGATTTTTTTGTATGGGGATGGGTAAAACAAATAGTTTACAAAGAACACATTCCGAATGACACTGAAATATTAAAACGCAGAATAACAGTTTCAGTTCGATCAATTCCTAGCGTACAAATACAGGCAGCTTTTGGAGTATTCCGGAATCGTATTGAAAATTGCGCAAATTTAGGAGGAGGCTTAGTAGAGCCTTATTTTTAATCTAAATATTAACTCACTATTTCATTATAACTTATCAGTGTTAAGCCAGTAACTTGTAATAGCTAATAACTTAAGTGTTATCTTTTAATATTCATAGTAATAAACTGTGTTAAAGAAATTCTTTTATTTATTTTGTTTATTTAGAATTTTTTTGCTTTTCAAGAGTCATATCACCTATTCGGGGATAAACAATATTAAACTATCAGATAAAAATTATAGTAAATTGCCAAAACATCAACGTTGGCCTAGGTGCTTGAAATTCTAGAAGTAGGACTCTTTCATGATTCTAAACAACTTTTGTTAATCAAATTTTGTTATATCTTCACTAACAAAGGCAGTTTACTGGAACCAAAAATCAAATTTTTGAAAAGATTCAAGGCATACATGATTTTAGAAAACTAAAATTATGCCAGAAATTAGTCTTTAACTAAGCAGGGCTGAACCCCAAACAATGAAATTTTATATCGAAAATTTTTTATCTTTTACAAGAGTCGTTTCACCTATCCGGGGACACACTGTATATATATATATATATATATATATATATATATATATATATATATATATATATATATATATATATATATATATATATATATATATATATATATATAGGGTCGCTGTTAATGAGTTAATGATGAGCCACGGCTCTAGTGCTTAAACGATTCAACACACAGGTTTTTTGCTGTAGTTCATGAATTTTAAAGCAAATGTGTTACCTATCAAATATGTTAACTTACTTACAGTATTACAATAACATAACCTATGCGTAACTTCAGTTATAAATAACCGAAAACTATTCCTTTGTTACATTTGACTAGACCTTTAAATGGTATGTTAAGCTTCTGTTTGTGAATTAATTACAAATTAAAGATTTTCATAACTTTACACTTACATCATAACTTGGTTAAATGTTATTAAATTGGTTGTTTGATTATAACATTTTTCATTGTTTGCCTTCGACTGTCCTCATCTGTCATCTTTGTAAGGCAGTTTAATATTATTTAATCCATCAAAGATGTGGCTATTTATTTACTAAAATAAGATTAGATTCAATAGTTGGCTTTTAAATACGTTTAACGGACTGTTATGTTAGTAGCGGGCTTATATTTGCGTTTTCATAATGCATACGTTTATTTTGACATCTCAATTAATTTTTAAAGCTACTTTCGTTTATTAGGAACGATAACTGTAATTGTTATCGAAAAGTTTAAGTTTACATAAACGATAAATAAAATAATACACGATATTACCCAAAAGGTAAGTGTTTTAATTTAATGACAAATTTTATATTTATATTAATATACGATTACATCTCATAAAGATACTAAGTATTTCTAATTTCTACACGGATAGGACATTGTACTTCTCAATAAATGATAAATGCTCTTTTATTGGTAGTATATAATTTTAGTGGTGGTCTTTTGTTGTGTCATCAACAGGATGTTAACTTCCACAACGATTTATTGTGATATGAATATCACAGTCTTTTGAATCCCTAGCGCTATTAAGGCGATTTTGGAATTTGAATAGAAATTTATTTAAGTTTTAAGGAAATGTGACAAGTGACGATTATCTGCTACAACAATCTACTGAGCATTTTAATTAACAGTTTTACGCACCGAGGTAAAGTTAATTAGCTAATTCAAATCAAATATCTATTAATACGTCCGTACTATAAAATATCATAATCGTAATATGATAAATGCTTACTTGCTTTTTTGAGATTGTATAGCGATCGGGGCATGACGGAAGCTTAACGTTCTACCCCCCCTTCCCGTTAATACATAAATTAGAATAACGCAATGAAAACGGAAAATAATTTTATACATTTTCTAAGTTTCCAACTAGATCGTGCGTTCCAAAATTTTGCAGTTAATAACGAAGGTAATTAAAGTATGTAATTAGTACAAAAAATGTCAAAAGGAACGAAACAAACGCAGAATCAGTTTTTAAGAAACTCATGGTAGTATATTAAAAACAAGTTTAATAAGACGCCTTGAAGCATGAATGCAAGCTTAAAAAAACGAGTGGCGTAGCCACGAGTTTTTTAAACAATGACTACTTCAAGGTCTTATGCCACGCGTTTTTTTTTTGTAATTTGCCCCTTTTATACCGTTTTTAAACAAAGATTTTTACTTTAGTTGATTTAGAGATTTTTGTGGGGGTTGGTAATGTCTTAATTTTAAAAGTGGAAATTTGATCTAGTCGCCTATTATTTTATCCAAATTCGGTCACAAACCACTATAAAAGGAAGTTAATCAAGATAATCTTGCATGTATGCCCCCTGAAATACATGAAATTGCCAAAAATACGGTCGCGAATTTGCTCCATCAAAGTTTTCCACTGAAATGCATCCTGTTTTTGACACATTGTGTAAGAGTGACATGCATGACGTAAGTAATTCCGGATCAAGCTTTGCCAACCTAAAAATTTTCGTAAAATGTTCAATTAATTAATGGCTATAATGATATCGGAGATGATGACGTCGCGTTTCTTAATATGTCTGTTAAAGAATCAAAATGGAAGCAAATTACAAAAATTATATAATTGTATCCACCTATTACTTACTTCGTATATATTTAATGTATTTCACTTACTTATTACCTTACAAGACAGTATAGGAATGAACGAAATTGCCAACTCCCCAACAGAGTAATTTAAACACCAATTCCAACACAAGCACACGTTCTTTTAGATTTTCTAAGCTTTGCATATAGACATTACTATAACTTTTTTTTGATTTTAGCTATCCCTACAGAAAAAAGACATTGTGATAACATCTGATTTGGTCACATTTACATTTTTTTTTTTTAATTCCCTTGTTTTTTAGTTATAAACCAAAACATAAATATTGCCGCGTATATTCTTAACCATTACTTAGATTTGTGATTTGCCGTTATGATTAAAAAGCCACACACACCAACAAGTACTTGAACTTCGTTTGCTTCTGTTCCGGGATCTTCTTTTTTTCCTGGGTTCCATAAAGGTCTTCGTTTTTCGGGCAGTTTAGGGATCTTCTCCCTCTTCAGCCCTGGGTATTATGTGTTTGTGTTGTGTTATATTTGCCTATTGAATGTGGTTACAATATTGATATTTTGATTTTGTGGTAAAAAAACATAAAAAGGATATAATATATGTATATATAAGTGTATATCTTGGATATATTGGATGTGTAGTGGGTAGTATTATTGGATGGATAGAATTGTCCGTTTTCGTTGCGGCGGTCGTCATCGTTCACTCGCGAGGATTGGTTTTGGTTTTATCTAAGGATGTAGGGAGTATTGTCGAGGAGCTCCTCGAGCTCCTCTGATAGGTTGTCTGTTCGTTGAAGTAGGAGTGCTGGGAGGTGTTTGAATTTGGTTTTGGGTTTTCGTGGTAGTCTAGGTTTGTTGGAAAATGGGATTTGTGGAATTTGTTTGGTTGGGATCGTATGGCCGTTTGTCCTGCGGTTTGTGTATTTGGTCTGTAGTGTTATTAGTCTGTCGGTTATTGGTTGAATGTTGGCGTGTTGTTTGGTTAGTTCGTTTGGATGTCTGAAGTGTAGTTTGTGTATGGAGTATAGTATTGTCCTTTCACAGGAGGCGACGGATTGGAGTTGGTTAGTGTTTAGGCTTGCGTACAATGGAGCGCGGTAGTCGAGTATCGGTCGAATGTAAGTTTTGGACGTGTGTTGTAGGGTTTTGGGGTGACAACCTCTGACGTTTCCTCCTAGCATTTTCAATAGTGATACGCGGTTGCGTATCTTATTAAGAGCGCCGCTAGCATCGGGTTGCCAGTGTAGGGATTATTGCGCTTAGTCTGTTACATTCGATTTTTAGTGCTGGGTCTCTGGTCTTTAGAAATCGTCGGTATATCCGTCGTTTTTCCTTGATCAGGAGAACGATGCGGGGTAGATGGAAGCGGATTCCGGGTAATGTCTATTATTTTTGTCGGAATAGCTACGTTGTCAGAGTCGGAGATAAATTGGGTCAGATTGTTGTTTGATTTGGGAGAAGTGCGGCGCCTAGGGATGTTTTGACTAGTAAGGGAAGATGGTCTGATGTTATTGTTTTGCCGAGGTGGAAGTTGTCATCTAAAAATTGAGTTATTTGTTCGGAGCATATTATGTGGTCGGGTATGGAGTAGCCGTTGTGTCCAATAAATGTGGGGTGAATGTTCCTAATTCGTACTATTGGTAGTCTAAGTAGTTCGTTCGTTAGTATTTGTCCGTTTGCATTGTCCGTCGTGTCTCCAAATTGTTGGTGTCTGGCGTTAAGGTCTCTTAGTGGTACTGCATTGGGGGTGTTGGCTATATATTGTAGTAGTGGAGAGGATAGGGTGTTATGGTCGGTGGGTTATAATAGCAAAATACTGTTATAGGGGATGAAGAAAGGTGTACAAACTCTAGGTGTTGAAGGTGCAGCGGTAGGGTGTAGGGAGTAGATGGTTGTCGGGAGTGAATCAGCAGTGGGAACTCGTTTGCCTCTGCCGGGGTTGTTGCGCAGGTAGGTATTGTAATGGATTATGTTAAGAGTCCCTGTGTTGGTTAATTTTGTCTCTGTTATAGCTAGTATTTGTATGTGGTCAGTGTCGAGTAAGTGTTTGATCAGGTGGCGTTTTCGTCGAAAGCCACCCGCGTTAACAATTCCTATCGTCAGGTTCATTGCGAAGGGAAGTGATGAGGGTAGGTTAGGGGATGAAGGAAAGGAAATGAAGTAGGAATTTACTCCTGTCGGTAGTAGGGAGTGCTAAAACAGACTTTCGTACTGCTCCAAGTGTAGTACAAACGCCTGCCTAAGAACTCCCTGGCTACAGGTCCATCCTCTTCCTGATAATCTCGCGCCTATCAGGAAAGATAGTGAAGGAAAGGGCTCTCAGGAAGGTGTTGATCCTGAGAAAGTGCTCGTGGCTCTCATCGTCAGGATCGGAGGAGGTGGTGGAAGCTGTTTCCAGCTTGGAAAGGGGGGCTACCTGGGCAGGAGAGGATGGGATCTCCCGCCGTTTCTCACAGTCGAAACTGTAAGTAGGGTGGGAGCCGCCGCTATTGTTACACTTTGGCGAGGATATGGGATTTGTGGCTTCCGCCACAGGAGGGGCACCTGGGTGCAGTACTTGGGAACTGGGTTGGGGGTGTGTGGAGGCTCGACCTCGTAGCGTCTGCCGAACATACAGACGCCGTCGTGCAAAAGGAAGTCGATGGAGGATTTGGAGTGCGTAAGGATACGGACAAAGGATGTGGGGCGGTTGGTGGCTCTGGAAAAAATACGGATGGCCTTGATTACATGGGGGAGGTCGATGGTCTGTGTTATTTCCTCAGGGGTAAGGTCACGGTCAACCCCGCGGATGACGCATGACAGGGAAAGGGGTTTGGATGCGGGTCGGGTGTGGGTTGGGCCGGACAGCTGGGATAAGGTAATGGACGGGGTGCCAAATGTTGCTTTAATGGATTTATCAATTTCAGCTGTAGGGTTGAAAAGGAGTTAAAGTTTCAATAAGGGCGGTGTGGTTGTGGTTGAATCGTAGATTTACCCACAGGAGTTGGAGAGGGCGGAGGATTGTGTACAGTTGCTTCTGAGAAGTAACTGCTTGAGGAATATTGCGTAAGCAATAGCGGGATTTAGGTTAGGTGACGGTTGAAGTGGAGGATGAGGATGAGGATATGGATAAGGTAGAGGGTGAAGGTGAGGGTGGTGTTCTCGTCGTTGTCTTCGTCATCGTCGTGGTTGTCATCGTACTGGTCGGTGCTATCTGTAGCGTAGGTTAAGGTCGGTGTCGTCGGGGTTAGGGAAAGGGGACTGGGAGGTGCGGGTTTACCATGTTCACCATGTTGGTCAGTATTGGGATGGGGTGTGCAATAAATGCAAATGTATTTTATTCTAAGAAGGTGGTGGCCTCCCACCGAGGTGCAGCCTCACACCCCGCTGGTTTAAGGCTTAGAGTTAGGAGTCCGATAGAAAATGGAGGGTTTTGTTATAAGGATAGGTTTTAAGTGTAGGAATTTAATTTACCCTGCGGCTTCCCTCTTCGCGTGGTTGGACCCGGTTACTGGCTGTCTCGTTCGTTGTCCTTGGCGTTCTTCCTGCTTCTTTGGTGCTGTTGGTCCTGCTGCTACCTTCGGTCCAACGGTCTTCTTATTCCTGATAAGGAATGTTTTTTTTATCCGCTTTCTATTCGGTAGTGGTGTGTACAACAGTGACCACTACTGCTGGTGAAAGCGACGAAGATCCCGAAGAATTCCGGCGCCCGCGATTAATTAGGTGATTACGGTGTAATTAGAATAATTAGCTGTAATTACTTCTTGTTAGACAAGAAGTGTTGAATACTCAATCTGATCATCACATAGCACAACTGCAGGCCGTGGTCAAAAGACTAATGACGAGATCCAAGCGACTAGAAAATAGTTAAAGAGACGTCCTTGAAGAAATCAAAACACTAAAGTCCGTTTCATTTCAAAGCGGATTAACATAAAGCATATCTAAAATGCGGAGGAGAAGAAAATACAAGAAGAAAACAAACAACAGGCCGGATTAGCAGAATTCTAAAAAAACACATGATAACAATATGCAAGAAAACATGGAACCGTATTGTGAAACCCAAAAACCAAAATCAACCTAGAAAATCAAGGAGCGTACATAGGTCAAACAAACACCAAAACCTCAGCATTAGCACAAGATAACATAAACTTTGATAAGACCAGAAGTATAGCATCAGCAGAACATCTAACCGAGAGAATAATAACAAGCTGTACAAATAAGAAAAAAAGCCCAAACAGCCTTAATACCCACCATGACCCACAGAGGCTGACTAATGTATGAAAATTGGTATTAACCAAAGACCGCCAAACAGCAACACACAGGAAAATCAGAGAAACAAAAAGTAAGGCAGAGAAAGTAGAGAAAGAGAACGTCAGCGAAGGTATAATTAACAAAGAGCGTACAGCAGACATTAGTTCAATTCGAATAATGTGAAGCAGAGCAAGATTGTTAAAAGGCGGAAAATGTGAATTTGCCAAAACGTCGTCAATTCAACGATGGTTCTTACATGAATCCCATCAATAATATACGATATCATGGACCCGGAAGAAATGGATGTAACATCCAGTGAAATTTTAAACAAAATAAAGATAAAGATATACACGATATTTCTGTAGTGTACACTATTTTAAAAGTGCGGTTTTGAGTTTTCAGTTATCATATAAAATTACTTTTTGTAATGGGAATCATAGTTGGCTTAGCAACCATCAGTTACAGTTCTTTCTTCGCTTTCAAAAATATAAATAATGCGTTGGCATTAGAAAACCGTTTCCCAAATCGTTGGATTTGGTTCGGTAATGTGCCGGTCTCCTGGAGCGTGCTTCATCGGTCAAGCTGAAATCTCCCGAAGAAAATTTCGTGAACTACTGTACTGTTTGATCACTGATGAACAGATTTCACGTAAAATCAAGCCTATGGGGATCTTTGATAATAGGAGAGGCGAATACTGGACATAATGGATGGCTGCATTGAATTTGGTCACCCATAACGCAAGGGATATGCCCATTTTCCGTAGAGGAGATAGCAGGAACTATATTAACCTTACCTGCTCCACACAAAATGTTGCGCGTATGTTGAGGAATTGGAAGGTGCTAAGCACGGAAAGTTTATCTGGCCACGCTTATATATTCCTTGAAACGACTGACAGCGGCAGTACGCATAAAGCCCCTGTATCCTAGGGATCTACCAAATGCACTGGGACGTCTTTACCATCGATCTTGAGATAAGGATCTTTGGCATGTTGGATACAAGAAGGCTCTCGCATCAACAGTGTGCTAAGATCATAAAGGAAGCGTATAAGGACAGTATCCAGAGCACGGGGGTAGGAAAACTCCATACTGGTGGAACAACGCAATCGTCCACAAATGTAATCAATGCACCTCTGCAAGAAGAACCTTGACTCGCTTGGATAAAACCCAATCTATGTCAGAAAACACCAAAATGGAGGCATTAAACCGGTACAGATCACAGAAGAAGCAGCTACGTAAACACATCAGGCATGAAAAGAGAAATCAGTGGGTGAGTCTCTCCAACAGACTTGAAGAGGACATCTGGGTAGACCGCTATAGAATAACCATGCGAGGGCTGAAAACCTACACACATCACGACATCCCCATCGAAAGGAAATTGGAGATACTCAAAGAAGTTTTTACCACGCACAAGAACGGCACCTCTCTGCCCATAGCAAGCTTGAGCGGCATACCAGAAGTAAATACGATCACCAAGTCGCTGCTGATATGAAGAGTGGCAAAGCACCAGGAGTAAATGACATAACTCCTAAAGCCATAAAACTTCCGGTCCAAATAAACAGAAAATGGATTTTTGGCGTGCTAAATTGCTTAATGGCTACACAAATATCCCCACAAGACGAAAAATGCCAACGTTGTGTTAATACCCAAGAGAGTAGCAGACTTGGAGTTCCCCTCCTCACGTAGACCTCTGTGTTTGCTAAACACGCTTAGCAAACTGTATGAGTCCGTCATCAAAACACGCCTAACATAGGAAGTAGAGAGGAATGGTGGGCTGTCCGACAACCAATTGGGCTTCAGGAAGGGGAGGTCTACGGTTCATGCAATTTATAGGGCCAAAAATACGGTTCGTATCTGTCAACAGACGCGTTCAATTTCACGAACTGGAGCATAATTATTAAGGGGGGAAGGGCATAGCTAAGTACTTAGTAAAGGTAATCAGTGACTATTTAAGCGACAGGCACCTTCAATTAGAAAAGGGGGTGCGGTTGAGAATTGAAGTGAAGTGCGACAGGTCTCCCTATTGGGCCCATTACTCTGGAATGTCCTCTTTGACGACATATTTCACATTGATCTGCCTTCAGGCGCCACCACCTTGGGGTACGCGGACGATCTGGCACTCATCATTACAGCAAAAAATGAATACGACCTAATGTCTAACGCAAATGAGTCCTTAACGAGACTAAATAACAGGCTAGGAGAAAACAAACTAGTACTAGCTCCAACAAAATCCGAGTCTCTTACCTTTAAAGGCAGCCGAGAACAGAAGGCACGTGAAGTTTGTTGTGGGGGAGACAACAACTAAACCTAAAAAACATCAAATACCTGGGAATCAGGTTTGACCAGCGCCTGTATTTTGGGGAACACATTAAATATGTTACCAAGAAGGTAGAAGACAAGGTAGCGAAATTAGCTGGCATAATGCCAAATATCGACAGACCCGGTAGCGCAAAACGAAGAGTATTAATGGAAGTAGTGCATTATATCACACTCTATGGAGCACCGGCATGGCAGGGAGTGCTTGAGGAGGAAGTATATCGCAACATCTCAGAAATGATGCAAAGTAAAATGTTGATCAGTGTTATGTCGGATTTTCGTACTACATATACGGCTGCCTTACAGTTAATCCCTGGCATCCCTCCTATAGATCTCCTCGCATGTGAAAGGGAATACGCGTACGAAAACGGGATACTGGAATGCAGGGCCGACGCTAAGATTACCACATAGGTACGTGGCAAAAGATATGGGAAGAAAACGTTTCCAACTTGGAACACTGGCAGAACTATACGTTTAGGAGATTGGACTACAACCTCACACAGGCACTGAGCGGACACGGCGTATTTAAGGCATATGCGGTTAGATTTGCTAAAGACAACGGTGATACGTGCATATACTGTGTGGAAATTGATACTGTGCCCCACACAATCTTAGAATGTAGTCGATGGGCACGGGCAAGGAATGCTGCATACTGTACGCTTGGCGCGTTCATCATACCTGGTAACGTGACCCGCATAATGATATCCACAGAGAACAACTGGAGGACTACCCACGACCTAATCACGGCTATCATGAGAGAAAGGAAAAGGAAGAGAGGGAAAGAGGCAACCTTACGAGGAAAAAGGTAGTCAAGCAAAGCACATCGAACTCATAATCCCATGAAGTATGGAGGACAGAAACAGTTGGGGTAGCAGTTAGTGAGCCAAGACACCCAAGCACCGTCTTAGAAGGCGGTTCCGGGGATGACTGCTAGGAGCGGCTTCATGCGGGCCACTATCGGGATTGAGAGTTGGTTACGTCCCTAACGAAAGGAAATAATAATAATAGTAATAATAATAATAATAATAATAATAGTAATAATAATAGTAATAATAACAATAATTATAATTATAATTAGTAATAAAACCTAAAAACCTCCGTCATAATCTGGTTACTCTAGATCTGCACTACAAGACGTACATCTCCCTCCAAAAAGTAATAGTAATTAATACATGCCATATTAGAAGAAAATGATTTAATATCTCATAACGAAAGGTTACTTTGGTAATACACCCGTGCCTTTCGTCAACACCCAGCTTATACCTGAAGTAAAAAAAAAATATAAAAAGAAGGATTACATTAATACATTGGGTACCTAAGGCACAATACAGATAGACCATAACTTTATCGTACTTTAATCACAGGGCCAGATTCAGACAGGTAGAGACTACCTCCTTCTCTTACATCTAACCCTGGATGCAATGAGCACATTTAGAAAATCGATTCTTACAACTAAGGAGTTTGGTATACCATGTCAACAATGAGCAAAGAAAGAAATTCTGCTATCGAACTGTGGTGTGCTTGAATGATTCAACTACTTTGGTTGCATTACACAACAATATAAAAATTAACTAGGTAAGAATAAGATGACAAAAACAAACTACCTAAGAGGACAAATGTGAGAAGCAAAAATATTAATAATAAACTATCATTAAACCTGTCTTCGCAACATCAACTCAGAGAGCTTGTGCTTAAAAGCAGAAACCGAGCTATTTTTCAATTCACGAAGCAGATTATTGTACATACAGTAGATTTGGTAGCAAAATGAGCGCTTATACCGAGATCTTTGGTGCACTGGAGGGGATATACAACCTCTAAGTAACATTATGTACGTCTGTTCTAAATTTTATTTTTTCATACAAGTAGGGCAGCATTTTAAACATTAAAATTTTATGTTATACTTGGCATTGAACAATTCGTCTGTTGATCATAGGTTGTCTATGATCAACAGACGAGCATCTGCCAACTTGTGAATTATACGGTCATACTTTATTACTCCATACGCGAATCTTAAAACACGATTTTTGTACTTGTTGTATGCGTTCGGCAGTTTTATTATCAATTGCAGAATGACATATTGGAGACCCATAGTTGAAGTTGGACAAGACCAATATATCACACAATTCCAGTTTAGTGCTTACATTTAAGTAACTCCTATGTGGGTATAGCCGCTTGAGTTGAGTTCGTTAGATGGCCACAAATAATTTTGTTTCCAAACAAATTTATTGCTGACTTAGGATTCAGCGATAGTGAATGAGCATTTGAGGCGGAATTGATCTAATTTTCAATAGCAGAACGTTTAAAAAAAAGGTATAATTGCGTGTTATCAGCGTAAATATGGCATTGGCAATTATTCATTTGTTTTAAGAAAACAGAAGTGTAAATGGAAAGCAGTAAAGATCCAAGAATAGAGCCTTGCAGGACACCACGGTTTATTGACAGGGGAGTTGAAGTTAGATCATTAGCCATGACAATTTGTTGCCTGCTTGATAGGTAATTTTCTTACTCCATCACGCCCCAGTCCTATAAACTGTAGTATTTGCAATAATGTAGAGTGCTCGATTGTATCAAATGCTTTAATGTAGTCTAAACTTAACAGGACAGAAATCTCACCTCTATTGTTAAAATATCATCCAGTATTGCTAAAACAGCGGTAGTCGTACTGTAGCCTGTCCTGAAACCCGACTGAGTAGCAGGTAAGAGTATGTACTGGTCAACAAACGCAAATAATTGTTTAAATATGATTTTTTCAAATATTTTAGATAACATTGGAAGTAAGTTAACAGGTTTTAAGTCATCAAAAGCATTAGGAGTTTTATTTTTAGGCATTGGTTTTTTACGTACAGAAACGGGGAGCGGAGAAAAAACAAATAGAAAAAGGAGATGGATCACTAACCACCTGCTGATGTAAGGAATCGCCGGCGTTAGCTGGTTTGGGCGGGGTCAAGAAAGTCCCGGTAGAGATAAGAAGGGCACCAGGGGCCGCTCCCCAAAAGAAGAACTCACCGTTATCCCAGCTCCTGGATGTGTCAGGAAGAGGCGAGTAGGTAACCGTAGGAAAGGAGATAGGAAAAACTAATACGGAAAAGAAAAGAGTATTGTGGGATAAAATAAAACCTATAATTATTAAATCACATAAAAAGAATACATATAAAAATAAAACGTGTTTCAAAATAAATAAATTGTAACAAAAGACAAATAAATTGGCAATTAACGTCCAAAATGAGATAATTGCGCAAATAAACAAAAAGCAAATTTATACAATGTATAACTTAGATACGTTAGTTAAACAAAAATTTAAAGAAAACAAAATAAGAAAATGGAAGAAAATTATTTCGTAAAACGTTAAAAGTACGAAAATGATAATTTTATAGTAAATTATAATTTTAGATAAACAAGAACCTGTTTAATTTCGAAAGGCCTTTCTAAAGTAAAGCAGGTTTTTTTAATTAATAGGTTAATATGCTACATGATAATTCAAATATAGAATACTTGTTATGTCCTAACAAACATTTTATTTAAGAAATTTGAAAGAGGACGTTAAAAAAATACTAAAATGTAATCAATTACCAATATCAAATTAAAAATGTAAAGCATATGCAAATATCTAAAGCTAAACTACTGTGAGCATGCTTGTTTGATAGTTAATACGTCACAAACATTGAAAGATAAAAATATGGCCGACAGCTGTTTACAAAGCGGTCGTCGTTCAAAGATAGATTTACACAAAAACTAAATTAAAAATCGAATGAAAAAGTAAGTAATTTAGTGACAAAGTAATACACTATTTTTAACAATTATCATTATAGATTGCAAACAAAAAAAAAAAACAAAGAACAAGGAAGTGGAAAAAGGGATTTCAGCTAAGGCTAGAGGTAAATAATATTCTAGTGAAATCAAGGAGTTATTCTAGTAATTTTTCTTATTTTAGCATTAAGCGAAGGGGTAGAAAGGAACGGAGGTTATAGGTGTGAGGATTATGTTTAAAAACGTCCCTTTGGTTGATTTCTACGATGATATCCTATTTAAGTTATTTTTCTACGAGATGAACTAAGGGTGTACGAAGATGGAATTTCTAGGTAAGTTAGAACATCAACAAGTACAGATAGTATACTTTTAAACTTCTTCTAGTTGTAAAGGGTTTTCCAATAAGATGTGTTATTTTGAATAGCCCGCTATTTCGGTAGATGTCACTTTTGAAGCTGTCATTTATTGACATTTGACAAGTAAAAACTACGCGATTAATAAAAATGGAACGATACACGCATTGAAATTATTAAAATTCACTATAAAAATGGTGAAAATTTGGCAAAGACGGTTCGTAAAACTAAAACATCTTTGGGTCGTCGTGAAGCACCTTGTCGGACCGCAATACAGAAATTGGTGAACAAATTCGAGCTGTTGGGACAAGTTAATGATGTGAAGAATAAAACCCGTGCACGTCGCTCAAGAACAACCGAGAATATTGCTGCTGTAGCCCAAAGTGTTGAAGAAAACCCAGGTTTGTCCATTCGTCGTCGTTCTTTGGAATTGGGCATTCCACAAACGTCATTACACCGTATTTTGCATAAAAACTTGGGTCTTAAGGCTTATAAAGTTCAGTTAACACAAGAACTCAAGCCGGCCGATCATCAACAACGTCGTGTCTTTGCTGATTGGGTTGTTGAAATGCATGAAAATGATCCGGAATTCCATCGAAAAATCATCTTGACTGATGAGGCCCATTTCCACCTCGGTGGGTACGTCAACAGGCAAAATTGTCGCATCTGGGGCTCGGAAAACCCAAGAGTTATTGTTGAAAAGCCTCTCCATCCCCAACGTGTGACTGTTTGGTGCGGTTTATGGTCTGGCGGGGTCATTGGACCTTACTTTTTCGAAAATGAGGCTGGAGCAACAGTTACGGTGAATGGATTCCGCTATCGAGAGATGATTAATGATTTTTTATGGCCGGAATTGGATGGTATTGATCTGGACAACGTTTACTTTCAACAAGAAGGCGCTACGTGCCACACAAGTAACGAAACCATTGATCTTTTACGGGAAAAGTTTCCGGACCGTGTTATCTCTCGAAGAGGTGATCACAATTGGCCACCGAGATCTTGTGATTTAACACCTTGCGACTTCTTCCTTTGGGGCCACGTGAAAGATAAGGTCTACGCCAACAGCCCAACGTCGATTCAAGACCTCAAAGATGGAATTCGTGAGGCTATCGATGACATAGGGCAGCCACTTTGCGACTTGGTTATGGAAAATTTCATGAAAAGGATATTGTCCTGTAAGCGTGGTCGTGGTAGCCATTTGCCTGATATTGTTTTCCATTATTAACGGCATACCTTCCTCTTTATAATGAAATAAACATCCGATCAATTATCTCAAAAAATTCCATTTTTCTTTGAATATCAAAATAACACCTCTTATTGGAAAACCCGGTATAACAAAATATGGAACAGTAACCACAATAACCAGAACAAAAATAACTGCAAGTGCAACTGCGAGCTCAACGGAAAGCTCAAGGTAAAGTTCAAATGAAAGTTCAACGGAAGCTCAAAACTGAAAATTGGAATGCCATTAGAAAAGGCTACAGGAAAATAGATTCTCATACCTCTAAGATGGAAAACGAGCTGTTCGTGATAACTTGTATGAATGGTATATCTTTAAAACCGCAATAAGCTAAGAAAACAATGAATAATCAGCACTCTCGAGTAGAACCTTCATTTTCTTTGTGAAACAATTCCTTTTCAAAGATCCTCCTAGCGAAAATTGAAAATAATTTAGAAACTTATTAAGGAATGCTTCAGCAACCAAACGCAAAAGTTAACTCAAACTTTTATGTAAGAAGTAAGGGTGTTATCAATAAACTAACCAAATGTGTTAAAATGAATAGATTAGAAATTTTGAATAGCCAAATGCAAAATTAAAATGTAAAAAATAGTAAATTGTTGAAAAAACCATTGTATATTTTTTTTATGATTGTGTACCTGAACAGGCTAAATTAGGCCTATCGTGCTAAAGCACTCAGGAACACTTAGGAGGATGGATAGAGGGATAATGAATTGAAATTATTTATTATTATTATATTAATAAAATGTGTTTTGTATCAAAGTATAGGCGACTAAAAATACTTTAGTGTACATTTAATTGGCTAACATTTAATGTTAATAAAAATGAAAAATTCAAACCAAATCAAATGAAAAATTAAAAAAAAATTTATTACCGGTTTAATAAGCACGATCTTCCAACAACTCTTTCAATGGTAGATGTGTTTATAATGTGAGCAATAAAAGCGACAATTGTAGGATATCACAATTTCAGCATAAAATATTGCATCCATCCCGTACACTTGCCTTAGAGGAAATTGAGTCAATAATTTTCATAACATAGTTCGTATTTACTGTAGAAAAGTTGAAATCGATGGATTGGTTTGAATTGGATTGATATGATTTAAAAAAATTAGAATTAGTGTTGCGTAGCGAGGGTAAATTGTTAACAAAGTATTGATTAATTTGTTTCGCATCCTGTAAGTGAGATGAAACTTTCGCTTTACTTTTGCACAAAATCTCTAAAGAGTGAAGTACTCTCTACAACGTTTTACTGTCACTATCTTTAAGTTTACTTTCGAAGTAAGCTTTTATTTCACTTTTATGGTGAGATTCGTTAAATTTCACAAAGATTTTATAATAAGTCCAATAATAAGTTTGCTCTATCTCTCATTTTCATCAATAAACGTATGTTATCAGTTATTCACTACTTTCTTGTCGCTTGTTTGACTATGGGAGCGTGCTTTTCGAATAAATTTAAAACATAAAAAGGTGAACTTTATCATCGATATACTCAAGTTTTAGAGCATTAAATTTGGATTTTCTTGGTTCGACTATCCTTTTGATAATTAGTGATCTATTCTAAAATTGAGTATATATATATATATATATATATATATATATATATATATATATATATATATATATATATATATATATATCTATTTAGATTTTACAAGTATATGTTAAATAGAATTTTTTCTTTAAAACTTGTAAATAAACGTACAATTAATTCAAGTTTCGAACGTCCTTTGTTCCTTTGTCAAAATTTATTTGACAATTACAGAAATTGAATTAATGTAACTATTTTAACAGTACAGAATATGAAACAAGGTAACTAATTTAAATTTAATCTGGACTAGTTACCTTGTTTCATATTCTGTACTTGTTAAAATAGTTACCTTATTTCAATTTCTGTAATTGTCAAAATTTTGACAAAGGGAACAAAGGACGTTCCAAACGTTGAATTAATTGTAGTTTATTTACACAAGTTTTAAAGAAAATAAAATGTACTTATTAAATTAATACTTAATACTTCTATACGGAGAAAAAACTTTGAATACCATCAAGATTTACAGAAAGCTACGTATCAAAAAATGTGAAACACTTACTAATTTAACTTTTTTAAAGCGTTGCCGTGACAATAATATAATACCCAAGGGATTTAAATTGAAACCAAGACCAGACATTAATGGTTCTTATAATATTTTATTCAAAACAAGCCTTGCCCTTTTAAGAAAAGCGATTGCCAATGGAAGGGCTAAACTTGACTATCTCAACCGTACCCTTTATGACACCTTCCAAACTTTACATGCTAGCAAAATTCACCCTTTCATATTTGATACGGTGGATCGCCTCATTGAAAATACCGTAGAATCGTCCTTGATGATAAAAACTAACCGACAGAAACAAAAATTTGAACGTCTGTCTCATACATCGCAGTCAAATAATGTAGAACCATTAAGGACAGTACACAATTTCAGTGACCAAGAATTTAATAATAATATTCTGAATGTTTTAGGTAAAGGGTTTAATTTTGCCATCACTCCTAAACGGATTCCCGTAGAAAACATCATCACCAACGTAGAATACGCCTTAAAGGATACAGAATCTACGGTCGCTGACGAAATTAGGCTCAACGTAGCATACATTCTTCAGAACTGCAAACTTCCCAAACAAAATATCACCAAACTAGACCTCCAAATGTTAAACCAAATCAAAAATGACGACCAAATATTAATACTACCCGCTGACAAAGGAAACGCTACTGTCATTGTCAACTCTCAAGACTATCACCACAAGATGTCTGAACTGCTAACTTCTTCAGAATATAAGAAAAATCAGTGCAATCCTACCACTTACATAGAAAAAACAACAAAATCTATCATTAATTTTACAAAATTAGACAAACAAACAAAACAGAAACTAATTCCAAGAGAGAAGAGTTCAAGAATCCCCAAAATATACGGACTCCCAAAAATACATAAGGAAAACTGGCCATTACGCCCTATCGTCAGTGCATTCAATTCTCCGACTCATGACCTTGCTCGTTATCTAGCAAAAGTTATTCAACCGATTTGTAAAAATGCTGTATCCTACATCAAAAACTCTTATGATTTTCTACACAAACTCAAAATTGTACCCTTGGTTCCAAATGACATTTTAGTTAGCTTCGACATAACGTCACTTCTCACCAAAATACCTATTGAAGACACGATGAAAATTTTAGAAGAAAAACACTCAATAAACCAAGACATACTCAAATTGATAAACCACTGCATGCACTCAATCTATTTTACATACAAAGGACAATTCTACAAGCAAATTCAAGGAACACCTATGGGCTCGCCACTCTCTCCAGCTTTTGCGAATGTATATATGGAACATTTTGAAACCATTGCTTTAAATTTTGCAGATTTAAAACCTAAATGTTGGTTTCGTTATGTAGACGACACATTTGTAGTTTGGCCCCATGGAAAAGGAAACTTGAACCATTTTCTAGGACATATTAACAACATTCACGACAACATCAAATTTACTATGGAAGTTGAAGAAAATAATTCACTCCCTTTTTTGGACACCCTAATAACAAGACTTCCTAATCGTAAATTTACACACAAAGTTTATCGAAAACCAACACATACGAATAGATACTCTCTCACATCACCATCCTGGTCAATTACGTAGCGTTATGAAATCCTTGATATACCGCTCTTACCACTTATCTGACCAAAATTCTAAAACGGAAGAGATGAAGACTATTAATAAAATACTAATTCAAAATGGATACAAAGATCAAGAAATATTAAAAATTACCAACCAAATAAAAAGACCAAACAATGAACGAAAGATTCCTGTTATTCTATCTTATATAAAGGGAATTACAGACAGAATAGCAAAGAAATTTCCCAAAAACGACTTCAGACCGGTATTCAAACCACATTCAACTTTGTCCAAACTTTTAAGAAACTCCAAAGGCAAAATTCCTAATGAAAGCAAAGGAGTATATGAGATACCGTGCAACAACTGTCGAAGAACTTATATAGGACAAACTAACAGAATATTATATGCGAGAGCCGATGAACACCAACTAGCAATTAAGCAGCACAATCCTTCATCGTCTTTAGCTGCACATCATTTAGATACAGCACACCAAATTAATACCAACAATATCCGTTTAATTGCACCTCTATATACCTTACAAGAAAGAATTATTAGAGAAGCAGTTGAAATTGAAAGAAGACCAAACGCCCTCAATAAACGAGATGACATTTCTAGAATGCCACAAATTTGGAAGAATATCATTAAACAAGTTAATTCTACATTTCAACCAACTCCAAATCTTCCAGAAATTTCAAACACTTATGCTGCAACTATTCCTGGCGTCCCCACTTCTGCACCTTCTACATCATGTACTAGACCAACTACCCGAAGTCAAACACACTAGTCCAGATTAAATTTAAATTAGTTACCTTGTTTCATATTCTGTACTTGTTAAAAATAGTTACCCTATTTCAATTTCTGTAATTGTCAAATAAATTCTTGACAGAGGGAACAAAGGACGTTCCCGAAACGTTGAATTAATTGTACGTTTATTTACGCAAGTTTTAAAGAAAAAAAAAGTCTTACTTAAATATATATATATATATATATATATATATATATATATATATATATATATATATATATATATATATATATATATATGCCAGTAACATCCCTCCCGTGGTTATCCATTTAAATGAATCAGATTGTGACTTGTGGAAGATATTGAAGTTACTGTCGAGTAAGGTCCGATATTTAATTGGCAGTACTGTTAAATATAAAATTCGATATAATTTACATAGTTATTATTTAGTTAAATAATAAGTATTATGGTATATATATATATATATATATATATATATATATATATATATATATATATATATATATATATATATATATATGGAGCTGAATAATTAAAATTTTAAATTGTTGAGACAAAAATTATAAAAAAAGCACTGTGATTAAAACACTGGTTACTTTGTAACTATAATTGAACAAATGCCTTAACTGTTCAAAATGTTTTGATAATTACATACATACTTTATTACTCTGCTTAATATTACAGCTGTTAATTCCATAGCCTTTTCGTATTTGGCTAAAACCCATTCTGACAACAACTAAAATTTTACAAAATTGCACGCATTAAGCTTCGATATGCTGAACACGGTATATGACGTTACAATTGATGACGCACAACAAGAAGGTTGTGGGAAGAACTATAGCATTTTTTTAATTAAGAATTACAGATATCTTCATTGCAGGATTTGATTTGTCATTGAAAAAAATTACCATCTGACAAACAATTTGAAGTTGTATTTTTAAAAGAAAAAAAAATAATTTACTTTCACAAGTCTTCATTATTTCACCCATGCTTAAGCAAGAAACATTTGAATATACAGCTATATTTTCTATATTCAGTTGACAAGTTTGTTACTGGTATAGACACATTTCTTTATTTATTTCCATTTTAGTTTAATTTTACTAATTCAAAATGGCCAATAGCAAAGACAGGGATGCCAAACGTTCAATTGTCTATTTGAATTGTTATTGGTCGAATTAAATGATTTCACTGAGTGACAAGGGGTGTTAAACCCAAAAAAACAGACCCATATATAGGGTATAATGAGCGTTCACGCTGGATCAAATCATACTGATCCTCGTGCAATACCGTACATTATATGCAGATCCCACAATAACATCTTTAAGCAGTGAAAATATATCATTTTCAGATTTTAAGTTAAATTGAATTAATTGAACTGAAAAAATAAAGATATTAAATATCAAAGAAAAATACTGCTGATCAATCAGGTAGCTTAATTCCAAGTTTATCTAGAATAATTCTCATGCACGGCTGTCTGTATTGAATATTCTCGTATTTTCGCGCCACTACACTGATTGGTGTAGTTTTTATGAATCATTTTCAGCTAATCCCAAGTTCTCCGACTTAGAAAAATTCTATTATTTACACAATTCCTTAAAAAAAATTCCGCCAAGGATATTGTTCAGGAGTTAGGTGATACCACAGCTAATTATCAAATAGCCTTAAATATTCTTGAAGAACGTAATCACAACGAAAAATTAATATTTTCCTATTTAGAAGCTATATTTGAAACTCAAAAAATAAACAAAAAATCTTCCATTGAGTTAAGACAATTGCATGATAACATTACACGTCACCTTCGCGCGTTGGATAATTTCAACTTAAGTGATTAGCGATTCAAAGCTGCAATAATCACTACATAATTCGAGCAAAGGTTGACCCGTTTACAGCCGCTGAATACAGTAAATTTAAAATCAAAAATACTCTTTTTATTGAAGAAACGCATAAGTTTATTACTTTCAGGAGCGAAGTTTTGGAGCATGTTTCGTCGAATTCCTCTAAAGTTCACATGTCTCAAGTCGGAAATCCGAATAATAACAAAAATAAATCGCAAGGCAATACAAATAATATCAAGCAATCATTCATGGTTGCAAACAATGGTAATTATTCTTGCGTCTCATGCAAAGCAAATCACTTGCTTTATGCTTATTACAACCATTGAAAGTGCACCTCAAAATCTAAATGCAAGTGCAGTCAAAGGGCACATAATAGTCTCTTATGTTTTGCAAAGGGTTCCAGTCCCGAACCTACGCCAAATATTAATGAGGTTCAGTCAAATGATTACAGTGCTCTTTCTACTTCACAAAACATAGTTACTTCTTCAACTGGTTCACATTCCAAAACTACATTAGCATGTGCAAGTGTTCACACAAGTTTTTCCACTGCAATTGTTAAAGTAAAAATTAATTAAAATAAATGGATTCATGCTAGATGTCTTTTGGATGCAGAATCACAATCAAATTTCCTTTCCAGTGATCTCTTATCTAAACTAAGGTGTGCTACCACTCCGGTAACCATATCAGTAATCGGTGTAAATACGCCCAATTAACAGGCGCCGTATAAATTAAGATTGCATCCTTGTATTATGACTTTTAAACTGAACTCGTATTACAAAAATTACAGAAAACCTTCCAATAAACAGCTTCAGCAATTCAAATATTGTCATTCCATCTAATTTACTTGGCGCGCGTCATTTTTACACTTTAACATGCATAGGTCAAGTTTAATTAGGTAAACATAAATCCATCTCACATAAAACCCGTCTTGGCTGGGTAATATCTGGTACTCGTGTTCCTAGACCTAATCACTTAAACACTAATTTAGGTTCCAACGTAGTTTATACGAGCTTTGCTATTAGCAATTCTTGTCTAAAATGGAATGACATGCTACATGATTCAATTTCCAAGTTTTGGCAGACTGAAAACGTCGAGCCTAAGAGCTATTTTCTTTCGAAAAGAGAACTTTTGTGAAACCTATTTTTCAGAGGCGATCTCCCAAGACCAAGATGAAAAATCCGGCGTATCCATTCCATTTAATTCTAAGCTTTCGCAATTGTGCAATTCCAAACAGCGAGTCTTAGATCGCTTGTATAATATAGGAAGAAAATTACCAAAGAATAAGTTTCTTCATGCAGAATATTTTAAATTCATGCCATTTCTAGTGAAGACGTAAATGCATCAACAAATAATTGTAGAATTGTTATTTCAACACCTGGTGGCGTCTTGTGCATTAACACTATACCAAGATTTTACCTTCCACACCATGCCGTTATCAAGTCAAACTCACTTACTATAAAATTACGTGTAGTTTTTGATGGCTCTGGCAAATCTAACGCAAATATTTCCATAAACGATACTCAACCGTTGGCCCAATGCTTCAACATCTAAAGTTCCTTCGTACATAGTGGGCGGATTTTGTACTTGAGTAATGTGCGGGTTTGGCACTTGAATGATGGGTGGATTTGGCACTTGAGTAGCGACTGGTTTGCTACTTGGGCCTGTGTGACGGTATTGTTCATGTTTTCAGAGAAATTAGAGGTGTTTAGTAGCTTCAGGAATGATTGATTTCTTCGATATTGGCCATCACCAACCTGTACAATGTAGTCTCCATAGCTTGATTGGTGTTTGACAATAGCTGGCGTCTATTCTCTGGCTCCTTTTTGAAGTAGAAGGGGTTGATTCGCTTCAAGGGTTGACATCTTTTTCGTAGCTCTGTTGTAGTACATCTTTTGTTTCAACTGTCTTTTTTTAAGTGCCTCCCTTATTCGTTGGAAAGTTGGGTATTAGGATGTCTGTTTTGACTGGCATTATTGATCTGAGCCTCCGACCCATCAGTAATTGGCATGGGGCAGGAAGATCTGGTTTGGGGGTTAAATTGTAGTGCAGAATTGCTACAAATGGATCCTCACATTCCTGATAGACATTAACTAGCAGGCCTTTTACCGTCTGGATGGTTCGTTCAACCATGCCATTTGACCGGAGATATTTGGGGTTAGAAGTGTTTAGAAGGATATCATATTTTTTTGCAATTTGTTGGAGTTCATATGAATTAAAGGGAGGGCCATTATCAGAATATATCTCTAATGGTCTTCCGTTCATTAAAAAAATATTTTTGAGGGTTGATAAAACAGTTGATCCTGTTTAATTAGGTAACTTGTTGACAATAGTGAATTTGCTATAGTAGTCTACTGGAACAATAAAATCCTCTTCGCCCAAGATTTAAGATCGATGCCTATTTTTGCCACGGTAACATAGGGATTTCGGGAGGGGTCAAGGGTTCCCTAGGGTTTGAGGCTGCATACTTATGGAAAGTGAGACAATTAACACAATGCTTTCAATACCTCTCGAGAGACCAGACCAGTATAGACAATCATTGGCTAACTTTTTGGTAGAAATAATACGTTGTGCAACAAGTTTAGGAATTCTTCTCTCAGGCTAGATGGGATAATTAAGCTATTTTGATAAAAAATCATCTATTTATATACATAAATGTCATTTAGAATTAACCAATAAAATTTAACTGGACTCGGGACATTCGATTTATGGGCAGGTTAGCCATATAAGACAGAATTTGACTTTATGCAGAGTGAAATTCTCATCAATGGATTTGATAAGCCTAGTCTCATTATCTGGAGTGGTGGATAATACTGAATATACTTTAAGGTGGTTATCAATATAGTCGGTGTCAATAGTGTCATTAACTGGTTCACGACTGAGTGCATCTGGGACATGCATTAGTCTACCTGGACATAGAAAATTTCCAAATCGTATGTTAATAATCTAAAGACTAAACGTTGAATTCGGGGAGAAAGTTCGTTTAACGGTTTTTGAAGTAGTCCTACTAGCGGGCGGTGGTCAGTCTCTATTTTAAATCTGCGATCAAACAAATAATGGTTGAATCGCTCACAACCATGTACTACAGCTAATAGTTCTTTCTCTATATGATTATACCTTTGTTGACAGCTAGTTAATGATACAGAGGCGAATTCAATAGCGTAATCTTCTTAACTTATCATGGCACAAAGGCCATAGGGGCTTGCATCAACAGAAAGTGTGACGACTTTGTTTTGATTAAAGAAACAGAGGACTGGAGTTGTCGTTACAAGTTTTTTGAGTCGTTCAAAACATCTTGAATCGTTAGCGGTCCATTGCCATACATTCTTTTTACTGAGATGTTTCCTCAGCACTGCTGTTTTAGATGACAGGTTGGAGATAAATTTTGCAAGATATGTAGTCATTCCAAGAAACCTTTGGAGTTCTTTACAATTTTTTGGAGCTTTCATGTTTACAATAGATTGAATCTTTTTTTATCTGCTTCAACACCTTTCTTGATTAGCAGTTGATCCAGGACATTAAGGCGATCGACACAAAATTTTGACTTTTCTAGATTTAAAGTTAGTCCGGATTCTGAGATTTTTCTTAAAAAAACATCATCCAAGTTTTTATTGTGTTCGTCTGGGATATTCCAAAAATTAAAATGTCATCAAAATAAGCAATTACACCTGGTAACCCATCCAAAGTTTCTTGTATAAATCTCTGAAATATCTTAGGTACCAACGAGATATGGTGCAAAGAAATGAACTATCTTCACTAATTGGAATTTGAAGAAATGCAGAAGAAGCATCAAGTAAGGAGAAATATTTGGCACCTGAAAGCTTGCTAAAAAGGACATCTTGAGTAGGAACTGGAAAATTTTCACGTTTAATGTAAACATTTCAGGAGCGAGGGTCCATGCAGACCCTAATATCACCGTTGGCCATGGGGGCTATTGCTATCGGGTGTACCTAATCAGTTGGCTCACTTATGGGGACGGTAATGTTTTTAGCCACCACTTCATCAAGTTTTTCCTTTACTTTAGGATTAAGAGCAGCAGGTATTTTTCTAGCACCAGAAATTCGAGGGATTGCATCATCCCTTGAGGTAATTTTCTAGCACCTATTAACAAGTCCTATCCCTGAAAATACTTCAGAATGTTTGCACAGAATATCATTTACACTGGTCGGAATATATTTATCATAGTTTGTAATAGTTTCACAATTGTTACTGTTTGAGTTTAGTATTTTTAAATAGTTAGTAGCACTAAGTCCTAGGATGAAGTTAGGATACCCATCCCATAAAACTAAAACAAAAGTTTCTTTCGAATTTCATTATATTCTCAATATAAATAAATAAGTTCTATAATGTGTATTTTATGACCGGAATGTGATGAAAGTTTTGTACCAGTTGATATGAGTTTACTTGGTGGAACACCTAAACTTTTAAAATCACAAGAATTTAAAATGTTTACGTGACTGCCTGTGTCGATTTTGAAATTAATTTTAATATCTAGAATAGAGATTCTTTCGAACCATTTTATAGCATTGACGGAGTCTATAGTCCACACGACATTTTCGGAACAATCAATAAAGTCTATATACGCTTCCAATTCCTCTTTACTATCCTCGGGATTTTCGGAGATTTCATACACACTGTTCCTATTGCAGCAGTATTTACGATAGTGCCCTTTACGGTTACAGTGGCTGCAGATTTTGTAAAAAGCAGGACACTTACCTCGAACATGTTGAAGACCACAATTCGTACAGTTACCTCTATCCATTCTGCTATTTGGGCTGATGCCAGCACCCGAGCCAGCACCTCTACTCACTGAAGTTGGATTTCAGGAACACTAAAACCGCCGCGCTTATTTATTCATTTAGGTGGCGCAATATGCTGAATAACGTCAGTGCGGGGAATTATCAAGATTTTATCCTTATCAGGCCACCTCCAATTAGTGCCGCTCGTAGTTACTGTTTTCACTTCTACACCACCGTCGTATTCCTTCTCTACTGATCCTGGAAAATATTAAACTACAACAAAATATCCACCTAAATATTTTTCAGAATTTTCTGAATTTTTTACTTCTCGTTGCTTTAGGTTCACTATTTGTAGTTTTCTTTTCAAAATATTTTCCGACTTTTTATCTTTGTCGTCACCATTGTATGGTTTCGTCTTTTTCTTTTTGTCCGCTAGTTTTTTAATCTTTCTTGATTTCTGTTTTCATTTTCCTTTTATTTTCTTGTACTCTTCTCTGATACTACATAAACTCGTCACTTATGGTGACTGTGGGTTGTAGTTTTACGTATTTTGTTGTTATCTGGAGAAGTCTGTAGCTTTATTTTAAGGGTTTTTGTGTTTCTGTCGGGTCAGTATAGAGCGTTTTTGAATGGAGTGGGATATTTCTTTTTCATTCTATTGCTTTCTACTGCTTAGATTGTATCTTCTCTAGTTAACTTAAGTGATGACAGTTCTTGCGCTATAGTGTCTGTATTTTTCGGAGCAGTATTATACCCGCCTTCGAGTACTGGAGTATTAATTTCTTCAAATTTCGTATTTCGTTTGGCTGGTATCTGACGAGCGGAATTCAATAGTGCTTAAGTAACTTTGTTTTTCACCTTTTGTGATTAGAATCGTTTCAGCATCTTTCTCTGTATGTTCCGTTAAAATATTTTCTTTTTTTGTCGGTAATAATACTACTGTCTGTGTCACATGCAAATATTATCTTTCCATCCGGACATACTTTGTTACGTGTTTAATTGGAAAACGTTTCTTTTTGATAACGTTCGTCATTTGGTCAAATTTACTTACTAAAAACCGCAATTTATTCTTAGGTTGAATGCTTCCAATTCACTATTTCTTAAATTTTTACGCATTTCTAATTGCATTTAAATTAACGTATGTAACTTTCGTACACATCTCTTATCTAGTTAAAATAAGTCAAATTTAATACCTTCAGCGACATATCTAAGATTTCGAATCATTTAATATAAAGCAGTTAAAAAGGAACCTGGGATCTATTAGGGTCAAATAATACATATACATATAATAAATACATATTTTCTACACATTTTAACTTTTGGCAACAATGATTAAATACAAATTTTCTCAAGTTTGTAAAATTGATTAAAGGTGTTGGCCAATTTTTCTTTCTTCCTTTTTAAGAACGCCCTTGATGGTGGATGTTGAGTTTCTAGAGAATTTTTCGTTTCTGGTTCTGGATGCTGAAGCATCATTTTTTTGGAAAATTCTCACTTAAAGTAATACTTGGTTAAGTAAAAGTATTACTAACGCTGTTAAAAGGCGGATATAATTGAATTTATTCATTCGTCCACATCTTCGGTAAGTGGCACATGTTTCGATAACCTCATGGTAATTAAAATTGTTTTCAGGTTTTCGAATATAAAAGCATTCAATACTAATTCTTTACACATAAAGACATTTCAATCGAAATTACGTTAAATGTTTACTACCGGCTCGTTTGTCTCCTGTAAGAGCATCTCTGTACTACCTACATTTCTAACGGCATTCTTTCTTAAATTTTCTGCTCACATTTTACTGTTACGTTACATCCAAAGTACATGATTATCGATGGAAGGCATAAGAGCCTTGCTGACATACATGACCATATCCGTATCACCTGATTACACGATTGTGTTTCCAAATTTCAAATACACCTAGGAGGTTCTTATGAATTTCTACATCGAAAATAAATGGAGTGATAATATTAATTTTGTAATCAAATAATTGACAATTGTTACCTCTTAATTAAATTTATATATTTAAGGTGCTTCCAGCAGTTCACTTTCACAAAATCCTTTTATCTAAAACGGTATATATATATATATATATATATATATATATATATATATATATATATATATATATGTGTGTGTGTGTGTGTGTATATTCACTAATTCAGTTTTGAATATTTTGCACTCAATCACAAGTAAAACATCAATTGAATCATTAAAAGTGACTTGATAGACCGCACCCCAACAGGTTTAGCTTCCATTTTGACTTAATTAACTCTAGCTTCTGTGGCTACACTCACCCAACGATTTAACTCCCGTGTTGATTGCAATATACCGGGTGTAACGATTACCTGTATTACGTGAACTACTGCAAATGTTAAACATTTAATTTCATATGAATTTGTAATTTTGTTTCGTAATCTTTATGTGTTATGTACACTACTTTTTCTTGTGGACAAGGCCAGTGTATTTCCTATAAATTTCTTGATTACTTTGTTTGTTACGGTAATTATTTACTGTGGACCGAACAAGCGTTCCAATTTACTGTATACTGTGTGAAGCGTGAGACAAGCCAGTTCATTAATTACATTATTTTTTATTTTTTTTATCTTACTAAACATCCCAATGGGATTATGTGTTAATTCCGAATACGAACAGTAAGATCTTAGAGCGGCCGAAAGGGGGCATATAATAATTTTACTTTTTTTTCTAATTGAAATTTAAATTATAATAGTCGTGGGCACAAGCCGAGGCTCACTGCTTGCCATCGTGGGCTTTGGTGGAATGTTAATTAATTTATTTTTTTTTATACTTTTGTCAGGATATCGACAATAAAAATTACTTTATTGGGGGAATTGTTAACTCATTTCTACTTCTTCCTTCATTTTTATTTGTTTTTTTTTTTTTTGGTAAATCCTGTTTCAGGCTTTACGGGGTTTACTCTCCTCTCAACACTTGAGTATTTCCTTATTAAAGCCTGTGGCGCCTACTAATATCCGGTTCCTATCTAACCACCTTACTATCAGTTTAAGCTATACCTCCAAAACTACCACGCATACGAGTGTTCTGCGGCCTTCCGACCGTACGCCTGAGCTTAGTCGAGCCCATTCCTTTTTTTATGCCATATGATGGTTACACACGTGGCACTTCCCCCTCTATGATATTATTTTCTAACCACATACTGTTATCTAGATTGATTTCTATTGACTGACATAAAACATTTCCGTTTTCTACACATACGCATAACAACATTTTCAGTACCCAAAGAAATTCCAAACTCGAACATCCCTTTAAACTTTTTGTCGCCGGTCCAATCATATGGAAACATACTCCTAAATTGCTATAATAATTCTGGATCCAAACAATCTTCAATTTCATAGCGTAGTTACGTATCTGATAATCTCACATTATCGCCACGCTTCTGGCTTCTTAGTTCTATGTTACAACCAGCATCTGATTTTTCATACGTAGATGCTTTTTCTAATGTCTAACTAGTTTGGAATATCACGAGGAAGGCGCTCTTGATGGTTGAAGGTAAAGCAGTTTGTTCAATACATTGTTTTACCAAAGGTGCAAAATCTTCTCTTTGCAATTTTTGTCCCTGATTTTCCATCCGCCATTGACGAACAATATCACGCCAAACATTTTTAACTTAAAAAAACCAACATCCAGCGGTTGTAATCTGTGGCTGCTGTTAGGTAGTAATGCATTAACAATGATGACATTCGATTTGCAAAAATCTGTTAAAGGAAAATTAATATGCGATGTATGCCCATCCTCAAACAACACTATTGGTAATGGAATGTTATTTGCTTTAATATACGAAAAGAAAACGTTGGTAATATATACAAATAAATTCTCAGACGTCATCCATCCCAATGCAGACCGTTCTATACCCCATCCGTTCTGCATTTTTGAAATAATACTAGATACAATTCTTTTTTTTATATGGATATAGGCAAAGTGGAGGCTGTAAACTACCACACGCACAGATGTTCAAAAAAACTGTAAGGATTTCTTTTTCGTCGTTTATAACGCGGTTATAAACCTTCTCGGAACCTTTTCTCACAAGACCGGTTCGGCAAGATTAAAAATTCTCTCACTTCGTTCGTGTTATAACAATCACTCCTATCATAATCGCTTACATTATAAACTAATGTACTATTAAAGGTTCCCAAGGTATACATAATATGCCAATAACATGTCACTAATTAACTATTTAACGCTTTAATATAACCTATAAATTCACCTTTTGCCGACCAGTGGTCAGTGTTAGGAATATATCTATACTCACAGGATCCTCTTCCGACCTCTATTCGTGTGTTCTGCAAATTATTGAATTTTTCATGAAATACCAATTACTATATGAAGCTAATTGTATCAAAGAATGATAATAATCATGTTTAACATACCTGAACCAACACCTGTCATATAAAAAAGCGTGCGCTGGAATCACGTGCTTTTAACGAAATATCTGGAGAATTCACTTAAAAGCGACCCCCGCTTAATAACGAATTGTGGTTTATACTGAAACGAAAGAATATATAATGTATATTTTTGCTAAAACGAATGACAGGGAACAAACTGTGGCAGTTCGGAAGAAGTTGCGACATTGCAAACCAAGAATTGTAAAATTATTGCTATTTAGTGCGGAAGTTTGAAAATATTAAAGAACTAAAGTGGTCGGAGCTTGGAACCCGGACGGAGCTTGGGGAATTTACGTTATGTCCGTATTAGTTCCTTATAAACTACAAATTACATCTATAAATTATTACAAAGTCAACAAATTGGTAAGGTACCTACAAAATTTGAGTAATGAATAATAATGAATAATTTCGCACTTGTATTTTTTAGGTTATATTGGTTATTGTCAGTTGTCAGTATTGCCAACTTAATTTCAACAGGTATGAAATGTAGTATAGTATAGTACAACAATTTTACAACGTGATCAATCTCAAGTGTACTGTAGTGGTATGACAAAAATCCCTAGTTGTTAATATTGTTGTGTTTTGCAGTTGGCTGCTTTGGATTTTTAGTGTGGTTTTAGTCGTTTTAGTTTATGTCAGTTTATGTCGTATTATACCTTCGTTTTTCACTTTTGTATTTTCTTGAGTTATTTACAAACTGTCTATATCAAGACAAATTATATATTCTGAATTTCAAATTGTGATATCGAATTTAATCGTCATGCCGTTTTCAATCGAACACGACACATTCATTGTTGTGACTCATTTTCGTAGCGGCTTCCAAGATCGTAATGGGCAATGGCATTATTCATTGCAATCATGCATCGATCAATTTACTGTTGAGTACCCAAATTAAAATATTAGTTACGAAACATTTAGTCAACAACGTAATCGATTGATAGCTCGATTCATGGAAATTTGTAAAAGACATTGTCATTCCATAAACATGTACTGTAAATTTTATTTAATTATAATGAAATTATAACATTTAAATACCTAAGATTCATTATTTTGTAATGATTTAATCCAATCATTAAATAATATTTTATTTATTTTGTTGTATTTTATAGGGATGCAGTCTAATCAAATACAAAATAGTCATTATTTAAATTAAGATAATATTTTATAATATGTATAAGTTAATAACCTTCATACAGATTTCAAACTGATCGTAGTTTTTACTCGAACCATGCTCTTGAGTAGCTAGAGCAATACAGCTTCTTATCAACCTATCAGTGGTACCAACTTAAATATTTTGATCACGTGGTATACATTTGAGATTGATCACTCTGTATTTATTGGTTTTAATAACAATTGTTAACGTCGGCACAAAAAATCTTGTGTATCACTCTGGCATAAAATGGTTTGCGAGGGCACATAAAAGTTCAGTTGTACTCTCAAACACCCATTTTCTGGCCTTTAATACAAATAACTGTTGTATCACTGGACTAAAAACAATAGTTTTGCGAGTGTGGCCAGAATTCAGTTTCTGGATTTGCAGCTAACGCCTTATTTGTTGCAACTAAATTTAATTTAACTGGGTTTATTTAGTATTTTGTCCAAATTGGAATAATGAATTTTCCTTTGAATAAAAATTAGAAATGATTAATTGAACGTGATGTGTTGAAATGTCCTATGTAGGTGCGATGATTGAACTTGCATCCGTCCTCAATAATCTCTACTACATTTTGTGGTTACAAAACTTGTGGTACTTAAATTTTTAATTAACGTTAGAAAATTTCTTAGTTAAATTCATTTAAATATGTTACCATGGATAATATGTCTGTCAATTTAGTAATTGAATTTACTTTACTATTCACGTACTTTCTATAGTATAGAAAGTGAACAAAGAGAAAATAAAAACCTTCAAAAACTTTATGATCCAATACCGAAACAAGCATAAATATATTATGTAGCTATTTGCATTAATTTATTATCAGTTTTCTGAACATCCCAAACTGCTATTTTCCGCAAATAATTTAGATCTATTATGTAACTATAAGTATGTTGTAAAAATGTGAAAAAACACCAAATAAATGTCAACATTAAGTGATGTTTTTACTAATCTCAACCATTTTACTAAAATTAAAATTAAATAACGGTGCGATGAAAGTTAAAGATTCATCATAAACTAATTAGACTTCAACACTTCTCACAGGCCGTTAATTTGAAGATATGTATGAACGAGTTGGAATCATACGCTCTCAATTTGATTTAGAAAACTCCAGTAATATAAAAGATATAAATAAATAAAGTTTCTATTGTAAAGGTTTTGATTAATCAGAATTTGTTCTGCAATGTAGTCAGGGCTCTATGCTTTCGGAGTTATAATCCAGGAAATTTAACTTAATAATTACGTTCTATTATGTACCTATGTAATATCAAACCGCTAAGTATTAAGTGACAAATCATCAATATATTTTTTACGGCGTGGAAGAATGTTTTAATACGACTATGAGAGTAGAGAAATTAAAAAAAGGTCTAATGAAAATTGTATACTTATTTAAGCATAAATTACGTAGTAGGTAGTTAGTTATTAATGAAGAATGAGGTAAGAGCATAATTCTAAACGACATTTTAATTATTCTTTGTATCCTTTCTGTAGGTTTGTTCCGAATTGCTAAGAAAGTAATTAGAATATGAGAATAAACATTTTTATGTGAATATAGTATATCGGAAAAACGTTCTTAACAATAAATTGTTATTGTTAACAATCCGTAATAGTATACTGTAATACCAGTGCGGAAAGGACTTCATTGTAAAATGAGTGTAAAAGTTGGAGCACGAGTGCATACGAATTTGCAATGGGCATTTCCGCACTTGTGTTACATACTATTTTTTCTACGAAAGTTTAAGAATATCAAAGATTAGTGTAAATCGTTCATTGATTTAAAATAAATATCAGTCACTAGTTGAAGTGCCAAAACATTAAGTATTGCTTGTGACCAGTTTATAAATAAGTGAAATTTTCGCAATTTTTTTTTAAATTATTGATTTTGAATCCAAATTTGGATTAAAAGAAAATTCCTTATGTTAAACACTAGCATATTATGACATAAGTCACTGTTAAAAATTTGGTAAGGATATCTAAAATAGTTTTTGAAGAAAGTTGCATGAAAGTCTTAAAATTAAGGTTCTCGGAGAACGGCAAAAAACTCAAAACGTACTTACATGTATCATGTTAAGTAATGGCCAGCACAGTAAGAGGGATTGTCTGGGCCCTCTTGCTCATGGAATTGGTTATCTAGCTTGCTCTTGTTCTTATTTTTTCTCCAAATCCGAGGCCGCCTTTTCAGCTTTTCGCACGCGCTCGATCTTTTTCATCGTAGTAACCAAATTTGCCCCGATTCTTATCCCCAACTGCTCCATCATATTTACTTTTGATACATAGCCTTCATTGAATGATAAAACTGCCTCATGAACACCAAAAGCAAGGGTTTATAAACCAACAAATGTTCTCTTTGTAATCCGTGTCCAAATAATGTTATTTAGGGATTCGTTTGCATTTTGTGATTTCCCTTTTAGACATTTTTCAAAAATGTTCCGGACCATCAAGAGCTCTGAATATGGGCTTTATTTCAGACATTATGATTTCAGGCAAGAGGAAATGTTTGGTATGGTCATTATGTTTCATCAAAGTTGCTTTGTTGTATTTCCATCAAGTATTTTCAATAACATGCCCAAACTGCTCTCTTTATAGCCTCCAAATGGTTGGGGTTTCTCCTAGTAGCTAGGCCATAAAATATTTGAAGCTTCTGGATTGCAACATCAGTAAGGCGGTTTTTGCTCGACAAACCCTTACCATCGACAAGCTTGCCCTTTAATGCCCCCTTCAGTTTCCTCAGTCTTGTCCCCATTCTTCTTTGGACGTGACCTACACATTCAACTTTATTAATTGTGCAGTAATCTGCATATAAATCAGTCTTTGACTGCCTGAAAAGCGTCAGTGTCGCCATCACCAAGGTACTCTGTATACTTAACATTATACTTCTATACTGACCGTCCGAAAAGCGTAATTGCACCGTGCACCCCCATTCCTCCAATGGTACCCTGCTATAATTAGCTTTACATGTATCAATATTTTTTGTTTGATCTCTTAGGGCATACACAGTGTTTGGGCATACTATGGATATCCAACACATTGCCATTATCAACTGACGTTACGGATACAATGCCATTCTGTGACGTGCGCTCTCGCTTCTGCCACGATCCATCTACTGCAACACACAAATATCTTTGGGTGTCACTTTAATTTACCGCCTCCTCAACAGCATTCCACATTCATTGGCTGCTCAAAACTTCAGCCTTACTGACTAATAAGCATTCGTGTTTTTTTTAATTTTGTCGGTGGCGCGAAAGTTTCATTATACTGCATAGGCTTATTGCGGACGTATAACCTTTACCGATGACTCTAAGACCATAAACTAATCTAAGATTCAGGTCATATAATATCTTAGGATTACCTTTATCATTGGATGTTGTACTAATTTTCTCACAATTTGTAAATATCTTGAAGGATTCACAACTTTTACAAAAGGTTTTCACCCCGGTATATCTACCTAGGCTAAGCGTATTATGGCATTTTTGGCAGACTGCAGTTTCTGCCAAGGCAGTATGAAGCATACTAAGGTCTACAATATCATATACAAAACTTTCTCTTTTTGAATTATAGTAAGATGTCTATCCAATTTTAGCTTAGAGCTAGAGAGTTATTCTGGAGCGAACTTCGCCTCAGAAGTTGAGATGTACCTAGATTCTTGGTTATGTACCACTGTACTTTTCCCTACATTATTCCTCTTTTGAACACTCTATTTCGCTCACCACTTTTTCTTTGATTACCCATTACAAAATATAACTCAATAAAATACAAAACAAATTTTCATGAACTGCAACTTCTAAAATGACACTACACACAATCACAACAAAAACAATTCAGCAGAACCAAACAACTCTTGTCAGCTGACAGCAGACAGTAAAAGGACCTCAGTGTAGCCAACTGCCAACACTAAAACATCAATCTATTTGGTTTTGGTGCATACTATAACAAGACACTTTAAATAATATTTATATAATATGTAACTAAATAATATAGATTTTTACCAATTTATAGTATTCAAACCTGGTACTACCATACATCGTTGTATTCAGCAGATTTCAATAATCAATAAAAATGTGAAAATCGAAAAAAATTGAATATTTGTCGGTCAGACTCCCCAAATAAAAATTTAAAAAACCTTCTGTTCATAAAGTAAAGAATGTTCTCAGGAACAAAATAAAAAAAACTCATGTAAATATCTCCTAGAGTTTTTGAGTTCTGTGTTCCTAAGTGGAAAAAACATAGTTTTTTCAGGAATCGCACTTGAATATTGTTTATACATTTTAAAATACACATGTAGTTAAAAACAATTACCTTAGAAAATTCCTGCACCATAGGATTGATGATCTTGATCTCCTTGGGCCTCATAATCATCTTCCAGTTTTGTTTTGATGCTTCTGGCGACACTTTTTTTGAATTTCTTTAATGGCTTTCTCGGTTTCGACAATTCTTCTTTCATCAATACTCCTCATAGTTTTTATGCAGTTTGAACCAGGTTTCATCATTATTAAAAGTGGATTTGGTTTCATACACCCCTAACTCGAGGGTATTTCTTATAAAGTGAGGTTTCGGGATTCTGTTCCATATTACACTGTTTACAGATTCACATGAGTTTTTACAATGCTGGGGAAATGAGTGTGCACTTTATGGTCGTATGGTTCTTTCATTTTTTTAGCCTTATTGAACTTGCACCATGTATTGGGACCTTTTGAGCAAAGTTCGTGCATTGGGTTTTCATTGGAAGAGGAGAGGTGAAAATATTCCACCCAAATAGCTTTCTTCATCTCTTGTATGCTATCTGAATTCCGTTTTATAGCTAGACCATAGCAGTTTTAAATTGCTATAATGCCAGCATTAATAAACCGCCAAAGGCCACCGATTGTTTTGCCATCGGCCAATTTTGTTTCTGCCAATTTGTTTTTTAGAGTCATAAGGCGTGCTCCAATTCTCTTTTGTACGTGCCCCACACACTCTATCTTTTTTGTTACAAAGTTAGGGCTGTAGGGAGTTCGGGATAGGAGGTTCTGTCTCCGTCGCCTACAAAATGTTTCTATCATACGCTATAGGATGCTTCGGAGACCTGGAACATATCTAAAATGCCCTTAACGTCCATGCCGCTACTTGTACCTGAATAGTTGGCAACACATCCAGTCTCATGTTCCTTTTGTAATCTTTTTTGCATCTGGCAGCCATTGCAATGGCAACGCCATTCAGGCTATGGCCGTTGCTATGTCTCATCAAAAATTGCAATTATCTCCCTATTATTTTAATTTTCTTTCACACATTATGTCACGGCATTTTTCATAGTTTCTCAGCATACATATTTGCAGCAGAGCTTAGTAGGGAAGTATGTAACTTGAGAGCAGGAGGCCCAGGCATATTCATTATGCCGCAAACTGTTTTTACTACGGTTTGGCCCTTACTAACGCTACGAAAGGCGTAGGCTAGCCGTACATTCAGTTCTGGCTTCATACCATTAGGATTACCTATTTTATTGCTATTATTTCCAGTTACACCAAATTTACAACCGTTGTACATAGTATTTATTTGGACACTTGGTCCTAGCCTATTACTAGTAGTAATAGACAGTATTTATTGACGTCTTGAGAAAACCGCTATTTGGGAGAGCAAGCTTTCCATATCATGAGGATTATCTGATCTGTGATATTTGAATCATCATCGTCACCAAATGCTTTATAATGGTTCACGTATGGATCAACCTTTTTTCTTACACTCAGTAGGCCTACCAAAGCTTGAACTTGTACTACTAGTCTTAGGCCTAGGATAGTTACTATAACAAATATCTGCAGTGACACTACTTCTATCCTCCCATTTATAGCGCAAAATTGACCATGCAAAGCACCATAGAAACGTTAATAACTTATTTATTTTTTGTCAGAAAATTATAACCATAGTGTTAAAATAATCACAGAAGTATGTAGAATTAAAAAATGCAGAAATACAAAAATCGATTTTTTTGCCCTAAGGGTTTTCCCAGCCCCCTTAAGCTGCAATCGTTTATAAAACGTAAGTCTGTAGGTTTCAAATCGAAAAAATCACGGTTTTAACAAGAGAAAACCACTACATATTTTGAGGAAGCACCTAATGATGAAAGTAAGCAGGAACCTATTACATTTGTAGGGAATGCCAATCAAGTATATCCTAGGTTGCACTAATACTAGGAGTAGTAGGAGTCTGACATAGGGATGAGCTAACCAAAATGATGGTGAACGATATTGAAGAACAAGATACAATTTTACTCGTAAAAATTCGTGATTCTAAAACACATCTTTGTAAAACATTTTCCGTTACCGAAGGTCCTGAAAATATTTATAAAAACTATATAATTCTTCGCCCTAATGACGTTCAGACTAACAGATTATTACTAAATTATAAAATGGGAGAATTCACAGAACAACCAGTAGGTGTAAATACGATTAGGGCAATTCCAAAGAATGTTGCAAATTTCCTTAAGTTACCCTAGTTCACAGGGCATTGTTTTTTACTTACCTCTGTAGCATTGCTTGCAAATCCTGGTGACCTATTAAGCCTTAATCGTCACGGGGCGCAAATCTGCAATGGTAACAGGGTTGCATACACGATTCGGTTCGAGGTAAGGTTGAAATGTTCAAAAAAATAATTGGTAATGTTTCTGATGATTCGTGTACGTCGACTTCATCTTTAATGCAGCATATTGGACGCACATGTATAATACTAGTCCAAGAGCACGAGGACACATCCACTAAAATTTTAGGTGTTTCAGATTCTCCTACATTGGGCGTTGCAGTTAATTCTGTTATTAAATCTGTAATTCCGGGTGTTAATATAAACATCTGTTCAGGGTGTACAGCTAAGATTCATATTAATAAATAAGTTATGAGTTAACTGTTAACTATTAAAAGTGCACTCGTATTTCACCTGTATAATTAGAGTGCGGAAAGTGAATGCGGAAGTACTTTTCGTACTCCTTGTAACAAATACCTACTTTCCAGGTCAAAGCTTATGACAGAAAACGTGTCTTTCAACACTTGAGTAGAAAAATTTATTGTTATCGTTCAGTGACATGTTAAACCCTATGCATGGGTGGATGTTAGGGCACCTTTAACACACATGTATTTGATGCATAAACAACTTAGACATTACCAATTTCGCGTTTCAAATAATCATGTGTAAGGTTATTTTGACGCACCATGTATATGCAGTATTTCGATGACGTATGGAACGTATTTTGAATGTAAATGAAGTAAGTTTGTACGAAAAAAATTTTTTTTTGTGTATGCTGGATGTAAGTTAGTGTAAATGATATTCCACTGGAATGCAATGAAGCATTAGTTATCATAATGAAGGAATATTTGACTGTTGTAGAAATATTTTTATGTTGAAAGCATTAAACTTGGTTAAAAATAATGTTTTGGTAAAATTGTTACTGAGACGGCACTGGTAAGACTACTAGATTGGCCACTGGTATTTTGTACTAAAAGAATTTGGATTAAAAAATGGTTGTAGACGTATAAGTCAGTGAGCTTATGATATATTGATATTGTAATTGTAATTGAATGCATGTCCAAGAATGAAGTTGTTAGAATGTGATGGAGTTCGCTAAATTGTGCGGAAATAGAGATCGCCCACATATGACATTTTCATAAAAGGTTGAGTTGTGGTCTGAATAATGTACAGAGTGAATGTAATTGCAATTAATGGTTTTTTCGGAGAGTTCTGAAAGAATTCAAAAGTAAATTCAAGATGGCTACATTCTTCTTACTTTGCGTAGCGGTGGTTCAGTTTCAGGACTTCCATTCAGCAAAGAAACACGATTGTGATAGGTGGATGGTGGCTTTGGAGCGAGAATGTTTGATAGAGGGTATACAAGCGAGTGCCTAGTTGAAGAGGTGGTGAAATCGAATCGTTCGGTGACATATTAAGTAAAGATCGCCCGTGCGGCGTTTTTGAGGGGACTTAGATTGCTCTGTGTTGGATTTTGTTTAAGAAATTGTAGTCCAGCAGCACGTAGATAACCGACTGCTACAGTCCTAAAGGGGATAAATCATATATAGACATTCAAATAGTTTAATTGTGTATTGAAGAAAAGAAGAGCAATTGTCTTTAAGAAATTTAAAAAGTGCGAAAGCAGATTTAACAATAAAACAGCAAAATATTCAGTTAAGTGTTCAGTAAGCGCGTGATCTTATAATGAAAAGAAAGCCTGAAGTAACCCTTTAAGTAACCGAACTAAAAGTACATTTATTTAAGATTTTGGTGACCATCATTGACGTTGAATGAAGTACACGTTTACAATCGTTAGTAAAATAAAGCCAATTGTACAAAGGCTACTAATAACTTTAATATTTATGTGGAAACAGCTATTGTATTAAACGTTTACGTTGAAAAGCAAACCTTAAAGTAAACCACTGGTCTCAAATGAAGACTACTACAAAACCGTTCTTCCCATATAAGTTTCTTACCATTGCCTAAACTTTGTTTGAATTGTAATTATTTCAGATTTTAGTATCAACACGTGTAGAGACCGTTTTTGTTATTCCTCCATGCTAAAGTTTTGATTAAATTTTTTACAAAGTATTTATTTAAAATGCGCACAGCGAACCTTTGAAATAGGTTTTATAAAAGTAGGTGCTTTACAGAGGTTGGTTCAATTTACTTTTGCAAAAACTCTTCGTTAAAGAGAAAAAAATTGACAATCAAATTTTAGACGTGATTTTTTCTCAAAATTTATCTGTTTAGTTAATGGTGTTCCGCATTCTAATCAACATTTTAATCATGTATGATAGTGGGAGAATAGCCATTAGTCAAACTTCGTCCTCTATACATTGAAAGTGATTTACAAAGGCTTACCATCAAGAAAGCAAGCGAATATAGCAAGCAACGGCCAGTATAAGCAATATGATAGCTACTAAATACAAATAAATTCTGATGATTTAAATAACGATTAAAGTCAAGTGGATTATTAATACAGATAATCAAACCTGAAAATAGAGCAAATAAAGTAAAATTTAAAAATTAGATAAGTAATAGACTCATCAGAGCAAGCAGAAATTGCTTAGTTGCTGGATTATAGCACTATATAGGATGAGTACGATGTAGCTCGTAAGTTTTAAATTTTTATAATTTTTTTGTTAATGAATACCATCATACGAAACAAGTTATACCAGTTCTTAGGACTGTATGTGTACCAAGCTAGAATTCCATATATGCTCCTGCATTTTCTGCCAAACGAGATGAAGGCCATTAATTGACTTCTGTAGCAAATTCTGGGGTAGATTTCCGAGAACAACTCCGATTCATCACGTCTAATTCGTCCAGAGTTCATGGATTTGTCCGGTATACTCCCCATACTGGGGACTTCTAGGAGTGCATTAAGGTGATCCTCACTGGTCTAGTTAACGTCCTGGAAAGTGTTCGTCGAGCCAGTCACAAACGAATAAAGCAAATTAGGTGGTGACCGTCTTACTGGAAAATGGTATCAGTACATTTCGATATCACCGGCTAGCACATTCATTCACCACCTGCGATACCGATTGCTGTTCATGGCGTCTCGTAATGGCAGTTGTGTCGCCTCATCGCTCCAAATAATGTTTTTGAACAGATCCGGCCAATCGTTAGGCTATTACAGCATAATTTTCAGACATTCCATTCGCTTGTCACAATCCTCCAACAATAACTGCTGAACAAAATGGGGCTTCCAGGGTCTACAGGCAGATCCTTGTTTAACACAACACGCACTGTATGATTACTGATTCTAGTCACACGAGTTGTGACCATTCCGAACGGTTTTAACATCAAGTGTGGCATGAAGGTCATGCACACTCCGCCACCATCGCTGAATAAGGGCTACAGATCACCACAATTTAAACCTCGAAGAAACCTGGGCGCATTGCAATGCGAATTATGTTATACTGGGGTTCGTCGTATATGTACTTCGGTACCTCGCGACATATAATTTGAATGCGACAAAGAGGCACGTACGTATATACCATAGATAATGCTACAAGATTGCTGAACAGATTCGATAAAAGTAAGTTAGTCCAAATTACCTCAGAGACTAAAATCGTTGACATGGTTCTATCATTACACCAAATAAAGATGAATGCAATTTAATCGAATTACAATAGAAATATATTTATAATACTTAGCTTTTGTTATTTACCTTGTAAGCACCAACAGATGCGACAATGGCATCCTAGCATTCTGTATGAAAAAATGTAATCACTTTGGACATGTAATTATAAGGAACTATTATATTAAACATATTATAAGGTTTACCTTTTACAAGTTCTATTATTCCAAATTATCTAACAATTAGATCATTGTTATACTTCCTTAATCGAGCGTGAATCAAAAATTGATTTATGTATTCCTAGCTATTGATAATACCTCGATTGACGAAGCACCATTTGAAGTTTTACACATTTTTCGGCAGCAATGGTAGCTTAGCTATTATTATTTAAGGAAGGCTTTTTATATTAATATATATATATATATATATATATATATATATATATATATATATATATATATATATTTACGAGGGATAAGCTGCAATTATTGAGAATTGAAAAATCTAGTTACCCGTGCAAGACAAATTGTTGTTTTTTAAATAGTGCATTATTTTATCTGTCAATTGCAGTTTAGCTTGTGCAATTCGGTTGAATAGCGTCTGAGAAATAGTCCATAGAATAAGCTTCTGTTATCGAAAAAATGGAATTATCACGAGAGAACTGTGGGATAATGATTTACTATGACTTCAAGAAAGGCTTGAGCGCGTGTGAGTGTGAGGAAAGTTTAAAGTTGGCATTTGGGGTTCTCGCACCATCATTGGCTACTGTTTATAGATGGTATAAAGAATTTGAACGAGGTTTCAAGTCGGTGGTACACAGAAAAGGAGCTGGCCCTCCTTTAACTGCTGTTAACCCCGAAAACATTGCTGCGGTGAAGAAGATGGTGGAAGAGGACAACCGCCATTACCTATGCAATGATAGAGTACAATCTGAAGATTGGATCCTCGCAAGTGAGATCAATATTGCACGAACATTTACATTTGAAAAAGGTTGTAACTCGGTTTGTACCCCATCATCTGACAGATTTACAAAAAGCAGAACGTGTTAAAATTTGCCAACAAACTTTAGATATGTTGAATGCTGGAGGCCATCAAATTATTTCTAAAATTGTAACTGGCAATGAAACGTACATACCGTTTTTTGATGTTCCCACTCGCCAAGAAAGCCGAATCTGGATACATGAAGATGAGGAAAGCCCTACGATGGTGAAAAAACAACGAGTAATGAAAAAAGTTATGTACGCAGTATTTTTTAGAAGTACGGGTTTGGTGGCCGGAATTAAATTAGAAGATCAGAAGACAGTTAGCGCTAAATGGTATGTTGAAAATTGTTTGCCTACTGTGTTCAGTAAAGTGCCAAGAAAGGGAATCATGTTATATCATGATAACGCGTCGTCCCATACAGTAGGGACAAGTGTTCAGTATTTAAGCGGAAAACAAAATCAAAATTACAGAACATCGTCCTTATCCACCGGATTTGGCGATGTGTGACTTCTGGCTATCTTTTGAGCTCAAAAAAATTTTAGGGGGAAAAGGTTCCAGTCAGAGGAAGAGATTGACATCGCCGTTAAGTGTTGTTTTGCTAGTATCCCTAAAGACAGCTGGTTGAACGCTTTTAAACTATGGAAGGAGAGAATGGTTAAGTGCATTATTGTAAATGGCAATTACTTTGAACATACTAAAATAAAAATTCTAAAAACTTGTGTCAATCTTTCTATTCTCAATAATTGTAGCTTGTCCCTCGTATATATATATATATATATATATATATATATATATATATATATATATATATATATATACAGAAATATTTTATTTTGAACAAAGTACATTGTTTATATAAATTGTATGTAAATTAACATTTAAAAATACATACAGATAAAGAATTACTCGAGAGGAATTTGAACCCACAATCTGTTCTTTGCTAGAGAACTACCAACTATGCTACCGAGGGCCAAATCTCAGTCGATTTAAACTTAATCTGTATGTATTTTTTTATTAGTGCTGATGTACACTAACCTTATTTATTAATGATCACAATCAACTTTTTGTACTTGTATCATGAGAGCCCGCAATTCGCTAGATTTCACACATGACATGTACATGATTGTATTTGCGAAAGCAACGTTCATAGAAAACTATAGAAGGAAATATTTTAATTGAGCAAAGTTTTGTAGGGAACAATTCAATATGAAATCAAATTGTTTTAAATTTACCGCTTAAAAAGCTACGTTTCAGTCATCCCGTTATGAACCTATAAAAGATAAACTTAATTACATAATTTAATAACACAGCAATAAAATTTACTACTAAAACTAAACAAAGATCTAAATCTCAGGTAAAACTGGTCTGTTATTTAGAACTACCTTCATTGCCTTTTATGACGTTCAGTAAAGTTAATTAAACTACGTTGTTGTGTGTATTTTACCTAGAGTTAGAAATTATGTATGCACGTGCATACATTAATTACTCACTACACTATGGGACCAACACGAAGTTTACTTTGTTTTGATTTTTGTTTTTATACCTAATTCAATACTTAACACGCAGTTCGAATAACAATGCGGTTCATTTAGATTTATTAGTAATAGCTTAAACACGCTTATAAGTAGGTATCTTTCGTCTGTGCATTTGTATCTATGGAAACCATAATTTTGCTGTCTTAATAACTCTATCGAAGAGTTAAAAAAAAGGACATCGGATAGAAAATAGTCTACGAACATTAAGGTTCCAGGCAGTATTGGAGACTGATACTTAACGTAGTTTTATCTTATCAAACATAATTGAAGGAAGGTGTGTTGTTTCAAAATGAAAGGAACCTAAGTGAACCTAGATTATGTAATAAATAAAATCAACGAATCGTATAAAAAAGTACACGGATCCTTAATTTCAGTATCGTAAATTAGTTTAAGTTTTATATGAATGCTGTATAGTTAAGGCTCACGAGGTGTAATGAAGTAAATGTTAGCTAAAAAAGTGAAACGGTTTGTTAGTTCGTTGACCAAAGACAACGCTAGTTCGTTAATCTTGGCTATCAAGACAAGGTGATAACATAACAAGAAACGTAGTACTTTCGTATCACAGTTATTTGAATTTATAGAAAACAGTTTTAAATCAATCCTGTAATGTATATGCGGATATACCAGTCATTTTATTTTATTCTGCAATGTTGTTTATAGAGTTACTTTATTTACATTCCTTAATTTGTAATAATAACCATTTTGCATAACTTGAGTAATATTATTGTTTTACAGATCAATCTAAAATTCAATTTAAGTTAAGCCTTTTGAGGCTTTTCGAAACAACCTGCTGTCATGCGCGCAGTGTTCTTTTCCAGCATATTAGAGCTGCAACAACAGGGGATATTACCGATCTGATGCTAGCCCCCAAGGTTAAACTTGAAAAATCTGGAATACTGGAACCGTGGCAGAATCTGTAACAAATAAAATACACCCACGCACTACACAAAAAATAAAGTATCTGGTGTGAAACAACACACGACGAAAGAAATGAAACAATTTTTATTATAATTGTTTACCTTCCAACCTACAGGTACATATGTAGGTATAGAAGGTTATACAATCGACTTTTTTTTTAACTCTCGCTAATTCGACTTATTAGCTCATTTTACGGTTGACCAAGTTTTCCAAGTCGGCCATGATGTGTGTGTGTGTGTGTGTGGATGTACGATAACTCCAGGACAAAAACACGTACGTACTTAAAATTTTGTATTTAAGCTTCTTTTCATTTGGCTTAGTACTGATTAGATTTTGGGAGAAATCAAGCGGCGGAGAGGGAGGTTTATTAGGAGCAGTTTTTGGTTTTTATTAACACCTGCATATTTCAAAGATATAAAAATACACAGATATAGACCTTAACCATATCGATTAATTATGTTCTATCCAATTTTTTGATATGACGCATAATTTAGCGGCAAACAAAAATTCATAAAGTAGAACATAGAGACGTCTTTTTTAATGAAAATTTAATTTTATATAACTTTTCTATAAAGTTTTTTAATATAATGCAAGGTAAGTCAAAAAATTAATTAAATATAAATGAAAATGGTTACGCTGCTTTATTGATATCTTATAGAAGCGGGCGGCTTTGTTATTTTTTTAAGTTATCTGACATGCAGTTTTAAACGCCATTCTGATAGATTATTTTTTTGATTTTACAATGTTGCCTGTTTTCATTATGAACGTATAAAAATAGAGGTTGTATTGTTGCCCTAACAAAATTATAATTCAAATTATCAAATTTCTTTAATTTTTTAAGTTAACGTCTAGACATATATTAACCTCTGTCAGACATGAAGTTGTATCTGTGTGTTTGACATAGATTATTGTTTCTGTTTTTACAATGTTGCATATTTTTGTAATTAACTTATTATAAAGGAGGTTGAATAATTATGCTAAAAAAATATTAAAATTATTTAATTTCTTTTAATTTCCATGTTGTGGGTTGGAAGGTCGTATGGTGTTCCACACCAGATATTTATTAATTATTTCTGAAACAGCTGTATATTTCAAAAATATAAAAATATCAATATGCAGGGTTTTCAAAGTTAAGTCTGCACTATTATAAAAAATGCGGTGTAAATGGTATTATAAATTTAATAATAATAAATAAATATGAGTAAAAAGTTCTCCAAGAACAAATCGTTATAACTAACTGGAGATACTAACCATTCACCACTAATAATGCCTTTGTCCCAGTCGGTAGTTTATGTAGGGCCGATTCATTAATTTTGATTTGCTCAATTACCTCAAATTCTGCTCGATTATTTTCACTTAACCTAAATAATAAAAATGCAATGTAACACTAATAAAATGATCTCGGACGCCAAGTTATTTTTTTTTTAATTATCTCGGAACAACTAAACCGAGCTTTACACTAAAAAAATTATCAAAATGTAAAACAATAAAAAAATAACAACTATGTTTATTAAATATATAAAGTGAAGGGGTTAAATAAAATATATCTTAAAAACTAATTGTAAAAACCTTAAAATAAAATACCTGTTACTAAATATACAAAATCTTCTGGAGAATCCCTGGTATATTAAAACAATGATGCAGAAATTGCAAACCCAGATGACGTAATCCTTATGTAATGTTGCGCAATTTATTGCAATAACAATGCTTTTATGTTACCAGACACACCCAAACTGGAATTATCTGTTAAAAATTTCTTCTTTAAATTGGAATAATCCGTTTAATGCATTTCTTGAAATTTTCAATGGAAAAATTGCAATCATAAAATGAAAACATACGCAACAGTAAAATTAAATGCGTCCTTAAAATGTAATTAAATTGTAAATCGATGTAAAAAAAAAGTGCAGTAAAAAAGTGCCTGAAAAGAGCAAATGTTTTAATTTTTAATATTACGAGTTAAAAGATATCTTACCATCAAATTAATGGCACTTTCACACAAAATTTAGGGGAAAACCCAAAAAAACTTTCTGCTTCTCTTAACGTTCATCAGGAAGTGGCAAAATGCATTCTTTCGAAGTTAGATCATGTAGGGTTAAGTTATGACGCTTTACGCAAAAAATTGATCAGAAAACAATTTATGGGAATATAAACCTTTAAGAAATATATACACTTAAGAAGATATGCACTGTAAACCCTTAAAAAGATATGCAAATTAAGTTGCCTACCTCATACCTACTTATATTTCAATAATGCAAAAATAATTAAAATTTTCTTATATTTACAACAGAGCGAATGAAAGACCTTAAATTAAGGTATATTTCAATACAACTCAAATAAGGGTTGTTACACTATAGCTAACTTTCTTATTAATGGAGCTACGAAGTCGGTTAAATTAGCAAAATAGTGTGTCTTTTACGCTGATTACGATGGGGGGGAAAGGAAAACAATTGAAAGTCGCATTCTCGAAAAATCGACGAAAACATACTTTTTTCTAATGTAATACCCTGTATACAATATTCTTAGTCGATAGAGAATTAAATTCTGAGCAAAAGTTGTCATATGCATTTCTATCCTACAGTAAAAAATAAGGGAGATTTTGCCGATTATTTAATTTCATCAAGTACGCTTGAACTTTTTGGTAATAATACTTAGCTACGAACGGTCCTGTTCTGGCCTCCTCGGTCTCCGGACATAACCCCTTTGGATTTTTACTTGTGTGGATATTTAAAAAATGAATTGTATAAAAGACGTTATTCAAATATCGAAAAACTCCAACAAACGATTATTATTTATATTATTAACAGTATTGATGCCAGAACTATTTTGAAGGCCACAAAACGCGTTTATAAGCACGTAGAAAAATGTATGGAACAAATAGGAGACCTTTTCCAGCATTTAATTTAAGACCTGTTAATAATTTATTATTTAGAGCGGGTTCAAATTCATTAAATAAAGAACTACTTACGAATCATAGCGTACTTGATGAAATTAAAAAATCGGCAAAATCTCCCTTATTTTTTACTGTAGGATAGAAATGAATGTAACAACCTTTGCTCAGAATTTAATTTTCTATCGACTGAGAATATTTTATACAGGGTGTTCCATTAGAAAAAAGTATGTTTTCGTCGATTTTTCGAGAATGCAATTTTCAACTGTTTTTCTTTTTCCACCATCGTAACCATTGTAAAAAACACACAGCTTTGCTAATTTAACCGACTTCGTAGCTCCATTAATAAGAAAGCTAGCAATAGTGTATAAACTTTAATCTTATAGATTAATTACGTTCGATGCAACTTTTTGATACGATTCATAATTTAGGGCAAAGAAGTTCCTAAGGTGGAATTTAAGGGTTAGTTCAAATTTTTCAGTATCTGGAAGATAATAAACTTTATAAGAAAATCGGTAGACATATTTGTTAAGGAAAATTTAATTTTACATAACTTTTATTCATGAAGTTTTTAGCGAGATAAATGTAAAAATTAGCTAGTTTTTTTCTAACTTAGCATCTAGATGTCTAATAACCGACTATTAAACGTCTGTTTGACATATATTATTGTTTTTGTTTTTTACAATGATGCCTATCCTCGTAATGAACTTATAAAAAAGGCTGCATAGTTATCCTAAAAAAAGTTTTATTAAAATTATTTCATTTCCTTTAATTTCTATTTTGTAGATATATACACACGTCACGTACACCACACATCAGACACAGTACACACCACATACTACACACACCACACACACCACACACACACCACACACCACACACACACACACACACACACACACACACACACACACACACCACACCACACCACACCACACACATACACTCACACACACACACACCACACATACACCACGCACATACACACACCACACACACCACACACACCACACACCACCACACACACACAACACACCACACCACACACCACACACACACACACACACACACCACACCACACCACACCAACACCACACACACACACACACACACACACACACACCACACACACACACACACACACACACATACACACACACACCTCACACACACACCACCACACACAACCACATACCACACACACACACCCACACACACCACACACACCACACACCACACACACACACCACAACACACACACACACACACACACCACACACACACAAACACCACAACACCACACACCACACACACACACACACACACATCACACGACCACAACCACACACCCACACACGCACACACCACACACACACACACACACACACCACACCACACACACACACACACCACACACACACACACAACACAACACACACACACCACACACACCACACACACCAATCACCACACACACACCACCACAACACCACACACACCACACACACACACACACACACACACACACAACCACACCACACACACACCACACCACACACACACACACACACACACACACCACACACACACACACACACCACAACACACCACACACCACCACACACACACACCACACACACACACACCCACACCACACACACACTACACACAGCACACACCACACACACACACACACACCACACACACACACAACCACACCACCCACACACACCACCACACACCACACACCACCACACACACACACACACACACACACACACACACCACACCACACACCACCACCACACACACACACACACACACACACACACACACACAATCCACACACACACACCCACACACCACAGACACACACATCACCACACCACATATTACCACACACCCCACACACCACACCCACACAGTACACACCACACAACACCACACACACCTCACACGACACACACACACCACTACACACACCACACACACACACACCACACACCACACACACACACACCACACACACACACTCTCACACACACACACACCACACACACACACACAACACACCACACACACACACACACACACACACAACACCCCACACACATCACGTACACCACACATCACCCACACATAAGACACAGCACACAACACATACTACACACACCAGTCACACACACACACACCCCACATGCCACACACGCCACACACACCACACATACCACACACTACACACACCACACACACCATACACACCACACACACACACACACACACACACACACACACACACACACACACACACCACACACACCACACAGACCACACACAACACACAACCGACACACACCACATACACCACACATACCACACACACCACGCGTACGCTCGGGATTAAAATAATGCTCGGTACAGTAAATCCTACTTACTTCCCTTGTGAAGTAATATACTAGTACCTATCATATACTTCATTATAAAAAACAAACGTCACAGTTATATTAACTAACTCATTGCATGGATAAAAAATGGTTTAGGGACATAATGAAAATGTATACTGCATAGATCCTTAAGAAGTACAAGATTACGATAAATACAAGGTACCGAAATTGATTGTAAAATAGCAATTACCATGGAAATAAAACCTGCACAAATGTCAGGCTAACTTCTAGATGACAGTTTTATCTTTAAAGCCTTACAATAAGTTCGTGAAACAAGATGCTTACTATCGAACAAACATTTTTTTGTTTGCAACCACTTTAATCGCTTTAAGGTTGTGTTTTTAAGGCAATATGGAAGAGGTGTTACAAACACAACGTAAGGAAAGAAAGAAAACAGTGCGGAATAATGAAAACCACGACAGGCTCCAGTACCAAATCATGTAATCTCCAAAGAGGAGCTTGAGAAAGACTGCTGTTAAAATGAATCTAAATAGAGAAACTACACCCTTCATTTCTAGAGATATGCCAAACGTATGGTTTCTGATGAATCACACGTTTCATAATCATTCATCAATAATTATTACCTTTGTGTATATGTAACAAACAAAATACACCCACGTACCACACAAAATTAAAAAATACCGAACGCGTTTCAATGGCTACGCTATCATAATCGCGTTCGGCGTTTTTTAATTTTGTATGGTACGTGGTGTATTTTGTTTGTTACAGATCCTGCCACAGTTCCAGTGTTAAACGAAATAATGTTATGCTAGTTCAATAATATGAACATTATTAGCATAGTAAAGACGTTCCTACTGCAGATAGGAGAAGTGGTGAACCTACAAATGAGCTTGTAATCTCTTACATCCTATATAATGTATTATATTTTATTTGTTTCTAAAAATGAGAATTTGTGATATAAACCTGTTTACGACATTAGAGCATCAAACCCGTAAAGGCAATTGCGTGCACGGTATAGCTCAGTGGTGTGGGCTGGGTTCGTACTTAATGCTGCAAAGGGGCACTCGTCAGCACTCCAAAAAGTCAAAACCAGGTGAAAATGTAAAAAAGACGTCACCTGTTAGAAACATTTATAGCGGGAAAGCGGCATGGAATAGATATTGCAATGGCCTAACAGGAAACCATAATGTTCACTCGAAAATTAACCTTCAACTCTACTAAAATTCTATTCCAAAAATGTTGACACAAAGTTCCACTAAAAAAACTCATTAAATATTTCAATAAAATACGTCACAACAACTGTGTACCTTTTGGAAAATCCAGGCACTACTGTGTCGGTAAGTTGATTACTACAAAAAACTTCAAAAATTGCTACTATTCGCAAAACTATCTTATGCAAAAACAAACAGCTGATCGGTCAATGACCGTCTTACTGCATAATTGCGTTAGTTTATATTTAAAATCTCTGTTAAAGTGACTTACTACCAAAATCAAAATAGCAAACGCTCAAATCGAGAAATTCTCATTAGTAATTAAAACCAATATCAATAAAATTGATTACAATGAAAGTGAACTCAAAATTTCTCAAAAATAATTCAAACACTAGAAATATTCAAAAATATCTAACGCCTCAACTGATTACTTTACGTCTGCAAAATCGTAGGCACAGAGGACGAAGTCACCATAGATCCATATCTATTAATAGAACAGTAATAAACATTAACATTGGTCGTATGTTATGGCATTTACATATTAAATTTTGATACAGTTACAAAAAAAAACATTAAATTTTGCAGTTCAAAGCAAGAAACCAAAAAAAAAAAAAATTTAAATTCAGTCGGCGCTTGCAAGGTCATTATCAATAACTACCTTTTAATTAATACAACGGCAGCAACAAATACATCGGTAACACAAGTTTTGACTAATCTTCGTGAAATAAACTTTCAATTCACAACATTACACAGATAAAAAAATTCAGGATATTAACAAATAAATCATGTCATCTACATTGCCTGAAGGGCTTTCATGCAATAATTTACACGGAAATAAGCGAATCCATCCTCCACACAAACACAAAAAAAGATACACCTTATTGTTATCACCAGCAGCATAAAATATAGTAAAAGTTTACCTTAGTTAGCACCTACAACAATAGACTACCCTCCTTCCTTTGAACCACAGTATACTCGTGCAACTGGTCCGCCAGGTGCTGACTTGATAAGGGTCCCCTGAAGTTCTACGGTTCGCTCTTCAAATAATCTCACAAACGGAAACTTCCCATTTATAATTACTCGAACTAAATTTACGACAGTTAATTCAAGCAAAAGCATCAAATAACTAATATTTCATCTGATTTAATGTAAATGCCCCAACATTTATTAAACTTTGTCACATTGCGATATTTATAAAGCGCCTTTTAACGTTAATCTATTTATTCTACACTTACTTAAAGCGGCACTATATACACCCAGTTTGTATTTTATTTGTTTGAGCTGCGCGATGTACGTGAAACTACCTCCTAACCAGGAACTCGTTAAATTAATCCGCATAACCAAAATTCGTTAAAGCAGGTCAACATAACAAAGGTTCAGCGCAGAGAAATGTCACTATTGACAAAACGAAAAACGTAAAAATTGAAGGGGAGAGTTCTCCTACGGTAATGCTCGATACACCCTCGGTATGATATAACTTGTTCCGAGCTACTACACTAATCCTTTTCACGTATATTGCGAAACCCGCAAACAAAAAAAAGCTGACGTGAGTCTTCCACACTACATCATGGACTTGACTGGCTTAAGCATCGTTTAGATCTCGCCATCTTTACTTCTATCTCCCTTGCATCTTAATTTAACCAATCATACCTATTTACTACTTAAAATTTTAAATCGCGCCAAAATGTATTCTCTGAAATTACGATAACGAATTGAAGAAAGAAATGAAATTACTAACGGTTCCTGATATACGTTTTATTTTAATTCAACAAGCTACATTCAATAATACTTAAAATAACTAGGAATATAATTAAAAAATTTATTACGGCAATGAAACCGAAAGAAAAATACCTATCTGATCCTCCTAAAATTAGAATACTAAATGATAATTTGCAATAAAAACCAGCTATCCTGAAATACTTAAAATAAGTGACCAAACGAAATCTATACACTCTTTTGATTTTTAAGTACATGGAAAAAAAACTTCTAAACAATATCAATTTTCAATATATTAAAAACCAATTAAAACCAAAATTTCGAAAAACGAGGAGAAAAAAAATATCTAAAGTGCTTTTACTTAAAATTTTCACACTTGGTGACACCGTGCTCAAAGTTTTACCACGACAACGGTTTTTCTAATTGTTAAATTGCTATCTCACACACATTCGCTGTTAATGATAGAAATGTACTATTGTTTAACGTTGATTGAATAATGTGTTGTGCACGTCTCGGCTAAGCGCGTCTTGGCTAAGAGGGTAAAAGTGAGTGTGGTATTATCTAAAGTAAAGTGTGGTTCATGTCTCTCATAAATGGTTCAGATTTTAAAAGTGTGCTTTCTGCTGTATATAGGCGACTCAGGTAGGTGCATTTCCGGTAAATAGTTTGTACCCATAAGAGTAACTTCCGGCCTACCCTCTGTGTCGGCCTCTGCAAATGACATCCAAACCACTAATCCGGTTATCCTATGACGATGAATCCTAAGACCGCTCTTTAATATGATTTTTAGTTTTAACTACACAAGTTATTATAGGGCTGTAGTAACAACATATAAATGGTAAAGCATTTACTTCGAGGTCTAGGCAAAAATATGTTTGGTCCAAGATAAAATATTTTAATTTTATAATTTATACATTTTTGCAGTGCTAAGGCACCTCGTTCTATACAAAACTGAAAAGCGCAGTAAGCGGAAAAAGTAAAAAAGTGCAAATAATGAACGTTAAAAATCAAGCTGGAATATGTCAGAAGTTATAAATTTTAAACGTTTTAAAAAATGATACCCGGTGCACCTTAAATGTAATTTTAAATAATTACATTCCCGAACGAAAATTAACAATCGCACCCTGTTGTTAGTTAATTAAGGCTGCGTTACAAACTTTTCTAAAGGTAGCAGTCAATTTATTAAACAAAAAAAAATTACGGAGGCTTCCCAACAGGCGCGGCCCAAGGTAAAATGCGTCCCCATGCAAAAATTGAAATTGCGCCCTTTGAATTAAATAATTAGGAGTGTATGACATAGGAAATAAAATGATCAATTACACATCTTAGAAAACAATATATTTAGTTATACGGGTATATGAATTTTACTATAGTCTGAAATAATAAAGATTTTCTATTTCGGCTTAGCGCTTTATTACTCTGAGACATTGGGAATATACAGCCGTTTCTTTCTAACGTTTGGGTTTCAATAGAAACGTACGCGATTTAAGTGAAAGCGTAAATGACTTAAGACCGCTCGCGAGAGGTACACACAATGGAATTTTAATTCTATTCCAGAAGTTATAAAACGTTTTGAACGATTTTTAATTTTAACTATGTTGCAAAGTTTTTTTTGTGTGTGGATGCAGAGGTTTATTACTTAATATAATTCATTTATTTTGAAATGTGCAACAACGAAATCATTAATTGGTAATTAAAAAGGAATTGATATAACATAATGTGAACATAAATAAAATTCAATTTAATATAAAAATTAATATTAAAAACAACAAACGAAAGTTATATATTTGAGTTAAGAAAATTCTCGATAACAGAAATTATAATTATTTATAAGAATCTTAGATAAGTTTTAATTAATTTTGATCCAGAAAATAAACGTTATCCACTTGCCACGGACACAGGTAATGTTAATAATGTAATGTCATTAATATCTTGATTATCTTTATCTTTTAAATGATTTTATAGCTCGATACAATTATTATTTAATTATTTAGTGTCCATATTCTTTAACTTTTGTAGATTATGTAAAAATATGAATATTTTATTGTGGCATCTTAATTGCTCATATCTATGTATCTTAAGCGGTGTATCTAAACTTACGTTAAAAAATTCTATTTTAGATAATATTTGAGGGTCTTCAGGAGTTTCATCCATATTTTCATAGTTATGTTGCAGTTTTCGTCTTCTTATTCTAACAGTTCACCGGAGTGAAGTTAGCCTCCCAACTTTCAAAATTTTGCCTTTTTTTAATTGCAATCGTTTGTTGGTCGTTTGTCGGTGTTTGTTGGCTATTTTTGAACGTTTGTCAGTTTTTCATATTTCTAATAATCACGATTATAATTTAGGCGTGAAGTTAGCCACCCAACCTTCAAAATGTTACATTTTTCCGATTGAAATGGTCTGTTGGTCGTTTGTCAGTATTTTTGGCTACTTTTTGACGTTTGTCGGTTTTTCATATTTATAATAATCACGATTACAATTTAGGCGTGAAGTTAGCCCTCCCACCTTTTGAGCTTTTCCCTTTTTTCAATTGCAATTTTAGGTACCACATAAAAAGAACACGAGTAAATATTTTCAATCGTTCTCTGAAATATCTTTTCGAAATGCGAATGATGGTAGTACATAAAACATATTACACATTACTTGTTACCAAATGTAAATATTTCCGGCGTTCTTAGATCCGAAAACATGAATTTTTTAGTAACAAATTATTTCCACTCAATTATGCAAATTATGTTGTGCGCTGCATTAAACAATACTTATTGTACAAATTTCATTAACCATTAACAAAATTTTAAAATTTTCTCATTTTTAAAATCATTTATGAATCTTGGTCCAAATAAATTGGTTTTACAAAAACGAGCTGCCCTATTAAGAAAAATATATCCTGAAATTGTAGCAATGCAAGTTGATGAAAAAATTACATCTACGAGAATTGACGTTTTTGATAATGCTGACAACTGTTGGAAAAAAAATGTGCACGATTTTCCTAGTACTGTTGAAGTTCGCGAATGTTCAAATAATTTATGTCGTATGGAAACATTGAATGTACACAGTCCATGTGTAAATCACACAATTATAGTTGATCGCGGTTTTGAGAGTTTACAAGACTCTATCATGACAACTATTAAGAATACAAAATGTTCGGAAAGGTCTTGTAGTAGTAGAAATGCTTGTTATATAACATACAATCAACATATATTTGATGTATTGGATATACGTAAAAGTGTTGATGCAGCAGAGGGTTTGTCTTGTACTTTAGAAGATTTTCCACACTCTATTGAATTCGTAAGTGAAACATTTCGTTAGGTAAGCACTAAATATCAGCATGTAATTAAATCGATACATGTTTAGGTTATGCTATGCTCTATAAGAATATTGTTATATTGCACATCACCCATATACACTACATCGAATTACTATTCTTGTTTCGAATAAAATCATTTAAACATACATTAAAATTAATCTTGATTGTAATGCAGTGAACGTAAATATTAGTGTTGCCCGCTTCTACCTGTGCGCTAGATAAGGGTGTATATTGGCCGGTAAATGTGCACATTTACCCCATTATGATCTTTTACTGTAACATGTGTATAACTATGTATATAGTTTCGATATGATTAACATCACTAACCAAGCTATGCTTTCAAACCATTTATTTCTCCTTTAGGCGAGGCGCTCGGTATTTTACAGGCCAGAAGCCATCGCTACCATTACCTATATACGTCACACTCCCAGGCCATTCGTTTCGTACTCTTTAATTATCTGGTTTATAGATATGCACAAGAATTTCTAAAATCTTGCGAAGGAAGTGACATCAACACTGCCAGTTCCCCTTTCGAGTTTATTACTGAAGATATAATTCAGGACATTGAAAATAATATAGATGAAAATGATCTCTGCAAATGACAATAATGTACCCGGTGGCCAGATAAGAATGCAAAGTGCTGTTTCTCGGAAACTATTCGTCGTAGAGAGTTGCGGTAAAAAAATTTATTACTAAAGTGGCCAAAAAAAGACCGTGGAAAATATTTTCAAATTTACAAGATCACCGCCAGGGGCCGTAACCGCCATTCTAAACTTTTAAAGTGATTTTTACTGAAATCCACCTTTTAGTGATTCCGTTAGAGCGCTTTCTTTGATATAATATCAGAGAATTGCAAAATTCTTTAAAAAATTAATTGCAACAATATGACTTTTTTTCATGAAAATGAGATGAAATCATCCCTAAATAGGTTAGTGAAAACCGCATCTCGATATCTTTTTTCAAGATTCAATGAAACATTTCATCATTTTATAATTTTTAAATTATTAAAGTTTTCATAATTTCAAAAATTAAATGTAATAATATGATAATATTTATTTTTGAAAGGTATTATTCCAAATTGCGGAATTATTTTTATTAATTTTATTTGTGGCCCTAAAAAGGATCGAGTGTGCAACAATGCCTACTTAAGTAGGCATCAAGCTCATACTTAATGCCTACTTAAATGCTCGAATTGTCTCCCATCGACCTCGATGCATTGTTGGAGCCGCTCATGCGTGAACATTACGGTAGCTTTAACTTCTGCACTTGACAGGCTACGAATGGCCTCTCGAATTCGTACTTTCATTTCGTAAACAATATCTTTTAACCGACCACATAGATAAAAGTGAAAACAGGTTAAGTCTGGGGATCGGGGTGGCCAAGGAAATAGACTTCCTCGTCCAATCCACCTATGGTGATATATTAAATTTAAGTGTTCTCGCACATTTATTGAAAAAATGTGCTGGGTAAACATCTAGTTGTAAAAACATATTTTGCAGTAATTGCAAGGACACATCTTCTAATAAAATACGCAATTGGTTTATCAGAAAAATCAAGAAACACGTCACCATTTAGTGATTCATCAAAGAAATAGGGCCCTATAATGGTCCCGTCCAGGATGCCATACCACACATTAATGGACCTCGGCAACCAGTAAGGATTGGCGCCAGACCAATAATGCATATTATGCAAATTAACGTTTCCATCACTTATAATCCATCCAAAGAATTTCGGATAAAAATTCTCTATTTTCCCTGATCATGCCCAACATCCAATGACAATAATCTATCTGTCGGTCAAAGTCTTCGTCATGTAAGGCTTGATGTAAAACCATATGATACGGGTGCATTCTATAAATTTGAAATTACAAACACATTGTGAAACATATAAAGTAGTAATATTATTAATACTTAATTATATCTAATTTGTATTTCGTCAGTAATGTTGATAAAATTGTTAAGATGTAGTAAACAATTTTGTCAAATTTGACAAAATTGTTTACTACATCTTTAACAATTTTAACAAACATTACTACTGACGAAGATAACTGTGTTATCGAAACGTTTAGATTGTATAATTTAAAGTACACCATTAAAAAATCCCAAAAAAGATAAGTATTTTATTATGAGTGTTAATAGTGAAAGTTTACATTTTCATATATAAAGTAGTATTTTCAGACATAAGAAGTAGTTCGTGACATATCCAACGCGAGAGACATTGCTCCCGTGCTAACGTGGGGATTCAATGACATGTATGCTAAGACAATAACAATAATGTCTTCCATTCTTATAGCCGAGTCTCTTCGCAACTTTGGTCGAAAGCTTCCAGTATTACGCAAATTTTGCACTAAACGCGGAAAAATTCTCGCAGCGCGTAGACGTCGATCTAGTCGAGCTGAGTATACTCTCTTAGCCAATGTCGCATTTTGAAGACAATCAAAATATACCACAATCATATCAACAGCTTCATCATTTGTGAAAGACATTATAAGTAGTTTTAAGGACTTACTTGTGCAACAAACATAAATTAGACTGTGTGTTAAATTTTAATATTTGTTTACAATTTGATTTAAGGTATTTGTATTTTCTCAATGGCCTACTCCTAATATTCTGCCTATTCTGCACTTGCATATGCTATGCATTGATTATTATGCCCCTACATGTTTTTTTTTAATTTTTGAAATTATGAAACTTTTATTATTTAAAAATCATAAAATAATGAAATTTTATTTTAGCGTAGGAATAAGATATCGAGATTCAGTTTTCACTAACCTATTTAGGGATGATTTCATCTCATTTTTATGAAAAAAAATTTTTTAGAGAATTTTGTAATTTTCTGATATTATATCAAAAAACGCGCTCTAGCGGCATCACTAAAAATTAGACATATTACAGGTAAGATGGATTTGAGGGAGCAATAAATGCTCTTTCCAACGAGACTAAGTTTATTAGAATCAGTTCAGTCGTTTAGGAGTTACAGCTGTTTATTTAAATAATCATTGATAACCCCCACCATTTTATTTTGATAGATACGTCAAACAAAAATTAGTCGAATAAAGCTGAGCTTTAAAAAGCATATAATTATTTGGTAAATTTACTAGGTGGATTTCAGTAAAAATTCACTTTAAAAGTTTAGGATGGCGGTTACGCCCCCTGGCGGTGATCTTGCAAATTTGAAAATATTTTCCACGGTCTTTTTTTGACCACTTCAGTAATAACATTTTTTACCGCAACTCTTTATATTTCCGAGAAACAGTATTTGCATTCTTATCTGGCCACCCGGAGCTTACTTTTATAACGAGATAACGTAGTGCATACGCTTGAGAATAAACTAACTTGTAAAACTTGCAAAGAGGAATTGTTTTATGATAAAAAAATGTATAGGTATAGATAGTACTTTGTCAAAATAATAATAAATGCGTTTATTATATTAAAGTTTTTAATTAATGAAGAATATGAATTGAAATTTTTAAAACAAAAATCCTAAAGGACCGCGTTTGTTTTTGTTGCTTCAACGATTTTAAAAAATAAATCAATAATTGTAAACGAAGAAAGTTGTTCTTGTGGAAACTCTCTTTCCAGTTACTCAAAGCAATGTCTTCATACGTTTCCGAATATTTTGCTAAATAATTATAGGAAAAATGAAAACAATCATATTTTGGTTAAAAAAGCCGAAAGAAAAATAAAAAAAATATCAAAATAATTAACGTTTAATGTTGTGTGCTTGGGGACAGTTGTAGTACGTTTTTTTAAATATTAATAAAATGATTAATATGCATTTCGTAGAGATAACAGTATATAAGTTGGTATTTCAAATTATTTTCGCATTTTTATTTGAATTAATCATTATTATGCAATTTTGAATAACCTTTTCTCTAGACACATTATATACTAATAATTTTGACCATCGCTGCATTCCTAGTCGCTTAATTGTGAAGAATCTTGACGTAGGTTTTCCTGAATAATTTTTATACGATGTAGAGACCGTGAAAATTACGCGCGTAATAAGAAGCGTAATTTCATTGAGAATATTTTTTATATTTATACTATATACTTATTTTAACAAATAAATACAAGAAGACGAAAAATATGAAACGCGTACACTTAGTCTTGAATCATTAACGTGTCTTCTCTCGACGTTCGTAGGGCTCAGATAGTGACGTCATCGCTTCAGACTGCTGGCCTGTACGTACAATACCGAGCGCCTCGCTTTAGGTGAACACCTACCACTTCACGTTTAAATTATAATCGTGAGTATTATAAATATGAAAAACCGACAAACGTTCAAAAATGGCCAAACACCGACAATCGGCCAACAAACGATTGCAATTGAAAAAAGGGACAATTGCGAAAGTTAAGGGGTTAACTTCACACCGGTTAACAGTCCTTTGAAATTCAGCTGGGATTTCTAAAGAGCTCGCTAGCTACTGTGAAGTTTCTAATATTTTATCAAAACCTTCCTCTCCGTAATTTCCAGTATAAACTATTAAATTTTCTATTCCTAATACTGCAAATGAAATATTTATATCTAATAATTGAGTCATTTCACTAATTATATTTATTTTATTTAGTATTTCATGCCAAAGTACTAGCGAACAAACAAATTAAAAAATTTTACTTTTTTTACATAAAGTAATTTAAATTTAGTAATTTTATCTTTAGCAGTGTCTTCTGAGATATCAAATACAGTATCGTAAATTTCTCCAATTTTAATCCTTTAGCAGTGAACGTGTTAAATATAATTTTGCATCCCTAGAAAAATAAGCATCTGGGACTCAAATATTAACTATTTAAGTGCGGAAACATGAAAAAAGTTGATTGAACATCATTTAAATACCCTAATAAATAAATATGTTTGCAATTTCTGAGTAAATTTAGTCATCTGTTTTGCATTATACTAAAAACTCCAAATGAAAGATAAAGATACTATGTATTTTTACATATTTTGCATTTTTTTAAATTTCATGTTTAAAGTAGGCGTTGTGGATCATAATCCTATCATAAAATGATCCTAAATGGTGACACATTTTTGTTTATTTTGCTATGTGGGAAGTACATAAACCACCAAACCTCGAAATATGACCTGACTATTGACTAATTCCTAGAAAAGTCTGTGTTAAAAATTTTAAAATGTGCTAGTAATTTTTGGCGCCCCAAAAGACGAAGCCCCCGAAGCAATTCTTACTTCGCTTATCGCCTTGGGCCGCCTGTACCTTTCAACATTGTGTATCGTATGGCATTAAAATTAATTACTGCATTTGCGCTTTAGACTACCATAACTACGTCAAATAATACCAAAAATCTGAATTTAAAACATAATTTTATATTGGGAAAGTCGAGTATTTGTTAGAGACTTGGCGTTTTTCATTAATAAGTAAATTTACTGATTATATTTACACATTTCTCAGCAATTTTTAAATGAGAAAATTACGAACGATTGTATTTTAGTACAATTTAGTTAAGTAGGATAACATTAATGATTAAAAGCAAGCTGCAATAAAACAATAAACTGTATAAAAAATTTCAATTAAATTTAGACTTAAAATACATTATTTAAGCTTAAAGTACTTTTCCTTATTACTTTTAAAACAATCACTAACAAAATTATATCTTACTTGATGGCTAATTTTTCCATTTGAATAATTACCAAGCTTAATAATACACCACAATTGCTTTTACACTACAATATTCCTGTAAATAACTTTTTTCTTTGGAAAAAATCCGATAAAGGAAAAGAACGATATATCTAACGAGATAATGAGGTTAAAAAAATTACTAATGAAAAATTAATAAGACTGGGTACGTAGTTTACATATTAATGTACCTTGTAATATTTACGTTGATTACTTGATCGTCAATAATTTCTAACTTCAAATCGTCTCACGTCTTACAAACACTAATTTCGTTCTCTCTCTCCCTATTAAATTTGTTGTTTTAGTTTCATTTTCAATGCTTCCACTTAACGTGATATTTAATAGATACGGAGGCGTGCTTGTGCTAGTTGTCTTAAGAAATGATTCGCGAATAGATAAATTAGAATAAGGAATAAACTCCTACTACCCCAAGATGACCTTATTTTCTATATCAGGTATATAAATGTGCACAAAGTCAAGGTGAACCTTGTGTGATAACACCGGTGCGTTAAAATTCAGTAGAACAAATCATTAAAAAAATGTTTTCGAAAATTTCATTATTAACCATAATTTTAACAATTAGGAGTTTTGTGCGATCCGATACGGATGAGTATATTAAAGAATCTCGGCAGGTGTGTAGAGCAACAAACGATATATTTCCATGTGCCAAGTACAGGACGTTGAGATATTTAACGACCTTAGGAGATTACTACTATTCTTCTGCTGTCAATGATAGTAGTCCTATAAGAATGGTTAAAATGGAGCGATTCTACAGTAATGGACCAGAATTTTTTCAAACAGCGAGACAAGGTTCATCGGATACGGAATTTACTAAATTTGTGAAATTTGCGCAGCGACAAGCAAATTATTACTTAGGATCACAAGGACTGGCTGTGAATTTACCGGAAGGAGCTGAAGTTATAGAAAATAGTCTTGTTGGTAAGTTTAAATCAATTATACTCCAATCTCAATTGAAGTAAAATAAGCTATTTTATCCGGTACTCTGTTGTATATCGGTAATTACGCAGATTCGAGTACGCTTAAACAAAAAATTCATTACAAACTTTTCTGCTGTATTCTTTTAACTAAAGGTGAGGTTTCATAATTTAAACTTCAAAATGTTTATCCTTATCTAATAAACATTTGCTTCAAGTTCGTATGATTATCAGGCGAAATAATATGTACAACAGCTTGATTTAAATATCCATTTCGGTTTTCATGGTTTATTAATTTGTTTAATAGAATTTTGTCAAGAAGACACGAAAAGTAAAATTGTGTGTGAAAGGTAATAATTATTTCCACATTTAAAATCGCAATGCATGTTTAGAGTTATGCTAAGTTATCTTTGTCTAAATAGCAATTTAAAGTGAATTATCCCTGTTTTTACTGTAAAATATTTTAGTACCGAGAAAGTCTTCTTGTACAAAAAACTCGAATACAAATTAAGTTATATTCACTAAACATTCCTCATACTTAATTGTGCAATTACCGAAATTTATATATAGAACTCACTAACGCTACAGGATGTAGATCAAAAGGAAGTTACTTGACATATTTTAATTAAAAAATGCTCAAGAAGGTATTGTCAGCTCAAGATCTCGGTTTCCACGGTGTTATTAGATACATACAGTTCAAGTTCAATAATTTCCATAAAACTGGATACTCAACTAAGTGGTTTTGTATATGTAATTTGAAATGACATCTGGTCACGTGTAATTTTGTGTAATTTATACTGGTATGGATACATCAATGCGCCTTATATCAACATATACCAAACTCATGAAATAAATTAATCAGAGCATATAATATGCAAAACATGCGTAAACAAACTTTTAAAATATTTATAGTTAGCCATCAGTAATCTACCGGCTAGAACAAATTGTTATATATTTGCATTTAACGTTACTTAAAATTAACAAAAAATTATACTGCCTAATGATCATACTAATATGATAAAATGTTTACACTCATCATGATTTTTTATAAGATTAGGTATTTTACGACTAGATAGATAAATAATATCAGTTTCTAAATGAGATTTAGTAACTAGTTTTTTTTTTATTTAACTCCGTAATAAGGTTCATCTCTCAAACTTATTCGTTCCTGTAATTAATTTTTAAAAATATTTTATAAAAACTTACGTAACACTTATATAGGTATAATTAAATGTTTTTGACAAAGTGATTTCATTTGTAGTGAAACGCACAACTAACTGTTGTTTTTGTAAGCTTTTAAATGTGTCATGCTACATGAAAGGTAACTTAATAGATTTTATAATTAAAAAATGTGCGGTCTCGTCATCTGAAAAAAATAAACAAAAATAAATACCAAGAAAGGTTTTGGGTTTGAAGAGTCTAATAAACATGGTTAATATTTAATTAATCAACCAATCAATCAACTAAGGTTTTGATTTTCATTAAAGTCAATTTTCAATTTTTAATTTTTAATTTTCAATTTTCAATTCTTAATTCTAATGTTATTAATTCACATTTTGTAAATTCATTAGCAATAACTTTTCCATTTTTGTTATTATTGTCCTATATTCAATTCGTAATGACTTGTACCTCCTGAAATTTATAAGTACTTAATAAACCAAAGTTTGAGTAGGTAGCTGAAAAGAATTAATAAGTAATTGATCGAATCCCTGAAATTATAACATGCATATGTACAGGGTGTTTTAGAATAAAGTACCGTAAATTTGGTGCAATATAGATCTTGACGAGTTATTAAGAAAAGATAAATAACATTTTTGGGTAACCCCCCGCTTCTATTTTACATGGTGATGAAGTGAATTTGAAAAAAACATATTTTTTACATATTTTCACTTAGAGTAGAGACATTAACTTAAAAATAGGTACATGTTACTTGTTCGATACGACGAATTAGTACACTGTACTTCGACAAATTAGGATAATTCATTGGCGTCTAGCTAGGGGGTAATCAAATGATTTTGAGCTAAACTTTTTGCACACCCTGTATATAATAAAAATTAAAACTCATAATTATTTTTCATACAGTTTGCCACAGAAAAGATACTCTGGGTTCATCTCTGTTGACAACTCCATTTTCGAGATATTTCAAGTTTAATGTACACATACATGCAAGCAATTTATTAATTAAATGCAAAAATGCAAAGCTTCATTTTACGAAATAGAAACTGAAACAATATGATTTAAATGAAATACAGTAAGTTTAAATGTTTTCCCTAAAAATGAATTTTCATTACAGGTAGTGTTCATAATAGTTTAGAGTTTACTACGTGTTAAAACTACAACTAATTACAAATCATTAATATCTCGATGTTACAAATACTCGTCGGATCTTAGCAGGCAACTGTCACTCGGTGTAGTTGTCAAAATGTATAATCATTCGGTACATAACTAACGTTTATTACTTATTATTGCTAATAATCAAAAACAATAATTGTAACATACATATTTTCTGAATATGCTGACATGCATTTAGTACTACGGGAATTCCAAGGCAATTCTGAAAAGGCTATAAGAACATATGCTCATAAATATCCAACACGCGTTTGTTTCCAATAGAAAAACATTTGTGGCAGTAGATAGGCGGATAAGGGAAACTGGAACTGTTTCACCTGCTGCTCAATTTCGTGGAAGCAAAGGAACAAAACACACATTGAGAAATTATTTTTTAAATTTAGTAGAAGGGAATCCTAGAATAAGTACTAAAAGACTATCGCTACAAACGGGAGTTTGTAAGGTAACCTGTTGCAGAATACTAAAAGACCAACAGCTGAATCCCTTTCACGTGCAACAAGTTAAGGATCTTTTAGAAACAGACTATGAACCTAGAGTTGAATTTTTCACCAATGGCTGCTGAGACAAATTAGAAGAGATAATGACTTTGTCAGTAATGTTCTTTTTACTGATGAGGCAACCTTTACCAGAAATGGCATAATTATTATGCATAATGAGCATGTGTGGTCAGATGAAAACCCACATGCCACGAAAACCATCAGTTTTCAGCATATATATAATAATTGTTTGGTCTGGAGTAATACACAATCTGCTAATAGGATCTTTTATTTTAGAATAAAATTTAACTGGAGCGCGATATACTACTTTTTTAAGAGAACATTTAATATGTTTACTTGAAGATGTTACTTATCGTCAAAGAATTAACATGTGGTTCATGCATGACGGGGCACCACCTCATTTTTCATTAAAAGCAATATCAATTTTACTGGCAGGTATATAGAGGCGACCACGATCACCCGACTTGAATCGAATGGACTATGGAGTTAGGGGTATTTTAAAACAGAAAGTTTATTCTGAACCTATTAATATTGTGCAAGAACTAAGAGAGAGGATGGGAAATTCTTTTCAGGGATTTGGCCAATGATAGATTTACTCTACAAAAACTATTCACCAGATTAAGAAACGAGGCCGAAAATGTATTCAAGTTTCACTTTTAACAATTACGTAAATAGTATGTGTGACTAAATTCTACACATTTTGGTGTTTGTACCTGTTCATTATCATGTTCGATTTGTTGCTTAATTTTATTATTGTACGTACTTACTTACAGTATTTTAAGTTTTAGCCTTTAGAGTACTGGACACATTGCATTTAATTAGAAAATTACTTTCATGTAGGTGTAAATTAAATTTGAAATATCTCGAAAATGGGGTGCTCTACAGAGATGAACCAGGAACCAGGAGTACCTTTTCTGTGGCAAACTGTATGAGGAGTAGTTATTAGTTTTAATTTTTATGATATACAGGGTGTGCAAAAAGCTTAGCTCAAAATTATATGATTACCCCCTGATTATATGCCAATGGATTATCCTAATTTGTCGAAATACTGTATACCAATTCGTCGTATCGAATAAGTACTATGTACCTATTTTCAAGTTAATGTCTTTACTCTAAGTGAAAATATGTATTTTTCAAATTCACTTCATCACCCTGTAAAATGGAAGCAAAAAATGTTATTTAGCTTTACTTGATAACTCGTGAAGATCTATATTGTACCCAATTTACGGTACTTTATTCTGAAACACCCTGTATATAAGAAATACGATGGAAATGTCATTATATATATATATATATATATATATATACATATATACAGGGTGACATAGACAGAAGTGTCATGCATAGTGCTACGCGATAGAGAACACTCAAATAAGAAAAAAGGTTCCTATGAACTTAGGTCCACAACGCCTTCGTTTAAAAGATATAGGGTGTTGAAGTTTAATTATTTTTTTGTCTTTGTTTAATATCTTTTTACAATGATGTAATAAGCGGACGAAATTTTGTATACAGGGGCTTTTTATCACGCAGAATTCACACATGACTTTAGATCTTTTATTACCGATAGAGGGCGCTACATACAAGTTTCCATCTTGTTTGAATCGGTCCTAACTTTTTTGCGTTACACTGTACGTCATTTTCGACTGGAAAAATTTGTTTTTCGATCTTTTCTGCTTCAGAAAAGTATACCTTATTGAAGTCAGTAGGACCAGCGGTTTACGAGAAAAATGCATCCGATGCATGCAAATTATCCAAAAGCGCCGAAGTAACTTATTTGCAAAACCGTAATTAGAAGTCACCAATATGGGTTTTCTATTAATGTGTGGGCAGGTATAATTGACAATTACTTAATTGGCCCATTTCAATTGCCCAATCGATTGACAGGTGAACTGTATCGAAATTTCTTGGAGAATGAACTAAATACGTTATTAGAGGATGTTCCATTGGCTATTATTGGTAGAATGCGTTACATGCATGATGGCGCGCCAGTTAACTTTTCTCGATTGGCAAGGGAACTTTTGGATTGGTCGACCTGTTCCCTGGCCGGCTCCTAGTCCCGACCTTAATCCCCTCGATTGTTCATTTTGGGGATTCATGAAAAATGATGTTTATTCTGTAGAAATACATAATGAAGAGCAACTATTGATCAGAATTATGGAATCCGCAGATAGATTCCGTAATAACCCAAGAATATTTCAAAGATGCCGTTAATCCTTAGGAAGAAGAATTGAAAAATGTAAGTACAAGGACAACAATTTGAACATTTCTAAAAATTTAATGTTTTTTTTTTAATCACTGCCCTTCATTGTTGCTATTAAAATTTAATTGTTGAAGTGTTATGTCATTGTTTTTGCAAATAAGTTACTTTGGCGTTTTTGGATAATTTGCATGCATCGGATGCATTTTTCTCGTAAATCGTTGGCCCTAGTCACTTCAATAAGGTATACCTTTCTGAAGCAGAAAAGATGGGAAAACAAATTTTTCCAGTCGAAAATGACATACAGTGTAAGGCAAAAAAGTTAGGACGGATTCAAACTAGATGGAAACCTGTATGTGGCGCCCTCTATCAGTAATATATGAACTAAGGTGATATTTGAATTCTGCGCGATAAAAAGCCCCTTTATACAAAATTTCGTCCGCTTATTACATCATTGTAAAAAGATATTAAGAAAAAACAAAAAAATAATTAAACTTCAACACCCTATATCTTTTAAACGAAGGCGTTGCGGACCTAAGTTCATAGGAACTTTTTTTCTTATTTTAGTGTTCTCTATCGCGTGGCCCTATGCATGGCACTTTTTTCTATGTCACCCTGTATATATATATATATATATATATATATATATATATATATATATATATATATATATATATAACACAAGGTGATATAAGTAGACCGTGCATTAAAGGTCTTTCGACTTTCACTTGGATTATAAACTTAAAATTAGGTACATGCCGTCTTAATCGGTTTATTCAAAAATATTTTTATTTTTCCAGCTCTACTGGGTGTTTGGGCGTGCCAAAAATAGGTATAAATTTTTCCATTCGCCTTCTAATTCCGAGCTTAAGTAACCTAAGTTATAGTTTTTGACATATGTCTATTTGTCTATAAAAAATAATACGCCGTAGTAGTTTACGAAAAAGTTTTTATCGTGCAGACCATTCTAAGTTAGGAAACCAACTTTATGGAGTAGTTAGCTGGAAATCCGAGCTAACTTTTGATGCACTATCGATGGTTCCTGTTTGCAGAGGATTTTCAAATGTCGCATTCAAAAGTTGGCACCTACTATTTTTTTGCGCCATTTAAACGAAAATTGAATTTTAGGGCAAGTTACTTAAGATTCCCTACACCCAAAATTAATCTCTGTAGAGTTATTCAATAAAAATCAAGAAATACCATACATTGCCAAGAGATTCCTTTTTTGAGTATGTCATGGAAACAAAGATAATTGTAACAATTTACTCAAAATTGTGAATTCTTACTTAATTACAGAAGGCAAAGAACAAGTACAATGCTGACCTAAGTCTTCAACATTGTTGTTCAAACATTCAATTACTCTACTTTCAATAGATTTCGTAGCACTTCTGATTTCGTTGGGATCGATACTGTCGAAAGTTTGTATTATTCTAAGCATCAAATCATCTATATTGCAAACTAGTGAAAAATGGACAAAATCTTTTACCCTATCATAAACAAAGGGTTAATCACATAAGATGGCGACCCTGACCAGCTAAAAATGCAATCCAAAATACGTTTTACCAAGGTCACATTGTTTTTTGTTATTTAAAAATTGAAGCGGGAATCCAAGTAGGTATTTAGTAGTTTGATAAGTGTCATCGCTTGTATTTACTGTAAAATGTTTTCAAACGATGAGAGAACAGGCATGATACTGATTTTTGGTGAATGACAAAAAAATGCTGTTCCTGCATCAAATTTGTATAGAGAGCGTCATCCTGAACGGCGAGGTCCAAACGACAAAATTTACCATACTCACCTTGTCCAGGAGAAAAAACTAACAGATTACTCCAACATCCTTCAGTTTGTAATTTTGTTCGAGAGCAGATTAATTTAAACCCAGATTTTACAAATCTTATTTTGTTCAGCGATGAGGCAAGATTTAGGAATAATCAATAATTTAGTAATAATGGGAAGCCTACAGAGCTGTAACTCCAGATTTGTTACGTAGAGTAAGGCGATTATTCATGAATCGAATTGCAACATGTGAACGTAACGACAGAAGATATTTTGAGCGCTTACTTTAAGAATTTGTTAAGCATTTGTACCAAAGATGCCCATTTCTTTTGTGATGTTAATTGTTTATTGTTGTTATTAATAGTATATTATGTTATTAGGAGTAAAAGTGATAGTTTATGTGGGGAAGCTGAATGCTTATTAATAATTATTCAGTTGAGCCACATAAACTCACTTTTACTCCGAATAACATATACCATTTGGTCTACTAACGTAATCAGATAAGTTAAAAATAATTGGTAAAGATCGAAAGGAAAGAGCAAAACTAATTAGCAAGTAAAAGACTAAACGAATCAGGAGGTTTTGCAAGTAATGGAACCATAACAACGCTTATCAAATAGGCAAAGAGATTTTCAAAAGTTTTTATTAATTTAAACTGTTATTTCCGTTATTTGAATTGAAGACATTATGAAATAAACTTCTTGCTTCATCTTTGGTGTTATTTTGTTATTGGTGAAGGTAAAAATGCCTAGGCGCAAAAGTGAAACTTTTACTCCATGTCCGAGAAGTAAAACTTTTATCTGCGACATTTAGTCATAAAAGTGTCACTTTCGTGACGTTTGCGGATAAATTATATTTTGATGAGAAAGGAACTGTTTTTCGTCATATTTAGAGTTTGACCAATTTTGAGGTCTATGAGGCTGACGCTCAAAGCTATCTATGTTTTATGTGCATTATGAAAATACAATTGGGATCCAGTTAGCTTTGTAAATCGTATTTTGGGTTGCTTTTTTATCTGGTCAGACTCGCATCTTAAGTGAATAACACTGTATAAAAGTCTAAACGTGTAAGATCTGGAATTCTAACAGGCCACATAGATGGTCGTCGATTTCTCCAACTTTCATCAAACAAAGATGTCAATTTAGTATCCACAGTTCTTGTATTGTGCGGCGGTGCCCCACCCACCTGGTACCATTTATGTGCAGCTGTAAACGGTGAAAAACTTTTAAGAAGTGTTCCTACCACATTTTCAAGAATTTCTAAGTATCTTTCACTATTTAAATATCCATTGTACATGACATAGAGTACCTCTTGGTTCATTACCAGACAAAATACATTTATTCGAAATTGTACTTGATTTTCAACTGCGTTTAACTTAAATCACCATATGTGGATTTTAATAAGCCCAAAAATGTCGATTTCGCCTATTCTAAACTCCCTGCTAACGAAACTTTGCCTTCAGTCAAAACTATGTTTTCTAAGAATCCGGAGTGCTTTTTTATTGTGACCAAGAAATCCTCACAAAAGTTTATCCTACGGGAACGTCACCAGGGTGGAGGTTTTGCAGTATTAAGAATGAAAAAGGATGTAGTTTATGACGGTGTAAAATAGATTGTATTGCAGGGTATGAAAAGACCGTTCGTCTTAAGGGAAAATATCCGAAAATGGTTATTTGATTATCTTCATTGTCAGTTAGTGGTTTCACTTTCGTACTAGGTCTAGCAACTTCCCAAAATTTATAAAATTGTTTCTCTATTGTTAGAACTTTCCCTATGTCAAGCTGGGTAAGTTATGATATGTTAAGTAAAAAATAGACGGTTTGCTGAATATTTTTTGACACCTGCCATGGATTACAAACAAGTTTAACACAACTTAGCTTAGATAATTTTGCGTTTTCAAATCACATTTATTTATGAACTACCTTCGTTTTCATTTTGACAGATTATGAACTACTTATTTACAATTGTTTTTTGTTTCCATGGCATACTCGAAAAAACTAAGCATCTCTTGATAATGTATGGTATTTCTTGAGCTTTATTGAATAATTCGATAGAGGTTGAAGTTAGATATAGGGAACGTTTAAGTCAGTCGTAAAATTCAATTTTCTTTCGAATGGCAAAAAAATATAGTAGGTGCCGTTTGAAAAAATTGAGTCTGACAATTTTTGAATGCGGCATTTGAAAATCGGCTGTGCGCCCATATGGTACAAAATGGAACTGTCGATGGGATATGAAGAGTTAGTATGGACTTCAAGCTAACTGCTCCACAAATTTGGTTTCCTAACTTGTTTTGCGAGATACAAGTTCTTTCGTAAACTATTGCAGCGATATTTTTGTACAGAAAAATTGATATAGTTCAAAAAGTATGATAGATAATTTAACATAACTGAAGTTGTCTAAACTCGGGATTAGAACGCGAATAAAACTATGTGAGAAAAAATGTAGGTTTTCTTTTAAAATGGGGCACACCCAGTATAACTGGAGGAATAAAAATATTTACATGATCTATTACCACAGCATACGTAATTTAAAAGCTTTTAATCCAACTGAAAGTACGGTCTACATATTATATATATATATATATATATATATATATATATATATATATATATATATATATATATATATATATATATATATATATGCACACAGGGTTATTCACGTTGTACGGCACGGAATATTGTGGACAAAAAATACGTGACTTTTAAACAGTTTTAGTTTTGGAAAAGCCCTAAAATCAAAATTGCCTTTTTTTAAATTGTATGTTATTTCATTTTTGGGTTCTCCGATAAAAATAAGCGTATGTTTTAATAAGGTTTATAATACTTAAACCTTAAAGTTTTTTAAATAATTTGCATTTTATCACAATCTAACCTAATTTTCATGTTTCAAATACTTAAGAGGTATTTAAGTTATGTGAGCGAAATTTACAGTGAAATGTAACAATAGATTATATTTTATATCCCAATTGTAATAACATTGCCATCTCATGCAGGGCGTCCAACAATTAAAACTAATCAAATAAGAACTTTAAGTGGCTATGACTTGAGTAATTTAAATAGTAAACCATATTTTTTACCCTACCAAAAAATGTACATTTTAATTACTTATCAAATGGTATTAGGGCGTTCTATGGATGTCTTCGCGTTTTTACAGAATACGCCAAATAATAATTTTTTGCGCCATTTGGTGTTTCTTAAATTAACGTTTTCATGTATCTAGTTGCCTATGCTATTTGGAAATGTCAGATAATTTACAATTATAAGAATAATAATGAGGAATATCTTTACAAATGTTCAGAAACTTGTAACCTAATTTATAATCCAACAGGATATAACAGCAGTAATAGTAATAAGGTATCAACGATAACATAAAACATAAGGAAGATATGTATAACAGACGTTTGAAATGTCGACCGTCCGTTTCCACACGGTGACAAATTTTTTTTCAAAACCACTGCTAACTCAGGACAAGCGCCTATTATGTGTATTTTAATATTGTGTGGTGTTGTGGGAGTAGACAATTTGTTCCAATCCACCTGTTTTGAAAGTTGGCGTTTAAAAATTCCCGAACCTCGCGATGATAATGAGGCAAAGCTCTATCAAATTAAAGTCACATAATTGTTATGATGTTTAGAGGTTCAGGGTCTAACTAAATGAGGGCCCAGTATTCCACCCCACACGTTAACGGACCGCCTATTCTGATTTCTTATGACTCTGTGTTGATGCGGATTCGAATCAGAATAATAAATAGAAGTTGTGTTTATTCACGAGACCATTAGTATAAAAAAAATACTCTTTACGAAATAACACATTACAACAATTTAGTTCGGTTGCCAAAATCATTTCCATTTCAAGTCCTGAGCAAAGCTGAATTTTATGTGGATGAAATTTGTGTCTTTTAAGAATTCTTTAAACATTTGCTTGACTAACGTTAATGTTTTCGGATATCTTATTTTGACTAATATTGGAAACCAACTACCATAAAAACATTTTCTTTTTCTTCAGTTACAGATTTTCTTGTAATAGGTTTTTTATAACTTATAACGGCTGGCTTAGGTTGATCTCTTTCGGGAAACCTTAGATCATAAACTCGAGAAGCCAATAAACAATCTTGATCGCATTCTCCAAGAATAAGAATTATATCAACACGTTCTTCTTTTGGATAAATCTTCATTTTGACTAAGCAACACCATAACAATATCCAAATAATAACGATCTAAACTTCCACAATTACAAGAATAACACCACTATCCAGACTAAATTGTCGGACTAAATGAATTATCTGACATAGGGAACTTGATTCCTTTTGAACTTTTATTTAAATTACTCCAAATTGCGCAAAAATGGTTTATTTGACGTATTCCGTAAGAATGCAAAGACTTATCCATAGAACACCCTAATACCATACGATAGGTAATTAAAAAGTACATTGCTTGGTAAGGTAGAAAATATGGCGTTATATTTAAATCAACCAAGTTATAGCCATTTAAAGTTCTTATTTGACAAGTTTTAATTTTTGTGTACCCTGTAAAAGATGGCAAGGTTATTATAATTGGGATATAAAACATGATCTATTATTACACTTCACTGCAAATTTTGCTTACATAACTAAAATACTCCTTAAGTATTTAACATGAAAATTAGGTTAGATTATAATAAAATTCAAATCATTTAAAAAACCTTTTTAAATGTAATAATATATAGAGGGTTCAGTTAAAAAAAGGCAACATTGATATTTTTATAGCTTTTGGGACACTCTGTATAATATGCAAGTAATTTACAAAAAAAATTGACTTTTCCAAGCTGATAAAGAGTTTTTCATGAATCTCCAAAGATAAATAATATCTTACAGTTCTATCTGCGACATCATAACAACGATTGATGTTCTAAAAAAGAATAAATAAAAACAGGCGGCTTTGAAAAACAATAAAAATAGACGATGTATTGTACAATTTTGTATTGTATTAGTACTTAATTCTGAATTAGTTAATTTGTGGTAGTTATTATCAAAAAGGTATGGCGCAATTTTGAAATGTAGAAAATATGATATGGTATCGTGTTACATACTATGTCAACGAAATTCCAAAAAAGCGCAACGCATGTATTTAAACAAATATCCAGAAAGACAACAGTCTTATAAAAGCACATCTATGAACTTGGCAGCCAATTTAAGAGAACATGGTGACTTAAAAACCCTGTAAATTTCGGTAAAAAACCTTGCAATGAAGAAAAAGCAAATAATGTTTTTTTAGCTGTTATCCATCAATTTCTACACGACACATTGAACAAGCAATTGGAGTGGCCCATTCTACTGCTCATATTATTTTACAAAAAGACAAAATACGTTCATTTAAATTTAGAATTTGTCAGGAACTTCGACCAGGGATTCAACTAGGCGCAGAGAGTTCTTTGAATGGTATACCAGGCAATGTGCAGATAATGAACAATTTCCATATAAAATCATTTGGTCGGATGAAAGTCAGGTGACCAATAATGGAATTTTCAACAGAAGAAATGTTTACTATTGGGCGAAAGAAAATCCTAGAGTTTATAAAGTACGCAGACACCAACACCGCTTCGGTTTTAATACGTAGACTGCAATATTCGGAATGCGAATACTGGGTCCATTTTTCTATTACGGATCTTTAAATTCCTAATGCTACCAAAATTTATTATAAAATAAAGTAGAAGCAATTTTTATCTGATTTACGTCAAGCTGATATTGAAGATTATTGGTTTTTACTAGGCGGTGCTCCGGCACATAATTCCAGAGCCGTCCAGGAATATTTATCGGCAAGGTTTCAAGTAAGGTGGATTGGAACCTGTTCGTGAGTAAAATGGCCAGCGCGTTCCTCTGGGGATATGTCGAAAATTATATTTACCGACACAATATTGAAAAAGACAATAGATTGCGGAACTTAGCTCTCGAAGAATTTGAAAGTATTTACGGCTCAAACGCTTCGTCAATTTGTTTGTTGGTATTAAGAAACTTTATTATAGTGTGTGTAATAATCATACGGGAAAATTAACTAAACATACTTTTTTAAAAATGCAGGTCTGTATTCAAAAATTTCGTGATGATGGTCCATAAAAGGCTCAAAACGCGATCATACCATCAAATGTGATACATGGCTGAATTTGTAATAAAAAAACTATCAAAATCAATTTTCAAAATATCAGGACCGTATTAAACTAAAATATATTCCTATAAAAATAGGACACCACTATGCCCCTAACAAGTTACCAGAAGTGTTTGTATTTTTGATCTAGCGTTTATAATAACTCCAGAAAAAAACAAAATATAAATTTCAAAAATTCATATTTTTTCAAATATCTCAAAACCAAAAAATCACACTATCGATTTTTGTGTGTCACTTTATTGGTCTCCTATTTACCCAACTGTTTTCCCATTTGACCGGGGTTGTATCTATTACCATTTCCAAGATCCCTATAGTAAAAATCCTTATCTGGAACACAGTATGACGTATCTTGGACACAGTGTACACTCACACACACACACACACACACACACGCGCGCACGCACACGCATGCACACACACACACGCACGCACGCACGCACGCACGCACGCACGCACGCACGCACGCATGCACGCACTCACGCACTCACGCACGCACGCACGCACACACACACACACATACACACACACACATACACATACACACACATACATACACATACACATATATATATATATATATATATATATATATATATATATATATACCTTTCTTCCTTCTTTTTTGCAGGTATATTTTCATATATTTAGTTGTAACGTCTGTCCATAACATACAACTTAAACAAACTTTAATTTTACTAATTATTTTCATTAACAAAAAAAAGAAACCTTATACCTAGAGGTTGTTTATAAAATGGTTTTCAATTTCATTTATGAAGAAATTTGTCTCGTTAGAAATCTAACAGCAATTTTTATATTGTGTTCAATAGTCAAATTTCCAATCTTGAATTCATGCAACATCGACATTTTTATTTTTTATGAAGGAACACTACGAATTTTACTTTTCTGCTTCTCAAGTTGGATGGTAACTTTAAACGTTTTAGATGTAATCAATCTGATCTTGGATTCCTTAACTTGTCAGAACGTACCCTAAAAAGTAGTAGTGCAAGAAGTTGTTTTACATCCGGCTTAATAAAGTAAGTAGATATATGTAGCAATATGAAATTGGCCTACTTATTTGTGATTTGTTATTTCCTTAGTTTAACTAGATAACAGAACTTTAATTAATTTAATAGTATTATGGTGTTAAAAATTATAAATACCTGTATGAAAATAGGCACAAATTATGTTTTACCATTTTCGCATTTCTACAATAATATCTGAATAAAATAACTTTTGCATCTTGCTTTTTTTAAAATTTGTGTATTATTCAGAATTCCTGTAGTCAAAATATACTAAAATACCTTTAATACGTAGGTTGAAAGTTTTTTTTAAACATCAACTATCTAAATAAGTAAAATGTAAACGAAAATTAATGGATTGGATTTGTAAATGAAAGCAATCAATCAAGAAATTAAAAAAAAAATTTACATGATAATAGGTAATGATAAAAATATTTCGAGTGAATAAAGCCAATCATAAAACTATTCTAATAAAAAAGTAATTCATCCAGGTCAGATTAAGAGTCGAACCAGTTTCACTTTCTATAGGAATTTCAGCAAACCAGTTACTAGATTTGGTAAAAGATATAAATATGATTTAAATACTTGAGAATATACAAATAGTAATTAAATTATACATGTTATATAACTTAGTCTAAATTTAATGTTATCAGCATTTTCAATATGTAAAAAGGACATTACGTTCAAAAATATATCCTGCATTATAAAAACTTTGTGCCATGTTTAGGTCAGGAGCTTGTTCATCCGCTTAGGGTAGTAAATATTAAAATATTCAAAATAGCCTTTTACCTATTTATTATTAAAATAATGTAACTTAGAATTAAACCGTAGACTTATTAGGCTATTGTTACATTATATTTCAGTCTTACAATTAGAAAAATAAAAAAATCAATCAAGATTAAAATATAATAATATAATTATAATACTTATCTTTTGGGTAATGAAATCGTGTATTTTCTTTATTTAAATTTCATATAAATTTAAACTTTTCGATACATTTATAATTATCGTCTTCGGTAAATGGTAGTAGGTATTTTTAAGAATTATTTGAGATGTTAAAACAAATTTATGAAAATAAACGTACAAATCCAAGTACGAAATCTAATTTTAGTAAAGAATAGCTAGATTACATAAGTGTTAAATATACTATTGTATTTCTAAGAACTGTATAAATAAGTATATACCTAATATGCTGGCGTGGAAGTTGCCGTGGAACAAACTCAGTAGTTTCAAAATAGCGCTTATTATATAAAAACACTGAACTAGGCAAACTGTACTTAAAAACACATAAGAATACAGTAGAAGGAGCTTGAATTCAAGTTATGTTTACACTGCTCTAGTGTATATATGGCAGCAAATTTGAATAACGGTAACAAATTCTTTGCGAAAAACTACGAAGATTTTTTTTCTTCAGTAGAAGAAATTAAACCAGTTGAGAATGTGCAAGCTTGCATTGCCATGATGAACAAAAGAACCGTTTAATGAAATAAAATATATATTTATTGTAATAATTCAATATTTTTAATTTAATAAAAAGTTTTTTTTAAATATTTTCGACTTTCCCGATGAGATAAAATGCGATAGAGAAATGTCTTAAATTTTGATATTCTGCAAGAATCCGAAGTCACAATGTCAAACATCTCTACGGGAAAAAAAGCACCGGAATCCGGGCATCCAGACTTTGTGAATTCATATGATGAACTTCATCGAAAACAGCATTTCCTATATTTCACACAAATAAAATATAACAAAACGTATAGGTATAGAATATTCAACGCTATCATCAGTCAAACTATCTGATCCTAGATTAATAATAATCTCCTCGAAAACATCTTCTAGGATGGCATCTAAATTCCATATGAGTTGTTCTTGATCCAGTGCAAGCTGAACGCAAGAAGCTTTTTCACATCGCCGATGTTATTAGCAGCCACATGGTGTTTCACTTGAGCCCATACCAATTCAATTTGATTTAAATTACAGTGATACGGTAGTAATCTTAATATGCGTCTTCCACTATTTTTCACCATTTCATCAATCAGGATGTGAAATGGGATGACGTTTCACCAATTCCTTCTTCTTATATTATACCAGTACACTAACAAAGGACAAACGGCATGTTCTGAAAAGACAATGATCGAAGCTGTGAAGGATTTTTTAAAGGAAATATTAATTGTAAAGTGAAACAACAATAACATAATCACAAAAACAAAATTAATTTTAAGTACACACAGTGTTGATAGACCATATTTGAATTTGATATGTTCCAAATTTTTATTTTCAAATACACTTTAAACGTGTTAAAGGAAATTATTGCTATTATTAAACAATAAACGTACATTCTGATCAGTGTTAGTTCGTTTCAACCATTACTTTATTAGAACTTTGGTGCTTAATAACATATAAGTAATACTAACGATAATTGATTCACTAGAATTAATTTTTTTAAAACTAGTAACATTGTTATTTTATTGCGCTGTATAGGTTTTTTAATTTTGCGCGTAAGGTATTTTTCCAAAAAAGGTAGACAGCGTGGCTATTTTTTCTTATTAAAAAATTTGTGTGCTAAATATTGCTCTATTGTTCTATTTTTCTATGTGTTCTACTATTGTGAATGTTTTTGACAAGGGATGACTTCAGCCATTTTTCGTTTTAATAAATTGTGCTTGAAGCGTACTATGCTCAATGTTAACTCTTTGAAAGTTGTGCATTCTATGAACAATTCCAGGGTGTTTACAGTCGTGTGATTTTATTTTTAAGGGGTCATTAAACCCCTAAGGCAGTCACGCTAAAACGCCCTAACAAAAGCTGTATTTTAAAGGAGATATAACTTTTCATTTTTTATTTTCTGATTTCCAAGAAGTGATTAAGCAACTAAATTAAATTAAACAAATACATATTTTTTTTTAATTTTACTTTTTCAAGAAAACCACCTTACATTAGAGGTATGAAGTTATAGCCGTGGCGTTGAAGACAGTCTCGCTCGACGTATCCATGACTTGGCATAACGTACAAGGCTTACCTAGATCTTGCCGTCGAATTGCCGTCGCAGACGCTTGAACGAGGTTACGAAGATCATCTAAATTAGTTATTTCGAGGGAGTATACCATGATCTTCATGAGACCATAAAAGACTAGGGGGTTAACGTTGGGTGACCGATGAGGCCCTGTATGTTGGCGAACTAAACGATTAAAATGCGGCGGTGCGCCGTCTTAAAGAAACCACGTTTATTGACGTACATTCAAAGGTACTTCTTCTAGCAGTTCTGCCAAATATTTTGCAATAAAAAAGGAATAATTATTTCCTGTCAATCAGTTTTGAAACACAAAAAGGCCAATACGTTATCCGTTGACCAATCTGGGCGAAACGTTTATCGCAAATATGTGCTGGAAATGATTTTCAACGGCCCAGATGAGTATTGTGACAGTTGTTGATGCCTATAAATGTATACGTTGCTTCATCTATTTCCAACACAATGGACGACAATCGTGGAACTTCAGTATGTTTTTGCAATTATTGTACTTTTTGTACATGGAAAGGATATAATTGATTTTCGCACAGTGTTCGCCAGATAATTCGATTTGGGGCACTGACTTGGCGATATATTTCTCGAGTACTACTAGAAGGATCTTCTTCAATAAGGTTTACTATTTCTTCTTCGGCATCTAAAATTCGTTGGTGTCGACCAGTTCCATCATCCCGACCTTGACGTGTTTACAGTACACCACTTTCTCTTGCACGAAGTACTAGGGCAGTGAATTTTTGTGGGACCTAAGTTAGTCTGTTAAGAAACCAATCAGTATACAATCGAATTGCAGCCGCAGAATTCCCCATACATTAACGACATGTCAACGTATTCAGTATTAGTGCGATAGACCATTTTTACGTTCCTTATTAAGACTTTTTGGTAGAATTGATGCCAAACAAATCGTGCAGTTACAAATATTGAAATAGCTCGACAGATCCTAAAAGTTATTGGCATCAACTTACTTAGTAAAAAATTCAGTGATAGCTTATCGTTTTAATTCATGTTTATTTTGTATAATATTTTGAATAACTGCTTTTTCCGTTAACGACCTTATTTTAAAGCTTTGCGTTCAACACCACTGCAATAACTTCGAACATCTAATGTAAAGCGGTTTTCTTGAAAAAAATCATGAAATTAAGAAAAAAAAGATACATAAAAATAAACGATAAGTTTTCTTAAATATAGATAATAATCGTGAAAGTCTGCAATTTCATAAGATATACTATTATTACATTACGTCATAACTCGAAAAAGAATAACGTCATAAGCATGATAATATTGCAAACTAGGTGCATCTAACAATCACTGGTTTATCTGTTACAGCATTTTAATAAAATATTCATGAGTTTTGAATTACTGTATCTATTTTTTATTATAATGTATCAATAAGAAGTCTTACGTTACTTGTTGAAAATCTTGGTTCATCGCAAAAACCAAGGAAATTGCCTAATCGAGCAAAATCATAACTTAATTTTAAACTTTCTACTTTTAATAATCATCATAAATTTGTTTAAATAATAAAAATAATTCAGTTTAGCCCAAGTAATGAATAAATTTTGGCTCAATAAACTTTGATAATGCAAACGTTTAAAACTACCTACAACACTTCCTAATATTTGCGTCAATAAGTAATATCGACAGATGTAAGTACCAAAGTTTTGTCTATCACGCTCGTATATTGGGTAAAACATTACTAAAATGTAAATAGTGACAAAGTAGCATTGAACCGTTTTTGAAAATGTGCCAGAGATTGTAAACGAAGGTTAACCCTCAACCACGAAAAATAACTAACGAACGCCAGTTAAAATTTAAAAAGAAACTGAGACATGAAAGCTAAACACCAAAAGTCGCTCTGCTTGCTCTACGCAATTAATAAAGTGGTACAATTACCATATACTCCTATAAATCTGTTTTTTAAATAATCGCCTTACCTATAAAATCAAATTTCAAAACGATCCTGAGTAAAATAAACTATCGAAATTAATAAAGTCGTGACAGTTTTTTGTCCATCAGTAAATGTGCTGAAGCACTGTGTTGTTAAATACGCTCACATTTTAAAATAATTACTTTTATCCTCAAAGAACGTTTATTAAATTGGGTTTATCAAAACACCCTATGTTAATTTGAATAAAATCAAACTAAATAGGGAAGGTCTATGTTCCTCAACACGAAACATTACCAAATTTAAGAAAACCTGTTCTAAATAAAGTTCTAATTTAACAAGCAAAAACAATGCCCATTCCCTGCTCTAATTTTTCTAGTCATGTTTAAACTCAGAACATCTGGGTGAATGAATATTGAATGTAACATCGATTAATTAACTAATTAATGGAAATTAACCAAACAAAAGGAAACGGAATCATTTCATGTTCAGCCATAGATACAATAACAGTTTACACTCAAGTCTCTTGCCTCTGACATGTCTAAGCCAAAAAATGAGGCACAACACAATTTCAAAACCATGAGAAAGTACTTGTGTAATCTGTATTCACATAATTCCAATAAATGTCCTTCATATATCACCAATGTTGTTTGCCGTTTAACAACAAACATGGAATGTCTTCTTTCTACAGCTACAGCTTGTACATCTAACATTTATTGTACATGAATGATTTATAACTACGTTATACTCTAACGTAATCTGCAAACATTGAGTCCAAAACAAAACACAGCATAAAACCTTAATTGGTGTACAGCTGTTTTAAATAGCCATTAAGGAATCTGTTGAAAGCGCGCTAAGCTCTTTTACTCGGAAAACCTTCAACTCGGTAAACATCTGCTTAACGCATAAGGTCACTGTAGTATACTAACAGTGCGCGTTACAAGTAGTATGTAACAAATTAAAACCAACAGCATACGTTAACTCGCCTCGGCTATTCAGACGCGCCTACTTAACCACGCAAAACGTCGCACATATCGTCAGAATTCCGACTCTTCTACGTAACTACCCCTCTCGCGTATTTATGTCAACCCCAACGGCATGGACGTTTGTTTAATCTTTAAACCACCAAATTCAAAGTAGCCTATTAAAAAATTACTCTGAAGGTGACACAGATATGAAAATTATTGAACGTGATGCGTTTTCACTGTGAGTCAATCAGAAATCAATACTTGCTAATGTCAAAAAATTTAAACTATACATTTTTCTTAAAAACTTCAATTTAATAATTTAACAATCGTTACCATTCAATATCTCAAATATGTAAAAATATTAACCAAAGAATTTCAAAATAGTGAAAAGCGCCATTGCAACACAAATAAAATTACTCAATTGATATTAAAATGTCGTCTCCACTATAAGTATCAATTAGATTGATATTTCAACAATAAGTAAATATTTAATATTACTTATACAAATATACTTTCTGTGATTTTGCAAAACTACTAAAACATGAATAACGCACGATCCATGTAGCATAACATAATTATACAAACAGATATACAAATTAGCACGGCTAAACTTATTCAAAATTATAATGTGTTGTATTTATTAAAGCTATAATTAAGTAATTCTTTAACTAGGTAACGAATCTTCATATTTCTTATTTATCAAAAGAATGAAGTAACGGTTGTACATACATATACCTTTTTATTAGTTAACAGTAGGATTATCGTTTTCATTTGATTGTGCTTTACTAACTATAATCTGGTATAACAGCAACAAGATAAATAGACCATTATTGGTTGTATGGCAAATGATAGTTTTAAAAGTTCAAAATTTATAAGCACTGTATAAATATGTTAATAATTTTTGCTACGAACTGTAAATGGAGCAAATTCTGTATAGTCTAGATGTTTATTTAAGCTCTTAGTTTTGCTGTAAAGTTTTAATTATAAAAGGTTTGGACGTGATCAGATAAGCATGGAACTAATCTTCAAATTCTTAATACTGCCGTAGTTTTAATAAAGACAATGATGTCATAAGCAGAAGCAGTTATTACTTCGAATCTCAAATCCTATCCAAGACAAATGATAAGGGGTTAAGTTATATAAACATTTACGGAAAGAATTATGTATAAAATGTAGCATCTTATTTTTCAATTTTAAATTGAGTTAGTTGTGGTAGCTGCAAAATCTTAATGAAAATAAATAATAATTAAAACAATACATTTTAAAAAAAACTTTGTGGATCCGATCATTTAGTCACCTATTATAGTCATACAGGGTGTCAAAATATCATAAATTTTGTATGCGAGTGGTCTATTAACCCATTAGCGACCGAATTACCATTTTTTTAAATATTTGATCTTTTTCGTACTTTTTGAGTATAATTGACCACTGCGACATATATAATTAAAGAAAAAATTTTGGTTCAATGCTGGGTTAACAAAAAGACTGATACCATATGCTATCTGTGGGCCCCTCTTGAACATGTAATTTTTGTAATTAAAATAATAACTTAATATAAGAAAACCATTTTTATTTTTGAAAAAATGTTTTGTGTGATAAGATATAAAACAACCTATGCATAGCCTAACATTACGTTTTTGGCACATTGTTCGTCCGAATGATTTGTATCCTTTTCCAGCACACCGCCTTCTCTTACATGAAACCATAAAGTGGTCCAGACGGTTAAATTTGACATCTATAAGCACATTGCGGATAAGCTATATTTTCCTAGGACCTTGTGGTGGGATTTCATATCGTGTCAAATGCATCTGTGCCATTTCTCTTTGAAATAATAGGTTTGAGATATTTTTGCGACTATGTATATACAAAATCCAAGCATCATCCAGAAGCCAAGTAAAAATTGGCCAATACCATTTCTTGCTTCGAAAGTTCACGCTATAGTTTGCCACACACTCGTCCATGAGGTCAGTTCCGCCCATGTTGGAATTATACAGCGCAATACAATTTGGATAATGGACCATTATATTTCTTTTTGCTTTTTGTGAATATCTTTTTAAAGTTCTAAAAGGAGCAACTCCGGCAGTAGTTGAAACCATTGTGAGAACGGCAGTATCCATCCATCTGGCAAAAAGTATGGTCGTCTGTTTCTAATATATGCAATGATGCACCCCATTCTTTTTTCGGATATTTCTACTTGTCCTCTAGCGGACTGGATTTTGGTCTGATTGTACCCACTGCACACACCTAACAAATAGATTCGATCTCGTAAACATCTATCTACTATATTGTATATATATATATATATATATATATATATATATATATATATATATATATATATATATATATATATATATATATAATAGTGTAATGCTTCAACTGGCAGTACTAGAGCCATGGAGCCTTGCCAAATAAGATATCGTAATCATTGTTACCGCGAGGATTTGTTCTTTGGTATAAGTCAAAGTTGACTTTCCGAAGTGTCTAATGATCACATTTTGTATCCGAATCTAATTGGTTTGCTACGAATGAATTGTTTGCATCCGTAGCGACCAAAATATTTAATCATTGACTCATCGTATGCGAGTATCCGATGCAACAAGTTTCGTAATGTCGGCCAAATGGATAAATCTCTGAATCTGAAAGAATCGATTTCTTCCAATTGCGTTAGCTACCATCGGAATGTCCCAATATATTCGCTTGGAAGGAAATGAACTGTACCCGCTGAAATAAAAATTTCAAGGGAACATCTTATATCAGATGCTAAAATTTTTGGATCAGGTTGATTTCGAAATTGAAAATACCGCTGAGTTTCTTCAACAAGATGTTATACAATTTCGTCAGTGAAAAATCATTAAAAAATATCTGAAACTGGCTACAATCTGCGGGTGGGAATAAATGTGGTTTAGGTTCCATATTGCTTTCTGCCCAAATGGGCTTTTCCTTCATTACCACCCTTTTTTTGATCCATGTTTCTCTCTTGTTCATAATCGACAAAAAGGCATTGATTGTTTGACAGCTTGATTACGGCACCTGCTCGCAATTGACGACCCGTGAGATTACGAGTTTGCCTCCGTGATCTTCATCCACAGAATCGTCTGTATCGATATTTATTTCTGGTGGCTCAATAAATACTTCTTCTACTTGATTACCCTCATCTTGGTCTTCAGATATCATGTCGAATGCTTATGATAGTGTAAAATGAGGGCTATAAAAAAAACAACGTATATTATAAATACCATACCAACGGCCACGGATAGCATACGGTATACAACTCTTATGTTAGTAGTTTTGTATGTAATATGGTATCCGAAACAGTTTAAGTCACAAAACACTTTTAACTGCTCAGATAGCTCTCAACTAGTTGGCGGACGTCCGCGAAAAGGTCAACTGCATTAAATTTGAACCTTAAATTAAAGCATTGTTAAAGTGGATATAATACTATCTTTTTAAAATTGAAAAGTTTGAATCTATTTATTAAAATAATATTTTCCACAATTAAATAAATATGTAATTTTTAAGTTGTGCACTGTCTGTTCGGATCTCAACAGCAAAAGATCTCGCCACCATTCCAAATTTTCCTTTTATACCCCTAATCACGTCATTACTTTCTAATGGGACAAATAAAAAATTGGCGACCTTAAAATATCTCCAGTGATTACGTCCTGCGCAAAATAAGGTATGCACACTCTCCAACTCCTATATGATATCTCATGTAGGATTCTAATATTTATATAGCAAACTAGAAATTACATCAATTTGCGCAATGAAGTAAAGGTCATTTCATTTCGTGAAGAAGTTTTTTAAGAGCCCTATGTTTTTCATTCTATAACCCATTTACACGATCCTAAAAATTTTTTATTTACATTAATACGAATTAAGCCTAATCTCCGTATGATACACCAGATTCAGAAGAACTAGATTTCTACCTGTTAGTTTTGGTTTCTTAGGCAGCACTCGTTTTAGGTTTTTGCTTTAACTGTTTTTTTTTGTTTTGTCGTGACAGTAACCTTAGAACTGGATTTTTCAGTAAGTCCATTTCCAGCAAAGCGTTTTCCCAGCTCTACAGTGGCTCTTTTTTCTTCTGCATTTCCTTTTCAGTTTTTAGCTTTATCGACGTCTCTAACTCTTTTTTTAAGGCGATTCGGTGAGTACATTGATTTTTCCACGCTTTTGTGTTCTTATTGATCTTAAGTGAAGTCTGCTACAAGTAGGTATTGACATGATATCTTCAGGAGCAACCATGTCTGGCTTTTATGGAGTAAGATGATTTTTATTACCTTTAGGAGTAGGATGCTCTCTGTTTGGTAGAGCAGGTGGTGTTCCTCTTGTGAAGTAGAATGATTTCTCTTTTGTGGAGCGGGATAGTGTTCCCTTTGCGAAGTAGGATGATGCTCGTCTTGTTCAGTAGAATTGTCTTCATTTCTTGCATAAAATGGTTCTCGTGGAATAAAAACAAGCTTGTCAGTTGTTTCCGACGGAGAGTAGTCGTGGTCATTGGAGACGAATTGGTAAAGAGGCCAGATACCGCCAAACACGACCTGAACTTCATCTCAGCCATGTGGAGACTTCTTGGTCATAAAAAACGCTTAAAGGCCTTATGAAGCTTATGTTAAGGGGTTGTAAGCGATGGGTACTATACGGTGGGAAACACAACAAGATAACACGGGTGTTTCTCGCGTATTCAATTGCTTCGATATTCTTGGTGTGGGTAAAATGTCCAAGCTAGGGTAAGAGAATTGGTGTTTCTTTGGATGCATGGCTCCATACAACAAACAGCTTGAACCAGATAAAAATATTGTAGACTCCACCAATCCACTGTTGTGATACTCAGCTGTAGCGCCAGAGAGGCAATCATTCATCAATTGTTCGTTTGCTCAAACTCACCAAATTTTAAGGGGTGTAGGTTCCAGCAGCATTAAAGCAAACTTCGATAGTTACAGTGTTTCCCCTTTCATCAGATGTTAGAACTCCAACTTGCTTTCTACTTCTCAAAGAAAGTATCTTCGATACGCGTTTAGGTACAATTGTAATTCCCGTTTCGTGGCAGTTATAAATTTTATCAGGAGTTAGCTGCTTATCCTCAACAACTTGGGTTACAAAATCAAAAACTTTCCAATATTAACATTGTTGTAAGCAGCCCCTCTGTCAGCACCTGTTGCCTCAGGTTTACGAAGAGATAGTTGGGGATGACGATTCCTGAAACCTGATAGCAATATTTTCTTGGAATTTGTTTAACCATTGAAGGGTTGTGATTTTTCCGCTTCTTCACTGTACTTCCAGTTATAGTGCACATCATCTATTGTTTTTTTCATGTACCCAATTTTTATTTACAGATTTCCTTCCGTGGCTACTTGGCTTATTTTGGCTGATATGTTCCATTCTCGTCTAGTTTGGTCGTCCTCGATGTAGACGTCTGTATTACCCAGTCTTTGTGTTCTACGATTTCCCGCTTTTCTTGTTTTCAGTCTTATTTGTTCACCTTGTCACCCATTAGTACACTGCTAGGCATCATCACGCCCTTATCGGGAAAAACCGAGTCTATGGTCAAGAATACGCAGCACTTCTTGGAAACCATCAGAAACTTCCAACCAAACCACGAAGAAATACTGGTAAGCTTCGACATTCTGAGCCTATTCACAAATGTGCCCACCGATAAGGCACTATCATAAAAAGGATGAAACGATACACTAACGCTCGCAACTCTCGATAAACACAATAATGGGACTTCTGACAATATGCATTAGAACTACATATTTCCAGGTAGAAGAGAAATTCTACCAACAAGAGTTGGGGATGGCGATGGGCTTCTCACTATCGCCGATAGTGAGCAATACATATATGAGACTTTGAAGACCAAGCGATATCCGAATTCACGAAGAAACCAAGGATGTGGCTTAGATACGTGGACGATACTTTGGTAGTTTGTCAGCACGACAAGCATACGCTAGATGAATTCCTAGATCATCTGAATAGCCGCGCACCCTACATAAAATTCACAATGGAGTTGGAGTCGGAACAAAAACTGCCATTCCTGGATGTACTTGTTCACAGGAATGACAACACTTTCACGACAAGTGTATACAGGAAACTTACCCACACGGGGAGGTACCTTCACTACAACTACAACCACCACAAAAACGTGAAGTTAGGCGTGGCAAAATGGTTACATGATAGAGCGAATGCAATATACTCAGAACAAGAGGACTTGAACAAAGAAAAAGAAAATATCGCTAAAACATTCAAAGAAAATGGTTACCCCTCTCTAACACCTAACCTAAACAGGGAAAGGGTAACCGAAAAAGAAGAATCTAAATATACAGCGATAATACCATATATACAAGATACGCACTGCGTTCAAATCGACCAGAACGCTCAGGGAAAAACTAACCAAACCCAAACCACACAATGAAGATCAGAATTCCAAGAATTTTATATACAACCTCCTATGCGAATGCGGCTGAACATACATAGGCGAGAGCACTATACCACTTAAAGTGGGAACACAGGAAGATAAGAACAACGTCCGCAAGGGCGAAATAGAAAAATTTATAATCACCGAACATGACTGGAACGAATACCACCGCATCCAATGGGATAATATACAGATAGTGGCAAAGGACGAGAACATAACTCGTCGGAAACTCAACGAAGCCACATACTTCGCACTAGCAGCAAATCCAATAAGCCATTCTAGTGTGGAAATGAAACCCATATGGATTCCAATAATGCGCGAAGAGCTTAATCGCAGTACAGCTGCACAATAAGGTACGGCGCAAAATGCATTAATTTCAGTGGCTCAGCGGTAAAGGTGTTAGACTAGTAAGTGAAAGGTACCAAGTTCGAATCTGAGAGTAGTTAAGTGCTTGGGAGAAAAAAAATCATAACATATGAATTCGACTCAAGTGCAAAAAGTCTGATGACGGAAACAGAGTCCGCTTCCGAAACATCGCGCTCAAAAAGGAAAAACCGTGGAAATAGGCCGATCAGTTCAACTAATTGTTTGTTCAGCTTTATTGAGTTTTTCAATATTACCTTAACTTTCAGCTTTTGTTTTATAAATGAGTTCAGTTTCAGTCCCTTGATCACATTATTTTTCCTCCTTTTCCCTCTATCTTCCATTTTCCAATTTACATTCTAAATAAACGACCTTTTCAATTATTTGCTTCATTTTGATGATCCACTATTTTTATTTATTCGTTAGATCTTCTCTTAGCCCTTTTATTTGTTCTTGGTGTGTCCTAATCTCTGAAAGTTGCTCTGTAACTAATCCTGCGCATATACTTTGTAATCGCTAGCTTGTGTTTACGCAATATCGTTCTTACGTTTCTCTGCTACATACGTAATTAAGCAGTCCTCACTTAACTGTTCTTAACAACTGTCACTCACAGTTGAACTTTGGTTTCTGCTTACTCACTACTAACTTTCCACTTTTCAAAAGACTGATTTCGTTTTTAAATCAAACTTTAAGCCAAGAGTAGATTACACACCAAGGACGTAGTTGGAGTGTATTTCTTTGTTGACTAATTGATATTTCTCTTTACTTTTACTAACTTATTAGAATTTCTTCAGGTGTATATAAATCTATCTAACTTGGTTCCTTAATGTCTTAAAATGAGAGATTTAATGCTAAAATTGGTGAACATATTTTAAATTTATATGGTGGGAGATGTATGCAAAATTTTAATTAGTATCAAATTTATGTGAATATACGTAATTCTGATTATTTAATGAGATATATATGTAACTTTATTGTTTATGAAATTAAATATCTGGCGTGGAACATCACACGACCTTCCAACCTACAAAATGGAAATTAAAAGAAAGGAAATAATTTCAATAACATGTTTTTTATGGTAATTATGCAACCTCTTTTATAAGTTAATTACGAAAATATGCAGCTTTGTAAAAACAGAAACGATAATCTGTCAGACGTTTAAAACTTCATATCTGACAGAGGTTAATAAACATATAGATGCTAATTAAAAAAATTAAAAGAAATGAAATAATTTGAATTATAATTTTTTTAGGGTAACTGTGCACCATCCTTTTTATACGTTCATAACGAAAACAGGCAACATTGTAAAAACAAAAAGATAATCTATCAGAATGACGTTTAAAACTTCATGTCAGATAGATATTAATATATACATGTTAACTTAAAAAATTCTATACGATATTAATAATGCAGGATAACCATTTTCATTCATATTTAATTAATTTTTTGACTTACCTTGCGTTTATTCAGATAATGAAAAAACTTGAACACTTAAATTCTACCTTAGGATTTTTTTGCCGCTAAATTACGTGTCGCATCAAATAATTGCATAGAACATAATTAATCGATATTTTTAAGGTCTATATCTAGGTATTTTTATATCTTTGCAATATGTAGCTGTTTTAGAAATATTTGATAAAAACCAAAAACTGACCATAATAAACACCCACGATTAGCGTAGTAGTGTTAGTATCTACGTACTTAAAATTTTTTATTTAAGCTTCTTTTCATATTGCTTAGAGCTGATAAGATTTTGGGAAAAATCTATTGGGGGAGGGGGGGGTTAGGGCCAGTTATTGGATTTTATCAAATATTTAAAAAAAGCTGCATATTTCAAAGATATAAAAATACTTAGATATAGACCTTAAACATTTCGATTAATTATGCTCTATGCAATTTTTTGATATGACGCGTAATGTAGCGGCAAAAAAATTCCTAAGGTAAAATTTAAGTGTTAGTTAAAATTTTTTCATTATCTGAATAACGATTAATTTTATAAGGAAAAGGGTAGACGTATTTTTTAAAGAAAATTTAGTTTGACATACATTTTCTTTATAATGTTTTTTAATGTAAAACGAAATAACACGTATTTATGTCTATGATTCTCCATCTGACATGAAGTTTTCAACGTCATTCTGACATAGATTACTGTTATTGTTTTTACAATGTTGCCTGTTTTCGTTATGATCGAAGGTTGCATAGTTATCCTCTATTAACCTCCGTCTGTCGTGAAGTTTTAAACTGTTTGACCTAGATCATTGTTTTTGCGTTTAAAATGTTTCCTATTTTCGTAATGAACTTCTTATACAAGAGGTTGCATAATTATCCTTAAAAAATGTTATTAAAATTATTTCTATTCTTTTAATTATTTCCATTTTGTAGGTTGAAAGTTCTTGAGGTGTTCCACACCAGATATTTAATTACTTTTGAAGTTATTCGTTCATAACAAAAACTAATTTATTGGTTACGACGTTATTTATTCTACTCGACTCCCTTAAATATTGAACATCCTTTTATATTAATTTTACTTTTTTAAACTTCAGAAGCTGTACAGTAACGTTATTAAGTAAATATTTAGTCTTTTTCTATAACCACTTTATCATAAAACAAACGAATTTTCTTTATAATCTTTTCAAAACGCTGCTAGCATTATATACATATTTTAGTTAAATCCCTCATCATAGTGGAATTTAATATATCCTTAGATATTTAATATTGTTTAATATCACAAGACAAAGTCAAAGACAAACATTTTTAATAGAAATAAATGATTTTTCACTTTTCTGTTATTTGTAATAAACAGGTCGATAATTAATTTAATGTAAAATATTAGTTGGTAATTAATAATCGTTAATTAAAAAAAACTTTTATAATTAAAGTAAATCAATTGGAAAGTGCACAAATATTCTATATTTACGTCACAATAGTAGAACAAGGCTAATCACGATATTGTCGTATAATGCCTTTATAACTTTTTTTATAATGTGTATTTTTTTGATATGGTATTATTACATAATAAAATATATAATCATTATTAAGGGTTTATTGTTGCAGAGACAAATGCGATACTTACTGCCATTGTTAATAAAAAATTCGACTTTCTTTTCGTTATAACCTATGTAATAAAATATCTCTAGTATCTGATATTGAGAATGATAACGTTGATATAACATACATACACATTCATAAAATAATTTTACACACATTTTTTATATTTATTGTCAATAAATTACGTCATATTTTATTTAGAAATTCACACTTTTGCTGGATACTGAAGTATTTGCGTTTATTAACTATAAAAATCTTTTTACTATACAAGAACCAGACGACATAAATTTTTAGTTTACCCATGCATAATAATTACTATGTATCACGTACAGTCCCACTTACACGATCATTTACAACACAATAAGTAGATCAACTAAATTAACAAATATTTAATGTACATTATATTATTATATATTCGATTTTAATAATGTATCTCAAGCATTAAACTTGGAAATTATCTTGTAGATTTCTTGGGTTGCGGTTAGTATCAGAAGTGTTCACGCATAAAATTTGTGTAATTTCCGTTACAAACTTGGTACTTGATTGAGGTTTCTATTTCACCGTAAAATTTTACTATATACTTAAAGCGTAAACAGTTTGTAGCTTATTGAACACAAAACTGTTTAACCACATTAATTTTTTTTTCTTTTGTTATAGAAGAAGGACGAGGAAAAAAGAAGAAGGTTACCATGATCCTGCTGCCTTTAATTATGTTGTTTAAGTTATTTAAAATTAAACTTATGGTAGCAATAATTTTAGCTAGTGTACTATTCATTAAGAAAGCAATACTACTTGCTGCAGTTATTTTCCCAACGGCTTTACAGTATTTGAAACAATGTGCTCACAGACAACCCCATCATTATCATCATACACCTTATCACTTTGACCATGACGAACACGATGACGGAAGTTATGGAAGTTATGGTTATGGAAAAGATTATGAAAGGGCATATAATGCATATGTAAAGTCTAGAATCGCTAACTGAAATTTAGGTTAAATTTATTGTAACATACCAAAAAGTTCTATTTATTTTTGCCATAAGTATTACTTATTTTATTTATTGTTGTTATTTATATATTTATAGTAGATCTATTTTCATTTGATATTGTAAACGTTCTTGTTTAATAAAAAAGTACAGTATTATGTTTGTAACTTTATTTGCAATGTTCCAATTACTGATAAAATTAAATGTAGGCAGCATCAAAAAGATTAGACGTGATGTTTTTTGTTTTAAATATGTGATCTATTTTTGTATAAAATAAGGGATGTTTGTTGTAAAAGAAATAATATCTTCTCATCTTTTCAGTATTTAACCAAAACGAAAATAATGAAACTTTAATTAAAAATTTGACTTAAAATTACCAGGCTTTCAGTTTATCAGAATGAAGGTAATTGTTTTGAGTCTAATTCGCAAGATATACGTGTAAACATTTTCAAACTTTAAAGAATAATGAAAAAAGTTTTATTCACATAAAGGATTCATGAACATTAAATACTAATTTGAATTAACTTTAACTCTTTTTTTAACAGTTTCGTCGATTATTATTCATTATAATAAATTGTTTCATCTAAACACAGTGTGTTAGTTCCTACGATAAATAAAATGTTTCGCATATAAATCAGGAAAGTTATTGAGCCTATTTAATAATAATGCTCTAGCAAAGTACAGGTCGTAGATTCAAATCCTCCTCGAGGTAAACTTTTTATTTATGTATTTAATAAAATTAATAATAATTTTTGATTAAATAATAATAAGATTTTATTTTATAAACAAAGAAAATTTCCAATAATAAGAAATAAACATTCAACTGTAATGCAAAGAAAATTCCAAAACGCATGCTTAAGGCAAAGTCTAGCAAAAGTGTTACTCCATAACATTTCGCAAAAAATATATACACATATACACCTACACCTACATATACTTTACTGCTTTACATTTACTTCCTCTTCTCCCATTATACCTCACGGTGTTGGGGATTTGAGCCAAAGCTTGAACAATCGTCTATCCCTTGCAACAGTTCGGGTCTGTGCCAGGCTCTGTCCTCTTTCTCTAGCTGCTTCATAGATGTTGTCTTCCTATTTACACCTGGGCCTTCCTCTATCTCTCCTACCATCACACGTTATTTCAAATATCTTTTTCCGATAGCGTTCATTACTAATTAGGACCGGGTATCCATACAATTGTGGTTGTTTTATTTTTATATTTTCTATCAGCGGTGTAAATTCTAGTTCGTCACGTATACTTCTGCTGCATACCCTGTCTCTTTTTGTCTTGCCTACTATTCGTCTCATCTTTGCAGCTGTTATTTTGGATTTTTGTTTATCTGTGTTTGGAATGCGTATAGAAGTGTCATATAAATGCATTTTTGCTTTTATACTAATTTCTTTTTTCCCTATCAGAGTGCTATTTACTTGAAAATATAATTCACATATCACATGGTACATTTTTGATTACTTTCATTGGTTAAAATACAAAAACAAAATCGCAGACTAGGCTATCAAATCGGTGATAATTTTATCACCGCATGTTGACAGTCACATGATTTTAATGAATAAAATAGTTTACTGTTAAAGTGACAAATCGTTTAAAATTGTAGACTTTAAAAGGATTTATTCTCTATTAACGTTCATTATATTTTCTTACCAAATGTAACACGTGTTATGATTAATAATCGATGATATAGTCTGTAAAAATAAAGATTTTATATTTCGGCTTAGCGCTTTATTACTCTGAGACATTGAAAATATACAGCCGTTTCTTTCTCGCGACAATGGAAATGTAATCCCATTCCAGAAGTTACCAAACGTTTTCAACGAACTCAGATCGGTACTGAATTCAATATTCCGGTATCTCAAATACTTTTCCAGATATTAATGTAATGTGTGCTTCTTAGTTCTAATTTTGTTTTGTTTTATTTACAAGAATGTACGTTATGTTCTGCTTGTACAATTAATGTCACTATTAGTAAACAATAAAAACTGGTTTATGCATATCAATTCCTTTTTAATTACCAATTAATGATTTCGTTGTTGCACATTTCAAAATAAATGAATTATATTAAGTAATAAACCTCTGCATCCACACACAAAAAAAACTTTGCAACATAGTTAAAATTAAAACTCGTTCAAAACGTTTTATAACTTCTGGAATAGAATTAAAATTCCATTGTTTACCTCTCGCGAGCGGTCTTAAGTCATTGAGCAGGTAATTTACACTTTCACTTAAGTCGCGTACGTTTCTATTGAAACCCAAACGTTAGAAAGAAACGGCTGTATATTCCCAATATCTCAGAGTAATAAAGCGCTAAGCCGAAATAGAAAATGTTTATTTTTACAGACTATACCAGTCGTTAAAACCTTTAGAAAATCGGTTTTAAGTCGAGCTATCATCGATGATAATATTATAACACTAGTTACATCATCCCCGATAATATATTTTGTTTACTCTGTGGTTTATTTCTTGGTCTATTCTTCCATCCTTATTGATTCTCACTCCAAGATATTCATATGTTTGTACTGTTTGAATTTGTTTCCCGTCTATTTGTAGATCTACTTCTTCTTCGTTTTCTGTTTTGTGACAGGTGTTTCTTCCATATGTTTATGTTTCTCTATAGTTGATTTTTATTTCTTGCCATGAGTCATAATATCATCGGCGAATATTAGGTCTTGAGTCACTACTGGGTTTAAGTTGTGGTATTCTATGTGGGTGTTTGTTATTTCTGCTTAACATTTTTACTTTCTTGCTAAACAAGAAAGTATTGCGGTAAAAAAAAATCAAAATATACGTTGTGTTATTTTGATGCTTTGCGACTCCCTGAACCCGAAAAACAAAATTTTAGAAAATTTTTCAAAATGACTATGTATGTCTGGTCACTCGCTAGTCGAAACTATACGGACGATTTTGATGAAATTTGGAATGAAGGCGTACAAGACAATTATGTCGACAAAACAAGCTTTTAAACGCAATAGGTATACAGGGGGTGAATATAAGGGTGTTATTTTGGGGGAAAATTTTCAAATTTTAAAATAGAAGATTGAAATTCAGGTCATCAATAACTCGCATGAAATGCAACTTTTTGCAATTTTTGAAAACTTTCAAAATTGAATATAGCCGCAGTTACAGTCACATATACATTTTTTCTGTAGAAATATATGTTTCCGGTACCGTTCAAGATATAAAAGAATTGGAAATAGATATGCGTAGTTAAAAAGAGGTTCTTTAGAGAGATTTCTTTATGTAATAGATTATGCCTATATTTAAGGGGTCAAACTTAAGCAATTATCCGAAATTGATTTATTCAAAATTCTCCACAAGCATTTTTTGTTCTTTTTTATATTTTCTAGGCAACCAGCCACTTTTATGACTGCAACTAACCTGCTTCTTCTAGAGCTACTTGTATAGAAGAAATTAATTTTCAAATATTTAATATTGATATTGCTATAACTTTCTAACTATCTTGGTTACAGACTTGGGATTTTGGAAATAAACTTTGTCCATTTGTGCTAATGAAATAATATCCTGATGAAAACACTACTTCCGGTTTTTCGGGAAATTGAAAACATTCCTGCTGGTATAACATACAAATAAATACTCCTACTTTATTTGAAAGGGAGCGAAATTTGCTTGAAAGTGATTTGATAGTTAATTTGAAAGATAAGCGAGATATCTATTTTTAACTTTCAACTTACAATACATACGTAAGGTAGAAGGTTATGCAATCGACTTTTTTTTCACTATCGCTAAATCGACTTATTAGCTCATATTACAACTTTAGGCCAAGTTTCGTCAAGATCGGCCATGATGTCTGGATATCTCGGAGAAGAAGGGGGGGGGGGTTATTAGGGTCAGTTTTTGGTTTTTATTAAATATTTCTAAAACAGTTGAATGTTTCAAAGGTATAAAATTGCCCCATATATTTTTCAGTATTTTGCAATAAAGTCCTGTAATGCACTAGCATTCACCTAGTTTGTGTATGTAGTCCATGTATATCACAAACAGGAGCGGCCTTAGGACGTCTCCTTGTTTGGTACCCCTTTCCATTTGAAATTCATCCGATATTTGGTTATTTAATATTATTCTTAGGCTTTCTATATGTATTTGTGTGGTACCTGGTCTTTAGCAGGTAAATGTCTTTTTTCTTTTCTAGCAGCTTTAAGATTATGGCCCTTAATATATATATATATATATATATATATATATATATATATATATATATATATATATATATATATATATATATATATATATATATATATATATATATATATATATATATATATATATTCCTGCCTTTGTCTTCCTGGTCTAAACGCAATTTGTTCTTCGTCTAGTTTGTTTTTAGTTTCAATTTTTCATCCTTTTTTCAACTATTGTGTATATTTTTGGCACCACTGATGATAACCTTTGAGACCTATAGTTGTCTCTGTTTGTGGTGTCTCCCTTTTTATGTATGGGCGATATGATGTTCTTTTGCCAGTCATTTGGAATCTGTTCTATATTCCATGCTTATGGTATTATCTCTTGCATCAATTTAGTTACTATTGGGCCTCCTTTTTTCAGCATTTCTGGAGCTATGTTATCTTATCCAGCTGCCATTCCATTGTTTGTTTCCTTCTTTATTTCTTCTTCTGTTATTTCTTCTTCTTCATCATCATTATTGTCTTGATTAGCATTTTCTTCCTGATGCTGTTCTTCTTCTCTCTATATTTCTCTTTCTTGCTCTTTAAATTTGATTGTGTAATAGCCTTTTCATGATTTCAATATTTCTTCTGCTCTTGTTTGTATTATTCCTGTCTCATACCTGATATTTCGCACTTTTGGTGCTCTATTTCCCTTTAGGCGCTTAACTATATTCCAAAACTGCTTTTGGCTTTCTATATTGTTGTCCTCTATCTTCCTACCAAATTCCTCCCATGTGTCTTTCTTTGCCTGCTTTACCGCTTCCTTTGCTTCGTTTTGTTTTACTATGAATATCTTTTATTTTGTTCCGTTTTGTTTGTTATATAACCTTTCTAGGCTTCTATTTTGGTTTTAATTTTATCCTTCCCTTCTTCATTTTGTTCGTTTACGTGTTGGGTTTTGTTTTATTTCTTTTTTATAACAGGCATCCTTTGCTATTTTTGTTAGGGTTTCTTTAAAGGTTTATTTAGGACCCGTTGATTTCCTTCTTTATCTACTTATCTTACACACATACCACTCACGCACGCACCCACGCACACACATACACACGCAAACACACAAACACACACACTCACACACATACACACACACACACACACACACACACACACACACTCACACACACGCACGCACTCACACACACAGATGCACACACTCACACACGCACACACGCACACAATCACACACTCACACACGCACACAGGCACACACGCACACACGCACACACGCGCACACGCACACCCACACACCCATAACACACGCACGCGCATATAACGTGAACCAATAGACGTACCCCTTCTTAAGGTGTATATTGTACACATAAATTGAAGACGAAAAGTCAGATAAAATGTTTCTCTAAAATGTATGGCTACAAAGTGACAGGGCCTCAAAGTTGAATTTTGAAAATCGTTTTTCGCAAATAACTCGAAAACCTTTAGGAATTTCAAAATATTATCCGCAATGAAAATTATTTCTTTGTTGACAAAGATTTTTCTGGTTTGATTGGATTGTCTATGAATGGACTGGAAGTATTAGTTTTCACATTGTTCCCGAATACTTTCTATTCTAACTTTTTTGAGTGGACTTTTCAGGTGTTTTGGTTCGTTATTCAATTTTCTGCAAATTTGTTTATCTTAGTTGATGTTGATAAAGTGAACGGTTTACGAGTTATTTGCAATTTCATCAATCACGGTCAATTAGATACTACTGCACGACAATTTAGTAAGTGGTTAGTGGACCAAAAGTCATAGATGTCATATTGTGATTTTTGATCAGTTTTCATACAATTTTTTTACCCATAATGGATAATAATCGGTATTCCAACTTCGAAATGGAGTTAATGCGGTCTGGATTAGACGTGGAGGACCGGTTCCTTGGCCTGCACGTTCACCGGATCTAAATCCTACGGATTTTTTTTCTGGGGTCGTTTAAAATACATGGTGCATTCGGTGCCAGCAAACGTCCAACATCTCCAGCAACGAACTTTTGATTGCTGTAATTTAATAAGAGATGATCCGCAATTATTTTTTAACGTGCGTCAGTAAATCATGAAAAGAGTTCGTAAATGCATAGAAGTCAACGGTGAACAATTCGAACATTTAATCAACTAATTTGTTTGTTAATTAATACTTTGTTTAACTTAATAAACTCTTTGACTAGTCCACGGAAAATTTTGGTGAGGTAAACCGTTCACTTCATCAACTTCACCAAGAGGACCAAATTTGCAGAACATTGAGTAACGGACCCAAAATACCTGAAAAATCACACACAAAACAGTTGGAATAGAAAGTATACGGGAATAATGTGAAAACTGAAAACTAACTTTCATTGGGGATAGTATTTTGAAATTCCTAAAGTTTTTCGAGTTATTTGCCATAGGCGTAACTGTAGATAGTATGCTATCTAAATTCGGAATAGGGGAGTTTATATTTGTGTTAGGAGGTCTCTAAAAACCGCCAAAAATTAAATACTTTGAAGCACTTTTTACTTGCAAAGCAAGAACTCCAGTTGTTCGTTAACAGAACATTCAAACAAAATAATTGAGCTATCATAGTAAGAATTAATATACGATTCCTCCACCTTGGGTTTCGATCTTTTCTAAGTATAGGGTGCTGAGAAGTGTCATTTAAAGAGGTTTCAATTCCAGGATTTAGCCATGTCTCAGTAACAAATATATCAAAATCATTTTCTAGTATCTATCGTATTTTTAAAGTCATTACATCCACAAAAAAGGTATATTACATTAACACGTGCAATCTTCATGATTATAGGGAAAGAACGCTGTACGTACATACATCAAACATGCTTACTTACAGAGCTTTCTTTATATTTATTTTCTGACAACAGTTCAGATAAGAACCAAGTAAAAATACTTCCAATGAATAAACAAAATGAAGAATATAAATTAACTGCAAAAAAGCAGTATAATATTTCTGAAAGAAATTCACGTTTAATATACCCTGTATAATAAAATATGGTGTACCAAAATTGCTGGGACACAGAGCTACCACGTGTAGTAGAGGTCAAAATAAGTCGATTGGACCCAATTTATTTATATACCAAAGTGTACCGTTTGCTCATGAGAAGGGTTCAAAGTTTACATAAAAAAACACATTTTTGTAAATTGTTCCGAAATCAGTGAAACAAATTCAATGAAATTTGATAAAAGTGCATTTTAGAGGATTACTTTCCTTTCGGTAATCAAAGAAACCCAATAGAAATTGTAAAAGGGTTAAAACCACCCTCATCCTCTGATATTTTTTTCAGAACGTACTTAGGGGTGGTAATACGGTACTGATTTTTTTTTATCGAGAATACTGATTAATTATCTTCATTTTGTTGCTCTTGTAAAAATTTAGTTTTTCGCAGTTTCGAAGGAAAACATGTTTTCTTAAATACTGCTAACAGATGTTCCTAGTACAAGTTTAATAAAATTGTAATACAAAATTTAGTTGGCAGTAGATACAAATACAACACAAGTCGTGATTTTGAGAGCAAACAAATTCATAATCATTCCAGTTTGTTGTTGACTCTAAATAATTTCTTCAATTTTGTTATTGTCGCGAGTACCATTACTTATTGTTTAATTGTTGTTGTTACTTTAACTGCTATTAAATATGGATTTTTTTTAATGAGCAGACTGCCATGATCTTAGTTCTTGGATTCTGTCAAGGTAACTGTCGCAGAATGTAATGATGGTGGAAGAGGTTTAAAAAATTTAATAAATGGGTGTAGATATGTTCTCATAACAAATCGTTAACTAACTCGAGATACAACCCCTTCACCAAAAATAGTACCTTTGTTCCAGTCGGTAGGTTAAAGTGGTCCGATTCAATCTTTTGATTTGCTTAATTATCACAAATTTATGTTGTGTTATTTCCACTTAACATAAATAATAAAAATGCAATGTAACACTAATAAGATGATCTCAGACGCCAAGTTATTTTTTTAATTATGCTCGGAATAACTAAACCGAGGTTTACAATAAAAATTTTCCAAAATGTAAAAAATAAAAAAATACAAACTATGTTTATTAACAGTTAAATTAGGGTTATATAAAATATACCTTAAAAATAGCCTTAAATTACTAAATAATGGTTATAAATACCTGTTTGAAAGTTTTTGTACACAAACTTTTTAATAACGTCTGGTATCTGAACGATTACGGAAATGTAAACCAAAGACGATGTCATCTTTGCACCAATATTGCGCAACATCTCGAAATAATAATGCTTTACGTTGTAAACCTCACCAAAATGGAATTTTATTTCTTATAAATTTCTCTTCATGAAATTTTGAATCCAATGTTTATTGCATTCTCTCGAAATTCAGATAAAAATTGGGATCTACATTTAGATCAGCATTAAAAGCAAAACACAATCATAAAATGAAAGCGTACGTAAAAGTAGAATTAAAAGGTAATTAAAATAGAATTAAATGTACAAAAAAAAAAATAAAAGTGTAAATCAAAGTGCCTGCAAAAAGAATATGTTTTAGGTTTTAATATTACGAGTTAAGTATCTCTTACCATTAAATCAATGGCACTTTTCACAAAATTTAGGTGGAACCCAAAAATTGCTTCCTGCATCGAACAGCGTATCACAAGAAGTGAAAAAATGGACGCTTAGGAAGTTAGATGATGATGACGCGTTGCGCGAAAAATGTGAGCAGAAAAAAAATAATTTAAAGAAGTGGGAGACCATTTAAGAAGATATGCACTTAAGTTACACCAAAATGCAAATTAAGTTGCCTACCACATACCTATATTTCAATAATAATTAAATTTTTTTCTTATATTTACAACTAAATGAACGAAGAACATAAATTACGGTATATTTTAATACAACTCAAAATGGGTTGTTACAAGAAGTTCCGGCGTATATCAAGAGAGGTATCCGAACCGGAGAATTACGAATCATAAAACTTTTGCCCGAATCGAGAGACGTCTTCGAGAAACTGGGAAGCTGGAATCAGTCAGAATTAACTCTGGAAGACCCCGAGTCCAAAGACCTAATGCGGAACAAGCTGTTCTTGAAATAATCGATGATAATCCTGAGACCAGTACCAGATCTGTGCAACGACAAACAGGAATTCCAAAAAGCACTGTAAATCGGATCTGAAGAGAAAAATTAGTTCATGCAATTCACATACAGCCAGTGTAAGAGTTATAACCACTTGACCACGGACCACGTTTAAATTTGTCACAAATTGTTCGGGAGCGCAGAATACTTGACAACAGATTTCACACCAACATCTTGTTTACTGATGAGTCACGTTTTACACGTCGTGGCATGATAAACCTGCACAATGAGCATATTTATGCTGATGAAAACCCACATGCTATTAAAGCTAGACACTATCAATGAGAATTTAAAATTAATATTTATTTATCGGCAATTTTTTGGTAGGGCCGATCCGATTGCCAGATCGTCTAAATGGTGCCAGTTACCTTCGTTTAAGGAATTTTGCCAGATTTATTAGACGACTTGTCCCTTAATCTTCATCGAAATATGTTTTTCATGCACGATGGTATACCACCTCATTTTGCACGTGCAGTAAGAGAATATCTAAACGAACAATTTACTGATAGTTGGATGGTAGGGGACAAGAAGCACCTATTCAATGGCATTCGCGGTTTCCAGATTTAAATCCGTGCGACTTCTTTATCTGGGGAGCGTTAAAAACAAAAGTGTACGAGGTTCAAATTAATACTTCCGGACAGCTGTGGAGCAGAATCCAAAATGCCGTAAACGCACTACGAGAAAACGACGAAGTCCTAAGAAGGGTACATTTAAATTTTTTACGTCGAATTGCCCTTAGTTTGATGAAGGTGGCCGTCATATTGAACATTGATTGTAAAAAAAAAACGTTTTGCCTTTGTTTCCACTGCCAACTAAATTTTGTCTTGCAATTTTATTATATACTAGAAATATCTGTGAGCAGCATTTAATAAATCATTTTTTTCCTTTGTAACTATGCAGAATTCGAAATTTTTACAAGAGTAACAAAATGAAGATAATTAACCAGTCTTCTCGCTAAAAAAATTAACAACCGTAGTACCACCTCTAAGAAAGTTCTAAAAAAAACATCAGGGGATGGGAGTGGTTTTTACCCTTCGACAATTTCTTTTGGGTTTCTTTGGTTACCGAAAGGAGAGTAATCCTCTAAAATGCACTTTTGTCAAATTTCATCCAATTTGTTTAACTCACTTCTGAACAACATCAAAAATGTGTTTTTTTATGTAAACTTTGAACTCTTCTCACGGGCAAACAGTACATTTTGGTATATAAATAAATTAGGTCCAATCGACTTATTTTGAGCTCTACTACACGTGGTAGCTCTATGCAGCAATTTTGGGACACCCTATATATATATATATATATATATATATATATATATATATTCTATCAGATACTGCAAAATTTTTATCTTTATCTCTCCGACTCGGTTATATATGTATTATAAATCTTGGAAATAACACATTTGCAAATTATACATAATTTTTGAAATAGACAGTTACTTATTTAAGAGTAACTTGTATCAGAATCATTATCTACAATTCATTAATTACTCACCAGTTCACGCAGTTCCTTACACGTTGTTATAAATTTATTGGTTTTACCAGACCTAATAACGATGGATAAGACGTCCATATGTTTTTCGCCTCAAAACTTTTAATACCATTTATAAGTAAGGCGTGCCTTTGTTTAGTCAAATCTTCCTTAATTTTAATCTGTTTAGGAAGTAAATGCTTACTTTTGAAAACAATATTTCTGTACTTATAGCTGGTGAATTTTATTAAGATTGCAAGATTGAAAATTCAATGAAAGAACCTATACATTTTGCAAGTGAACAACAGTAATAATTACAATGCACGCAGCAAGAATACGTGTTTTAAGACATGCGTTACAATAAGTATGTAAAACACATTTGGGTTAGCATATACACGTAACTAAGTTTTCCTCTATAGATATGCTAATTGTCAACGGCCCAATGGTTATCTCGTTTTTTTTTTGTGTGACCTTATTTCTACTAGTCTAATTCATCTCTAAGAACTACATAGGCTTTTTGTCTCATTACTTTAAATAGCCTCTGGAGTTTAAATCATGGTAAAAGTGTAACAAATTCTATAAGGAAAGGTATCTGTCCATTATAAATACAATATTACGTAGCAAATTTAAGAATTAATCCATTAATAACTGTCTGTGTAAACGACTTTATTAAAGAAGATAGTTAAAGTTGTATCATGCTAATGAGTTCACAGACGCAGAGTAAAGTCATGTATTTCTAGTTTGTTGGTTTTGCTAGGATCATGAAACATCTACCGCCTTTAAAGTTATTTGATCTAATTTCCGTTAATTCATAAATTTATCGCTTAGGTACTCCAAATGAATAACTAAAAAACGGTACATTAAGATAAACCATAATAAAATGTTTATACTCAGCTTATTACCATAGCCAATTAACTAATTACAAAATTTTAAACCTAATAATTATGTCCAATTATTTATTATTTGTACTCGAACACTTTTTTAGTTACTTCCTATAGCGTTATTAGGACGTACCTATTACGTCGTTAGATTTACTGATTGTTTTGAGATGTGTATCTATAAAAGTATCCGTTAATGTATGTTAATTTTAATTTGAATTGCAGCGCGTTTCACTTTGAAATTTGATAACCATTGATTGAAGACTATGGTAATAACGAAGTGCGTATATCTCACTGCATCTAAAATAACCAATTTTTTATACCTCTTAGAACGCACACAGAACATTTTTTTTAAATAAAACGTCATATCCGTTAATTTATTAACCTTTGTTCACTTACTATTGTTCAGAAAAATTTTGATCTAAATAATAAGAAAAGAAATTTGGTAAATCAAAGTATTAAAACTTACTTTCGTACCATGAATATTAAAATTCCTTTACGCTATTTTTTTAGCTACAAAACGTTATTGTACGAGCAGTAATACTTTTATAAAAAACTGTAACAAATTATTTAGAATGTCGTACAATCTTTAATTAATTATAATAAGATCAGTTTTATTGCAGAGATAATGCTTGCATTGACGTATCTCTAAAGGGGCCCTCACACGGTCAATATAATTTCTTCAATATCGCATTCGTTACCCTAATTCGCAAATGTCGTAAGTCTATTTTCACCAATTCTACAGGAGACGATAAAAACCATAATGACAGTTTACCTACCAACTATCCAATTTTTTTCTGTTGAATTAGACAATGTCACGATACATTTCGTTATTTAAAAATTCTTTTGATGTAAAAACTTACGCTTTTCGTTTTATAATGGAGTTATGACAATTTCTTCTTTAGTGGATCTACGACATTTTCTCAGATTCATTAACAATTCAATTTGTAAAATATTTTTATTTAAAAAATTATAAAGTGTCGAAGCTCTGTATATAAAACGAAAACAGTACTGAACGACGATGCAGAAAATGAAAACAACTAATCCATTCTAAAATACACCTTAATTTTTACCTAATTATGAAAAGTTTTTCTTCAGAAAACTGGATGGAATCAAGAGAAATCTATTTTACTAAATCTAAAAAATTAAAACTACTTATCCTAATAATAAGTCAAATTATCATAGAATCATGTGGGATACTTTCTTTCAGTTGTTGTAAATCCTCCCAATTTTCTTTTTTTTTATGGAGAGAGGCTTAGAGTAAAGTTATGGTAAGGTGTTGTAATCTGGGGATTGACCTTTATTTCTGAAGAAGTCTCTTTGTTCTAGACGTAATCACTATATCTTATTTTAAAGAAAACATTACCGTCTTTATCGTATTGTAGTGCCCTAATATCTGTTACCACAGGATCACCAACCCTACCACCCGGTATAATTGATGACAACATTTTAAGTGGAACAAAATTTTTAAAGAAGTCAAAGGAAAGGTATTTTACCTTGAATTGACTGGGGTTTTGTCTAGCATGAAGAAAAAACCCACATACTCCACCGGAACATTAATATTAGTATTTCGGAGTTTTCTTTCAATGAGGAAATGCATGTGGTCCGCTTCCATCTGTGCGTGTCTCCTTCCCAAATACTTTTATTCAATAGTGATATTATGTTCAGTGGCTAATTTTAATAGTGCATTTGATGGAATGACATTTCTGTTTTGTGCAGAACATTCATCACCGTAGAGAATTATATTTTGATTGTTATTATTATTATTATTATTAATATTATTTAGTACACTGTCAGATACAAAAGAGCAGATTATTCAACAACAATTGTCGGCAGTAATACTTCCTGATACCTCATGACATACAATGGAATACACTTCATTTGACTTAATATCAAATATCGTAAAGTTGTGTATCATCAATTTCATTTTAAAATAAAGGGCAGAAGTGTTTAACTTTGGACTTTGGAATAAAACAGCCTCCATGTCCATACAATATACTCTGTTTTCTGAAGCATTGTCTCATATCTTTGCTTCCCTAGCTACATTTTTCTTAATTTCGTGTAGTGCGTAATCTTCTTCAGATACATTTTTCACACGGTAACTAATGCAAATGGTCCATTCATCTTTTTTAGAATTAAAAATTCCCAAATTAAATTCGTCAAATATATGAGAAAATTAAGCACTCGACACATACTTGGCACCTAGGTTGACGCAATAAAATTTATACAGGTCTGATTTAGAGCACCAGGTTGGGTCTAAATACAGTTTAGAGGACCTAGACCTAGAGTAGTGTGATTCTACTTTTGGCAAGTCCCTGAAAAACTCTTTTAGAATGTATTTTTAGCTTTTTCTTCAATATTCTGTCTATTGCTGATCGTCTTTTTTTGTTTCTCTCTCCTTCACCTGTTTGCTGTTTGGGTTAAATTTCCAATATATAACTGTTTGTTTCTTTAAGTATAAGGCGTTTAGAAACATGTGTTTACACACTCTACATTTTTCATCTTTTGAATTTTCTAAGTGACAGACCCAAGAAAACTCTCTCCTTGAATGTTCTTCATATTTTCTGTTTCGTTTCCTCGCAATATTATTTCTTTCGTAAGTAAAACATTCATATAAATTTTACGATGCTGTCATGTCATATCAGACCAAAACTTACTACAAACGTAGTTTCTTTCTAGGTTAGTTAAAGCTCTATACTAGATATTTTTATTTTTTGAGGAAGCTTTGCAGTTACAGACGGCTTTGAGTTGTCTACTTTCCCTGTTTATCTTATAATTCCAGGTTCCATCAGTCTTTTTTTTTCCAAAGTACTCTTTTCCGTTTTCTATTTTTTTTTATTTCCATTTTTGTTCCAAGTTGTGTCATCAACATTTTGTATTTTTTTCCTTTTTCTTTTTATTTCACTGCCGAAGTTCATCTACCGTAGATAAGCTGCTAACCGAAGATAGACTATGTTCTTTCTCATAATCACGATTATTCAGGTTTACATGTTTCGTTTTCTTTATCTTTGGTCATCCCACTAATCAGTTATTTGTCTTGTTCAGGAAATTCGTCTTCCTTGTTAAGTGATTGATCTTTCAAATTGGTCTATTCTTTGGCAGGGTTCAAAGTGATATTTTCTTCAGGTGCAAATAGTGTCCCTAAATCTAATACGATATGCCTCCGTTAATATCATAGCTTAAGTCCATAATATTGCTTGTATTATTTTGGATATGACAATTTTCCAATATAGTGTTACACGTCCAAACCGCACTAGGCGTCGTGTATGCTTACCGAAATAAGCGAGTTCATTAATTGCTAACCTATCAGTCTCAAAATCAAAAGGGTATGGGGGACGCGTACTTGCCTTACCCGCAACTTCTTCACTATAAAAATTCCTTAGCGCTTTTCGCAAAGCCGTACTACCTAAGGAAGCATCGCCTCCTCTAATCGCAACCTCACATATGATCTCATTCAATGTCCAACAATCAATATGAATCTTATAGTGCATCTTGTCAAATAAATTTTCCGAAGTACTTTAAAAATGTAGGCGCTGGCCGCCTCACAATGCTAAACAACTCATTAGTACCACAGAAATACCATTCAAAATGAAAGAATCCACGCAACAGACAAAATGATCAAACGTGCGCCTCATCATATGCTAATCCAACAAAGTCCAATCAATAATTTGTCAAAATCAGTAATCTAAACTTCAGTACACTCACAGGTCCTACCATTAGTAATCCATAATTGTTATACTACAATTACATGCACAAGCCCTACACTTTGGGTGTCAAATAATTATGTTACACGTCCACACCGCACTAGGCGTCGTGTATGCTTACCGAAATAAGCGCGTTGCCAAGCCAGGTACAGTGGAAATCGGCGTGGTCGATGTAACGAGTAAAATGATTGAAGGGTAGTTTCAAACATCTTACACTTACCATTAATCTACATTTCACAAAGCTCTGCCCAGAAAAAATTGCCTCTAGGCGCCACCACAATCTTAAATTTTGCTAAAATAAATAGTCTTAGGCGGGATGTTAAATTAATCCTATCTGACTGTGGAAGGCAGGACTGCAGCCCACTCAGTAAAACCATTCACCATTCAAATTTCACCACACTTCAAAATAAATTGATCCAAAAGCTTAAGAAAATTCTGAAATACACGGGTCGTCGAAACGTATTCAACACACCCTGTACAAATGAAAATTCCCAAATCGTAAGACGTTCATTTGAATACTTTTTAAGTATTCCTCGTATACCTGTAAATTTAAATTTCTGTTATAAAACTTTGAATTATGTAAATATTTCCAATTTAGAAAATTCTAATAAAATAAACGAAATCGGTTTAACAATGAATTGTTATCCCAACAAAACGTTCGTTGTTTGCTGAATAATTCAAAAATGGAGCGGTTTGTGCTTGTATCATCAATAATATCTTTATATTTTATTACTACTTTACCTTTAAGATCGTATTTAGACATTCATTAATAGGTTTTAACTTTAATACTTCAAAACTGTGATTTATGCTGCATAAAAAAAATAAGTGCTTTGTTAGTAGTGTAAGTAATATTTCAAAGCTAAAATGAAATTTTGTGATCGATCTGGCTCATTACGCAATTTCCAATCGATCCTTAAATTAGAAAATATGCAGACTAATTTCACTTATCAGAAGGTGTAACCAGTTAGACACACAATTGACACAAATAGATTAAACAGTTGATATATATTCACAAATTCCGCGTGTAAATGTATACAACGGCTTGGTTTAAACAAACCACCAAACACATCAATACGTTATTACTAAAATTACTCTAAAACTAAAAACAACAAAATAACTAAAGTTCCATTACCTTTATATTTCTTTGAATGAACCGTAATTAACGCAACAATATAAAATACTTACTTACTTAAAAGATAATCGTACTTGTCTTGGTTCAACAAAATTTAAAGCTAATTCTTACGTATTACATTAATTAATCCTTTTTCGGTGCTGTAGTTGTAGTCCACATGATCTAGATGCACTATGCATAAAACAGAAGAGGTAGACGTATTCGCCCTACGCACTCGTAGTACATTTAGTACTCACTAACGCAGTGTCTATGGTTTGTTCACTCGCGTACCTGGTATAGGGGTTCTCTAGCTTAACATGACATCATTTTATACTGTGATGTTTGCCCTTCAAAACGTTTACCACAATGAAAAGTGGTTATTTCCATGTCCACATTAAAGTTTTTATTTGCTCTTATACAATCAATTTGGTATTGCTAACGATGGTACAAATTCAATGTCAATGATGATCACCAATATCTTAACTAAACTTTACAAACTTTTCTTTCGGTCACTTAAATGGTTACCTCCAGTTTTCTTTATAATATTATTAGGTCACGCGTCCCACAGATGAACACTAATAACAAAATATTTGTTATGTTAACTTCTAATCTGCCTAAGCACTTTTTATTTCTTGAACACACTATATTAAATTATTTATTTGTGAATGTCTATACGATTTATCCCCTTAATCAGTCGCTATACATGCGGTGCAAACATATAATTTTCACAAATAAACTCCGACACTAACCATTCTGATGGCTAACGCGCGCGCGTCTCTTACTCAAAACCTCTAACCAACTAATCAACCCCTCAAATTTGACACTCGATTATATACCTTCTGCCTGCCATATTGCCGATACATCACAATAAATTCGCGCTAAGATCAAAATGCACCTATCCCAATTGAGTGTTTCGTGCGTTTCTTTGCCGCGTCGAAGGTTCCACCGTGGAAGAAGACGTCAACCATGCGAAATAAACGTAGCTATCTTGAATTACTTTGTAAATTCACTAAAAACTTTCCGAAGAAATAATCAATTGCAATTACATTCATACTGTAGATTAACCAGATTATCCTTCAACTTTCTATGCAAATCTCTCATGTGGGCGAATTCTATTTTCGCACAATTTAGCGAACTCCTTCACATTATATCAACTTCATTCTTGAACATGCATCGATTTACCATTATTGCACCATATTGCAAAATTTCTACAAACAAAAATATGCATAAAAATTTACTCAAAACATTATTTCTCAACCAAATTTAACGCTTTCAACACGAAAATCTTTCTATAGCATTTAAATATTCTTTCACACGATAACCAATCTCTCACTAAGTTCCAGTGGCCTGTCAATTATACCAACTTACATTACGCATACACAGAAAAAATTCTTTTCATGCATATTCACTTCAGCTACATTCAAAACACGTTACATACGTTATCAAAATACTACACATACACGGTGCATCAAAATAACCTTATAATAGAAAATCCTTAAGATTGACTCCCTGGCTGGTCTTCATCCACAGATTACTTTTTTTCACTCATGCCAGGCTGGTCTTCAGCTAGAGGTGTCTCTTGTTCACACACGTCAAGCATTGTTGGATCGGAACCAAATTCTGCTAGCGAAATGGTTTTTTCCTCTGTTCTTAAACTGCTGTTGAATTCAGACTTTTCGGTTTTAAAATTGTGTTCCATACTACAACTCTCATTAACTTTAAAAACTGTACATTGGTCCACGGTTGTAGTTGATCTTTGATTGACTTTCTTCAATAATGCAAATATTTTTTTAGTTCGGTCAGCGTATTGTGCCATCTTTGAAATCTCTATTTTTCTTACAAAGAATTAAAAGTGTATAGTTATTTGCGCAGACTCTTCACGCGAATAATATAATGTAACCAAGTGATTTATAAGCAGTGTTATAGGTATTATTATTATTATTATTATCAATAAATGGCGAGAATACCACATCCATATATAAAAAATCTTGAATGGTCCGATTGTGTGAAAAGTGCGAAAAAACTAAATGCGTCCAAAAGCTGTTGCACTCGAGATATATTAGCATACTAAAATTGATTCAATTGATTGTTGCACATAACGTAACACTTTCCTCACTGGGTTATTGTAAAATTGGCCTACAGCAATAACTGGGAAATAGTCGTAACTCAGCGAAGTCGCAAGTCCAAACATAAATTTCACTCGATGTTTACGTAATTTAAAAGTGGATTTTCAGAATATATTTACTTAACATTATGCACGAAATGTACTTACCGAATTAAGTAAAACACAGTATTATTTTGAATTACTTTACTCCAGTATTGGATAAAAATTTACTTGATCTACGTATAAGCGGGAAGAGCAGCATGCGCTGGTGACTTGACCACGATCTAAACTCACGGACTTCCGACAATTTCTCATTCAAATTGACAAGGGTCGGACTAACGATATTTTCTAAAATAACATTTAATAACAGACAACACACTGTAGTTCTCTGTGCTGCAGTATCTTTAGTAGGTGAGTTAGCCGTTTGTTAACGAGGTGGCGACACAATCTCAATTTAGACAAAAGGTGGACTTACGACATTTGTGAATTATGGTAACGATTTCTGTCAGGGCCGGTTGTTTAAGCGTTTTTTCAAGCGGAAACTGTTGGTAGAATATAAACCAGTGGCCGAAATTGGTTTTGTTGTATAAACGAAAATGAGGTAAAGGTTGTGTAACCAAAGGTTGAATTCATTTCTTAAAAGTTGGTAGTGGTGATATTTGGGGACTTTCAGCGAAATGACAGTATTTTATTACTTAATCTCATAAAATAACAATCTCATAACCTATGCTCATAACCTTTTCGTGCTTCCTCGTGTTCATTGGTGTTATTCAACGTTATTATCATTATTATTCTTGTAATTAGTTAATTATTGTTGTTTGTGAATTATTGTTATTCGTTAATTATTATTAGTCATTAAATATTAGTAATTTATAAACAAATCCTCCCGTCAACGGCAACCAGGTAAGATTGAACTATCATAAGATTAATAAGGAACTTGATGAAAGCAGATGTCTACCCGTACGAGAATATCGTTTGCTGATTAAGATATTCTCAGATTTGTCGATTTAGTGCAAAAATATTCATCTATTGTAGAATAAAAAAAAAAAAAAACTTGACGCAGTTACATAGAAACAGAAGGTAAAAAGTTTATGCCATTATTGTTAAATATAATTTTATTTTCACTTGTTTATTTCATTAACTATTGTATTAAACAGGGAGCTGTTTGGGACACAATTCGTGAAGAATTTAATTGTTGCGTTACTGACAAAAAAAGTACAGATCACCTACGAACAAAGTTCGATAATTTAAAAAAAGAGACAAGACGGTACTTTGCAGAGCAAAGGCAGATGTTGTACAAAACAGGACGAGGTCCACTTGAAGATGATATTAAAGATGCAATTAAAAATGTATATGCCGAGATGAGAGGTAATATAAATTTCATGCCGACAGCGATTCTCTTGGAAGGGATTATACAATTACCGTACAGAATGCCACTGTAAGATAATGAACTACTTGTTATTAACTGTTATTTTATAGATACCCGATGTTCCAATAATTGTGGGAATATTGAAAACATCGGAAGGTTCCTGTTCCAACTGAAGAAATTATAGAAGTTACTCAAATTCCAAAACAATCTGACTTTGGTATATAACTAGTAGCGTCCCCGGGTACCCTATCTTAAAAAGTGTAATTTGAACTTATTCTCAATAATGCAAAGTCAAGAATAAAACAATCGTTAAGAGTGATGTATTTTGACTTTACTGACAATAATGCTACTATTTCTCAAACTAATTGCTTGCTTTACATTGACTTTCCTGGCAATGATTAAAACATTAGAATTTATTGACAAGTTTGATATTTAATTACTCGCAAACCTCAAATCGGATCAAAGAATTGGCAGTCTAGTGGTAGCTATGCTGTGTTATTTAATAAATAGGCTTGATGATGTTGTGTCGCACCACGTGAGACAGGTAAACAATGAAACTACTCAAGTTAGAATTAACGAGCTTTGCGCAATGATGGTTCAACTCGTTAATTTATTATGTTGGGAAAGGACCACTAAGAAAATAATTGCACAAGTACGTTAATAAGTCAAATAACAAAAAAAAAACAATGAAATGGTTCAATATATAACAAAACACCATTAGACCAAGTTAAAGTGCGTACAAAATTAATACATTAAGGAGCAAAAATAAAAAAAATAAAAAGCAGTTTAGTAAACACAGAAACACGATAAAAACAGAGTAATCACATGCACAATTGTGTCATAAATAAATCAGAATAAAAAACGTAATACCAAACTATCTTTCGATCGGGTTTCGGGTTCGTATGTGCGACTCATTAAAAATATGTTCGCCTCTCGTAGCGGGATGCGAGAATGGGGTTATTAAATGTCTTGAGAGTGCATAGCCCGAGTCTCCAGCAAAACATTAAACTTGTTTCTTTCAAAACCACCTTTAATTCTTGAATTATTAAAAATCATCTGATCGCATGTTGCACCGGGCCACTTTGCAACATCATCTCTAATTTGCAGATTATAGTCTCCAACCACTTGCACGTTTAATGAAAAATACTCTTTCCGATTTCGGAAATATTCTACATATTGCTTCCTACAAACAATTTTATTTATATAAGAATTACTGCTACTCTACTATTATATAAACCTGGTGATTGTAACTTAATATGGGTACAGTCAATTGCACCGACGACTCTTGAAAATCTGGAAATGTTATAGAAATCCAATGCGGTACTTGTAATTTCATCATCATTTCTTGGCCTATAAACATAATTAGGTGCTAGCAATATAATTGCATTGTCATGCTCTTTACAATTCTGCTAGCAGTAGATTTATCATACCTGTGAAGTCACCTACGTATACTAACATATTACCTGTTGCATACAAACGTAACGCCAGCAATAATTGATGTAATGGTGAAATTGCATGATTTTTGAAATTATTGCCGTAAATATCAGTAGTAAATATAAACAAAGACATTCATTAACCTGTTCGTGTCTGTTATCAAATGTTCCTCAATTTGAAGTAGTAGGAATACGACAATATATTTTATTAGACGAAATATAACAAAAAATTCTTCCTTCGACCAATTTGCAACGTGATCAGGCTGTGGACGAACTCAACGCTCACCTCGTGCATGGCGTTTTAAATTCAACAAAATTTCTTCTTCTGACTCTGAAGACGAATCGCTAAGATGCAATAAAGGCTGACTGTCAGGATTAGAACTGTATTCACTAGAAGATGAAGACGAGGAGCTAGAAGATTCTATTTAAACTAGGTATAAGAATAAAAACTAAATAAGTAATTCGAAGCTTTAAAAAAATTTTGCTCACTTTTAAATGATGCAATAATAGGTAACAGGTAATTAATAAAAAAAAAAAACAATATCCAACTTAACGAAGATAACCAATAAGCGCTAACAACAATTGTAATTGTAACAAACGAAGAAAACAAACACTCCTTTAACCTAAAATAACAATCTTAACCGTGGATTCAAAATCAAACTCAAGTTTTCCTACGGTTCTGTCAACTGTAGATTGAATCTCTGGTTTAGTACCAACCGAAGATTATACAACAAAAATTTTGAATCAACTACTGGTTGCGTTGAAACCAACGATCAACCCGACTTTATACCACCGGCCCTCAATGTATTGATCGTCTGAGGGGCATATTGTCACAATAAGATTGACGTTAAATAAATTGAGACATCAAATAAATTTGATTTTTATTGAAGCTCCTTCAATATATTGAAATAGTGTCAACATTTATTGTCCGTAAGAGGGGTACATTGACAATATTATTATTATTTTGCCTGGTAGCGCTAGCGGTGGCAACTTGTGGAAACAATCTTTACCAAAACAAAACATAAAGCATTCTGAAACCTTCACTGTCTGTATAATTTTTACATTAACGTGAACTTTACTTTAAATTGTTATTGAACATACATATAATAAATATATGGAAAAATAATTAACAAGAAAAGGAAGCGAGTGATAAATGAAACTGATAGAGAAGAGGAAAGGAATTTTATTCTTCGATGCATAAATGTAGGCACCTACTCAGACTTAGTTATGTTCACCTTTGCTGCAGTAGGTGTTATTTATTATTATTGTATTGTTTCAGTTATATAGTTCCATGCAAGTTTTATGAAAAATTAAGCGAATACATGAATAGGGAAAAAGAAGCCGAAGCAGTGGAAAACTTGCTTATCCTTTATAGCGAAAAGTTTCCCAATGGAACAGCGCAAGACGTTAAAAATAAATTAAATTCTCTAAGAACAAACTTTAGGAAAGGACTAAAAAAGGTACGAGAATCAATGAAATCAGAGGCGGGAAGTGATGAAGTGTCTGAACCAACATTGTGATATTATGGTGGAATGTACTTCCTAGTAAATCACGAAACACCTACTGATTCAATTAGCATTGGGAAAGATGAGGTAATCACTTTAAATAAAGCATTCTTCATTAGTAAAATGAAAAATACTTAAAAAATACTTATTTTACATTTAGTGTATAGACATAAGAAGTATCCCAATTGATTTATTCTGCCAAGTAACCGACCCTACACCATTAAAATATGCTTTGTAACTATCTCTGACAGATGTAGCCTTTAAAGAACCATGATTACTTTTCGTAACTTTTAAGGAATGTACAACGAAGCCCCTTCTTCTCCAAGAACCAGCAACTATTTCTCCAGTCTCTGTACATTCCATGTCCACAGATTCACTTGGCATGTAGTTATTCAATCGGTTCTTTCGAATGTAGTTATGTAGGTAACAACACGTCAATACGATTTTTCTAGCCTTCGTTATCATCGATAACACTGTAATCCCTCGATAGTTTGTGCAATCCCCTTTATCCCCCTTCTTAAATATTAGGAGCAGTATTCCCACTTCCCAATCTTTTGGAACCTTCTCTTCTATGTATTTAATTTTCTCTGTCTTCCCTTTTCGTAGTAGCTTGTAATATAACTTTTGATTTCCTAAGTTGTCCTTTTCCATCCTTTCACCAAAGTCTTCCCAAGCTTTTACCTTCGCTTGTTTGACCTTTTCCTTTACTGTGGCTCTCTGTTCTTTATATTATATCTATCATACTTTTCCTGTGCTCTATTTCCCAAGTACTCTTTCTATAATCGTTTCTTTCTTTGTACCTTTTTTCTTATGTCATCATACCACCAGCTTGTTTGTTTATTTCATTTGATGATTTTTGTACTTCCTCATTCTCCTTTCACTGTTAATAATGATTCCTTGATACATTTCCATGCTGTTTCTAGGGATAAGTTATTTATTTTTTTGCTGATTTCTTTCATCTTTTCCTCTGCTCTCTCTTTGTATACTTTTGCTGTCTCCTCATGTCCCAATTTATGATTGATTCGTAAATTATACTTCTGCTCTTTCCAGTCTTCCTAGTTAGCTTATACCTTTCTGTTTATATCTCTAGCTTTGACATCACTAAATATTGATCAGAATATACTTCAGATTCCCTTTTCACCCTTGTATCCTTTATTTCGTTTCTATATTGTCTGTTTACTGTTATATATTCTGTAATGAATTTGCTTTCCTGCTCACTACTTCTCTGGTATGTTTATGAATATCCCTATGCTTGTAGAAGCTATTCGTTATTATCAAGAGATTCTGAATACAAAAACCAATCAGCCCTAAACCATTATTATTTCTCACGTCTTCGCCGTGACTTCCTATTACGTCTTCCGTTTCCTCATTTTTCCTTCCTACTGTTCCACTTAAATCACCTATTATTATAATTCTTCCCCTAATTTCTTCTATTGTTTGTTCTAATTGCTCCCAGAATTCTTCTTTCTTTTGTGCAATATCATCTTCGCTTGGTTTATAGACCACTACGAAAGTTATTCTTGTTCTTCTATTTATATCACTAATGTTCTTTCAGAGACTGCAGTTCATTTAGTTATGTATTTCGCTTTCTTCTATTTACAATGATTCAGCCTACTCCTTTTTTTGCACTCTGTATCGTCTCTACCCTGCTGTATATAATATATTGCCTCATTCCAGTTCTATTTCCCCTTTCCCTTTCTTCTTTGTTTCTGTTAAGCCTAACATATCTAAGTCCGCTTTCTTGAATTCATCTTCTAGTTCTGTTTCTTTTCCAGTTAAACTTCTGATATTCCATGTTCCTATGCTACCATATCTTTTGTTCTTTTCCAATTCCTTCTTTTTCCCTAATTTTCAAAAACTTAACAATTCCCACCAAAGTACCATTCTTTTACTAGAGAAGAAAACAACTAGAAGTATCTAAGTTGAAAATTATGACCGGGACTTTCAAAATGCCAGATCTCTATTTTTGAGGAGTTTCCCCTTAAAATTAGAGAATTACTTCGTTTCACACAATTCGAACATTAGTATTGTACGTACTTACTTAACTTTATTTTGATATGATTATGTTCTCTTGAAATGAGTATGAGTTTTAATGATACCTAATGATTGTTTGCCACCTTCTCTAATGGTTTTACCGTTCTCTACAAAATAAGGCTCGGTATGAAATTGTTGGATATTTTTTTGGCGTATTAAATGAACCATATAAAAAATGCATATTTCGTGATTTATTAATTTATTCAAATTACATAATACTAAAAACACACTTCTCGCTCTCAGCAGTAAACAAAAAATTGATATATCAAATACCAGACAATAGCGAACAGCAATTAAGACTAAACATACTAGTATAGCAGTTACGTGTACTTAAATTTATAGCTTACAGTCTAAAGTGTTGTAAACGCATATATTGCGAGGGCGTTGATATATTTAGGATGTTTTATAGTTGGTTTTTAATCCCAAATAGACAATTATTCTTGCAATATGGCCATACTAAACATTTTAATATAAACGGTAATTTTCATGTAATGTCTCTCCATATACAACCAGATGTTCTCATTTTGTGTAGGCAAACGTTCATACGTATCTGCTCAGGAGAAATGTACTTACCCAACCACAATTCTTGTAATCTCATATTTAGATATTTACATTCACTTAGTTCTATGTTACAAGGATACTGCCCTAGATGATAAACATTCAAAACATGTACGTGCAACTAAAGATACTTTTTACACTTTTCGATACTGGAAATCTAAATTAATTTAAATGTTATTGGATAACTATCTCCGAAAATTCTTAACGTTGTATGTTATACAGACTTACTTACAGAGCATAATTTGATTATTATGTAAATTTAGAATGTAGTCCTACACTAATTTTCTTGTAATTGTAATTTTACTAAACTAACTGTGTGATGTTGTAATTATTAATATAAATTTCGATTTCTATTAGATATTAGATATTAGATATTAGATATTTAGATATTAAAACAATGTTGATACTTATTTTAATAGACTGCATAAAATCAACAATTTTTTATAATTTCATGTTAGTTCCTCCAAACGAGGGTGAAAGTATTTAGAAGATACTCAAGGTAATTTTTTCAACTATATGTAATATTAAATCACATTCACAAAATCAAGCACACAGCCTAACCAAAGACGTTCGGTTCTTAAAGATCCGTTCTTTATATTTACAATTATATTAACGTACAGTTGGTGATAACCAATTAATATGGTGTACTTTAACGGATGTAAGAGACTCAAACTTGTAGATGTTACCTTAGATCACTACCTGAAAATGTTCTCTGTAGGTTTAGAAATTTGCTATATTTATTTAGATAACAAATATCGTGAAACGTACTTTTACTGGATTATTGGTAGTGGTTCATTGAAACCATATTCCAAACGGCCTAGGAGTTCTACTTCAATTTTCAGCGTTACAGTTATTTAAGGAGGCTTTATGAAACTTCCCTATTCCTAGATTTAATAATTTTTCAAATATTTAATTTTTTTTAGTATGGGAAGAAAATAAATAATCTACAAAGAAATTAAATCACAAAGAGCACATGAAACCCTAAGGAAACATCAATAAACCAATATTTACTTAAAAAACAAAAACTTCAGCTTCTTTCATACACTAGAATGAATTAAAATATCTGGTGTAGAACAACACACGACCTTCCAACGTTCCGAGGTTCACAATACATTTTGGCATTGAGTAATGAGTAGTAAAGAGGCGAAACCTTACCGGTAGTTTTGTCGATAGAAAATTGGGCCGACATCTAGACGACGCGAGTATCATGGGAAGTTTTTGGGGCTGAGAATTTTAGTTCCTTTTCAACGTTTGTGCGTATAGCATCGGTGTTATCTTGTAACCGCGATACCGCGTTTCAATACAGGGTGTCCGGTGAGGAACTGTTCAAACTGAAATGGTATGTTCCTTGGGTCAATTTAAGTAAAAAAAAGTCCCATAAACATAGGTCTGATTCGCAAGTGCGAATACAAGCGTTTAAAGTTTATAAAAGATCACACATTATTGAAAATTAATTTTTATTGAAAACAGAAAATGGAACTACTAAAAACATTTTAAACAAAGAAACATAAAAAAATCACTTCAAATGTTCAAAATGACGTCCTTCGGCATTAATACAAAGACGGCTGCGATGTAAATGGACAGAGTAGCCGCTCGAAGTACCTGGTGGTTGTTCCGTATTTGTTGACACGCGTCCCGAATACGCTGTATTAGTGCATCTCTGGTATTAACTTTCACCTCGTATACTAAACTTTTCAAAAGACCCCACAAATAATAATCCAAAGGTGTGAGATCGGGCGATCTCGGTGGCCAAGCATGCGGACCTCCACGCCCAATCCACCTATTAGGGTAAGCAACATTTATATATTCTGTCACCTATCGACTAAAATGGGGAGGAGCCCCATCTTGTTGAAGAAACATTTGTTGTCTTGTTAGTAAAGGTACTTCTTCCAAAAGCGGTAGCAATTCATTCCGCAAAAAGTTAGCATATGCTTCTCCTGTAAGACGTTCCTCAAACAAAAAAGGTCCAATAAGTTGATCGTCAATCATACCACACCATACATTAACAGAAAATCTGCGCTGAAAGTTAGCTTCTGTTGTATCATGTGGATTTTTATCTGACCACAAATGAGAATTGCGTGTATTGTTCACTCCATCTCTAGTAAATTGCGCCTCGTCACTAAATAAAATGAATGGAACTAGTTGTGGATTTTCTTGTAGCCACTGGCAGAAATTCAACTGCAAAGCAAAATCTCCAGGTTCAAGGTGCTGAACGTTTTGTGTATGATAGTGATACAAAAGCCCATCATTTAATGTTTGCCATACTAACATACGGGGGACTCCCGTTCGAGAAGAAATTCTTCTAACACTCAACCCTGGACTCCGATCAACCATCTGTAGAATGTTTTCTTGCTCATTCACATTTAACTCCACAGGGCGATCAGATCTTATTGAAACTGATGGAAATGAACCATGAGTTCGAACGTGTTGAAACACAGAAGAAAAGGTTTGGTGATTTGGAATCCTCCTGTTGGGAAATCTTCGTTCATATTCCCTAACGACAGCTCTCGCATTTCCATCACAAAATCCATAAATGTAAATGATGTCAGCATACTCTTCGTTAGAAAATTGAAAAGGCATTATAAATTTAAATTACACTTAATTTACTACAGTCCACTTTGTCATTATTAGAACACGAACAAATAAATGACAGATTGTTTCGGTTTTGTTTTTCCAGTTGACTAATAATAATTACTTTTGAAAAAATATGTGATCATTTATAAACTTTAAACGCTTGTATCTGGGTAACTATTGCGAATCAGACCTATGTTTATGGGACTTTTTTTACTTAAATTGACCCAAGGATAATACCATTTCAGTTTGTACAGTTCCTCACCGGACACCCTGTAGACTGTGACGGAAGTGACCCATTAGTGGTTTAGTTTTTCATTATGCCATACACAGGGCATAAATGTAGTTATAATAAATGCGATAATGTTATAAAAATTGTCTGTGTATGTTTATCGTTTTTTGCCTTTTATAATATTTTAATATAATTTGTTATTTGCACTAGAAACTTTTAATTGATTATTTGGAAGGTAATGTTTTTAGTAGGCATCTATAATACTGAAGATAAATTTGTAAACAATAATTCTATGCTCACTTTAAGATTTTGTATCTTTGTAACGTTTCCAAACATTTGAAACAAAGTTATGATTAGAGATAGGATTTGTATGCATTTGCGTGTTTTTCTTAGATGTAGTAAACATATGCAGTCAGATTTATACACGTTTTGTATGTATGTATGTGGTTCATATATGTAAATTTGAAAGCGCATATAAATGTATGTTTGTATGGATTTTACAAATGCATGAATATTTCTGCAATATTACAGTTTAATGCATATTTTATATAATTTTTTTTCATCATATTAGAATCTATGTAGTTGATAATCTTTTACTTTACGAAATATTTGTTAGATACATTTCAGTTTTTAAATAATCTGGCCTAAGGATTAATAGTTCCGAGAAAAAAGCTTTACAAAGCCGAAAACCAGCCAGTATTTTAGAAATTCAACAAACAATGTCAATACCCCAATGGTCACTGAGTAAGCGTTTTATTATTATTAGCTATTTAGAAAGGATAATCCCTTTCAAGGAAAATATTTTAAAAGCATTTGTTAGGAAACCCAAATTGTAAAGTGCATTTCACGAGTAATTAGACCTCTGCAATATGGCCGCCATTTAAATTTGTCACCAAATAAAGCGCGGGAGCACTCAATGGCGTAGTACCTTTTGTCGTATAAAAAAAAGTGAAAAACTTATTTGAATAAATTTATTATTAATAAATTCGCCATCACCACGCTCGCCTAGTATTATTATTATTAACTATTGTAATACAAATTGTAAAAAAATGAACAAGTATGTTTGATGTTTCTTACTTGAAAAGAAGTTATATGCATTTACAATTATTGCTTGTGCTTCTGTACCGTTACAAATTATTGTTTACAGTATAATGGCAAAATGGAAATTTGATTCCACATTTATACGCAAAGCAAGTGGTCATTAATGATTTCTAAACCACATTATGCTTATGGAGTAATCTACAGTTTCAACATTAATTACGAATTAGTAATGGTAAATTTTCAGAAATTCTTAACAATAATGATATATTTTTGGAACATTCTTATATTTTAACAATGTTTATTTCTTACAATAATTAATTTAATTAATTGAAAAATTTTCAATTTTACTAACCTAAGTTACCTCCCACGTGATACGCTATTGAGTTAGAAAATAATATTTTAAGACGTTTGAAGGTCGTATTTGTTATTATATTTGTCTTTTGATATTATAATGTTGTAGGAAAGGATGGAAAATACGGTTCAGAGTAGCCAACTGAAATATCCCTTTCATTACAATGTTACACTTATAGCATTTTAGTTATTTTATAATTGGATGTTGTTCATAATGGAATGGCAGCCATACTAGAGAGGTCTAATTATTCGTGAAATGCACTATACCTTTCACAATTGATGCTAAATAGTAAAATACAACTTGTTAGAGAATAGCCATAGATTTTTTACTCAATGGAATAGCACTTTGTTGTTTGATTTTATGAATCACCTCAGCAGGCCTGCTTTCGGTTATTTGCTAGAGTTTATGTAAATAAGTTTACCACTTTTATTATTTGTACTACCTTAAATACCTACCCAAATATTTTTCTAAGAAAGATAGTGAAGGAGATAGACGTTTGTTTAAATAGAATGAAAGGACAAAAAGTCTCAACTATTCAACAAAAATGTAAATCTATTTTAGCAAAAAATCCTGGATATAATTTAATTAACAGTGCTTTAACATGTGAATGTGAAATTGCAGATGAACTTGAACACTACCCTCTAACAGTGCTAAAAAATTTAAGTATGCTCCACTTACCTCCTGTGATGTGGAAAGGAGCTTTTCTAAGTATCTTTGCTGACAATAGAAACCGATTTACATTTGAAAATTTAAAAATGTACGTTATTGTACATTCATAAATTATTAAACTTAATTAATTTTATTCATATATATTATCTAATGTTTTTTTTGTATTAAAATGATTGTACCCCGGCTGACCATAAAAATAGGGACTCATTTTTATTTGATGAACATGTTTGAATACCTACTCGAAAGCCAACTTGTCACAAATAAGGTTTGTTTCAGAAAAGAAAATACAAACTTCAACAAATATATGGACTCCACCAGTTGCAAATGATTCTGATGATGAATTAGAATTTCAAACACCTACAAAGATTTATCGAAAATCTACTGCAGCAGATTTGTGCGCATCAACATCAAAGACGAAAGATTCAAGTGAAGATTTGGAATTAATCACAAACAAAACGACGATTCAAGAACCTGCAGCAGGAGAAGTAAGTTCTTCGGATGTAGAATCAATTGTTAGTGATCGAATAAACAACATGCCAAGTGGAAATATAACATTGACTCCTAAATGTAAAAAGTTGAGCTTGAAAATTAAAGATTTGCGAAGAAAATTAAATTCGTCCAAGAGAAAAAATGTGAGAGCGCCAGAATTTAAGAAAAAATTTTGTTCAATGAACGTTATAAACAAATTATTATCGACGAAAAGTGATTTTGTGCAAACGTTCGTAAACATGCAACGCTTTCATGTAAGAAAGGCGGCTTGGAAATATAAAGAAAAACATCTAGCATTGTCTATTTACTACAAGTCACCTTCAGTAAATAAATTCTTGTTGAAAAATTTTGGCTTCATTTTGCCCAGCGTAAGGACTATTCAGAACTGGTTGAAGGTAACTAATATACCAAATGGAACTGATACTGCACTCATTAAAAACGTTGCTGATCGAGTTAAATATATGACCAGAAGAGAACGATGGATGAAATGTCATGTAAAGCAAATGAAGAATACAACCACTATCTTGATCGTATCGAAGGCATTGAGGATCTTGGCCATTTAGGACGTAAAGATAAAGCAGCAAACAGTGTATTAGTATTTTATCTTCGCGGCCTTTTAAAGAATTGGAAATTACCGTTCTGTTATTATGCATCTGCAGGAAAAATCAAATCAAATGACCTTCAAGATCTAGTAAGAACGGTCATAAAGAAAGTTCTAGAAGTAAAGTTATTCCCACGAATTCTTATTTGTGATCAAGGCCCTGGAAATAGAGGAACCTTCAATTTACTGAAATGCTTTAAAGAAAAGCGGCGAAGTGACAAAAGAATATTAATAAAAATTAATTTCACACACCTTTAAAGATTTAGTTTTATTACAGCAAAATTCCTACTGGCCTACTTTTGGCTCGTAAAAAAGTTGCCGGTAGTAACATTTCTACCCATATTTAGGAAAGGTTCCTTTACTTTTAAAACAACATAGTCTGGAAGGGGTTGGTTAGGACGCATATCGTCTTTTCCTAAATAAGGAAAACCATTCAGGAGATATTTAGATTTCGTGTCAACAGCTTGCCAAAACTTTACACCAAATTTATTCCCCATATATGTGTAAATCATGAGTGACATGTAGTTCAACACTTATGTAGTAAAGAACTTGTATAAAAATATAAAAACCCCAAAAAAGATAAGTATTTTATTATGTACAAAATACATTTCAATGCAACAAAAACTTATGGACAATCATAAAAAGAGTGGACACGATTACGATTTTGTGAAAACTTAAACTATGCATTAAATTGAAGTGGAAAGGATGGAATTACATTTAAAACTTACCTAGGAACATGTATTACCTAGCAGCACTGGGATATGAGTGTAAAATTACTAATTATAGACATAAACGGGAGAAAGTATGTGCTGTAGCATATGATGAAATATCTTTAAGGCAACATTTAGATTTTGATGAAGTGCATGATCTAATTGAGGGATTTGAGGACTTGGGATTTTTGGGAAGAAATCCAAAAGTAGCTAATAGTGCGCTAGTATTTTTAGTTCGTGGACTATTGGATAACTGGAAAATTCCTGTGGGCTGTTTTGTTTCAGCGGGATCCGTAAAAGGCATGGAATTAAAAAATATTATTGTCAATGTGGTGAAGACATTGAGAAACACCTCCTTAACCCTTTCACTGCGGCTTGCTCGAGTAAGGCGGTACGTCAGATACGGAATTTTTCTACCGCTTGCGAATATATTCGTCTAGAGCAGTTTGATCCAACCATCATTCAAAATGTTTGATTTTTTTTATCAATTTTATCGCAGAATCAAACAGAAAAATATTGTTCTATTATATGTATAATGATATATAAATACACGCACTGCAAATCAACTACAAAAGTATATTTTAGGAAAAATGATTATAAAAAAATACATTCTAAGGAAACATTTATGAGTAACAAAACAAAAGGAATTTAATTTAAAAGTGTTTCTTGGTGTGATATATCTCGAAACATGGAATTATACATAAAGGAAGATCACATGTTTGACACATATATCTTGTATCTCTTCTTTTTTTATTTTTTGTGCATACTACGCAGCGTTTTGTGGCCAACCTCTTCTGGTTAGTGGATGGTATAGTTGTAGGGAAATGTCTTTCAGTTAGACGTAATTCAGAATTCTGGTCCAGCACTCGCCTTCCCACCGTGCGAGTAGAAACTGGAGTATGATATTACGAAATTATCTCTTTTATTAGTTGCATGTGGAATTTTTCCAGAGGCACATAATTTGGGGTGTTGCACTTATATAGTTGATAACAATTCAACACTGTACAATCTAATAAATGGTAAAACACCTTTTTATACCATTTTATAGACTTGCGTACACACTCTATAGAAGAAAGTAGCATATCCGACTTATCTACTGCTCCCATGTTCTGGTTATAATCGACGATACAGCTAGGTTTCATAATGACTCTTCTTGTTTCGCGATCCTTATATTTCCTGTTTCTTTAGCATCAGGTCTATGGCAAGTTGTCAACATACTAACCTCTATCTTATCTTTCCAGCGGACTGCAAGAAGATTTTTGGAACATCTGTATGTGAACTCGCTCTTCTCCAACTTCTCTGTAAATTTTGGCATATTTTTTCGAGTCCTTTTCACTGTTCCACAGCCAGTAGTCTTATTTGAATAGAACAAATCAAGCAAATTGGGACTATTGTACCAATTGTCGATGAATAATGTGTGACCTTTATTTAGGTAAGGTTCGAGTAAATTCCTCACTATATTACCGGATTTCCCAATATCTGCTCCTCTGAATTCCTTCACATTTGTTGATGAGCCAGTATAACAATAAAATCGAGAATAAACCCAGTATCACAATCGCACAGCAAAAAAAATGTAACACCAAATCGGTGCCTCTTAGAAGGGATATACTGCCTGAAGAATACTCGGCCTCTAAATAATAACAAACTTTCATCAATACATATATTTTGGAATGGGTAAAAAGCTTCCTTGAATTTATTTCTTAGATGGTCAACAACCATTCTGATTTTCTGCAATGAGTCTCCCTTTTCAGGTGGGGGGATTTCATTATCACTGAAATGCAGAACCTTTGATAGCAATAAAAATCTGTGTCTTTTCATGAGTTTTGAAAAAATAGGAGTGCTTGTAAACTCATCTGTTGACCAATAAGACGTTAGTTCATTTTTTTTTTGTGTGCGCCATTAGCAATGCGACAGCAAAGAAGCAATAGAGCTCCTTGTATTCAACAGGCTGCCACCGTTTTATGCGCGAACTATCAGAATGTTGCTGATTTTGTAAATAAACAAAATATTTGTTTGTTTCGCTTGCTATTGTTTCCACAAACTCTTGGGTGAAAAAAACTCAAAATTGGGTAAGGCAGAATTATCTAACATACCTTCAATCCTAGAGCCACTGTTTGTGGTATCAAATGTATGAATATTTGGTTCAAAACTCTTTGTTGTCCATACAAAATGTCTTTCTCCTTGAAATGTTGCGGTAGGTTCAACATCTTCATTATTTTCGCCAGAGTCGACAGAATTATCCAAATCGGTTCGGTTAGACAGAAGTTCTACATCCTCCACGATGTGAGCTTCTAGCCCCACAATACGATCTTCATCGGATCATTCATCGTCGTCCTAAATTGTAAATATAATAAATAACTATTATTATATACAAAAAAAAGTAGCATAACCTAACCCTAAGCCATATTGTTACTATACTCACGTTCTCCTCTATATGTTCTTCATATTCGCTATCACTTAACGCTAATATATTTTCCAGTTGCTTATTTGTTAGATATTTACGTGCCATTTTATACAAACACTATACAACTTATACAAACGTGAGTCTACTATAGCAACCTCTTGCTACGTGTTAGTTTACATAAATATATTTTATCACGCCTCACATGCATTCTCCGCCATAGCGCCGCCCGTCGCGGTCATCATTCCCCACTCTGACGCCTATAAATATTCCTATCGGTTTTATTAGTCTAGAGTAGTCTAATCCTATTTTACCGTGCAATGCGAATATATACGTCAAGAGCAGTTTGTCTTATGGCGCAGATATACGTCAAGAGCAGGGAAAGGGTTAATTAAAGCCTTTACTACTATTTTGTGACCAGGGGACTAATAATGGCTCCGCATTCAATTTGCTTGGGGCTCGGCAAAATGTCCCGAAATAATTATTGATGGGGAGAGTATTTTAACCTGCTATGACGCATCGCATTTAATGAAGAGCTTACGCAATAACTTTATGAACAGCAAATTACAATTTATAGTAAGCAAAGAACGCGTTGGTTGGAACGACATTTTAGAAACTTACGAAATTGATTCGAGAAGTAAAACAACTCGAGCTGTGTATAAGATTAAGGACGAACACCTGAATCCGAACAGTTTTAAAAAAATGTGCGTTAAATATGCAGCACAAATTTTTTCCCACACGATGGCTTCTGCTATGAAATCGGCACATCAATTAGGACAGCTCAAGAGTACGACAGCTTTTCCTACTGCTACATTTATCGGAAATGTAAACAATATTTTTGGCGCATTAAATAGTCGTGTTTTAAGAGATGTTAATCATTATAAACGTCCCCTGTCCATTTTTAATGCTAAAACTGAAAGTGTCTTAGAGCGCCACTCTAGTAAAGTGAATGTCGTAGGTTCAAATTCTACTCGAGTTAAACTTTTTATTTATGTATTTAATAAAATTAATAATGACTTTTAATGTGATCTTTATTCTGAAATACCCTGTAAATTAAAGTAATTTTTTTTATGAAGTGAGGCTTGTTTATTAAAGTATTTTTTTTTTAATTTTAAATACTTTAATTTCTAGTTTTCTATATGCAAGGTTCTATTGACGTGAAAACCAATAAACAAGTATATAATTGATATAAGGAAACATAAATATTTATATACCTAAATCGTTGATAAAATTAATGTGACCTTTATTACGAATTACGCTGTATACGTAAATTAAAGTAAATTTTTTAATGAAATGTTTATCAAAGCATTTTTTTTTGTTTTAAATACTGTAATTTATATATGCAATTACAAAGTTCTATTGACGTGAAAACCAACAAAGAAGTATATAATTAATAAGAGGGAATACCCTGTATACGAAAATTAAAGCAAATTTTTGAATGAAGTGAAACTTGTTTATCAAACCATTTTTTTTTAATTTTAAACACTTTAATTTCTATTTTTCCATATGCGATTACAAAGTTTTATTGAGGTGAAAACCAATAAACAAATATATAATTAATAACAGGGAACATATAGATATTTATATACTTCAAATCGTTCATAAAATTAATGTGATCTTTATTTTGAATTACCCTGTATACGTAAATTAAAATAAATTTTGTTATGAAATGTTGATCAAAGCATTTTTAATTTTAAATACTTTAATTTCAATTTTTGTATATGCAATTACAAAGTTTTATTGACGTTAAAACCAATCAACAAGTATATAATTAACAGGGAACATGTAAATTTTATATACTTAAAATCGTTCATAAAATTAACCCTCGAATCATTTCTAATATAAAAGAGGTGACGACATCGGTTTCTTGCGATGTTTGAATAAAATGTTATTCATTCAGCGATAAAATTTCATATCACATGCAAACTCTGTTTACGGACGATAGTGGCAGCACTGCACAGTAGTTCAGTTTGTCGATAGTGGGGTGCAAAGGAACGCGAGAAGTGAGATAGCCATATAGCACAAAATTTTACATTACATTGCACCTCTTTATGACTTTTTACTCAATGATTTTGGTAAGTATTTATGTAGTATTCTGAAGTATCTGAAAAGTGCTGAACGGTGCTACTAATTTAAAAAGTGCTATGTAATTTTTAAGATTATTAACAATTTTATGTGGGGTGCAATTTTGTAAGCAAGCATAAATCGATCAAAGGTGTCTGCAAAGTGCTGAGAGATACTACTAATTAACGTAGTTAACAAGATTATTAACAATTTTAGGTGAGTGGGGCTGTACAAATGACAGCCTCCCCATCATGAAATTTGTAAGGCAACATAAATCAACGAAAGGTGCTTGCGAAGTGTTGAGAGATGCAACTAACTAAAAAGAAAGTGCTACGTAATTAATAACATAATAACAATTTTATGTGGGGGAGGGGGCTGTACAAACGATAGCCCCCCCATAATTTCATTTTCTAATGGAACATACATCGATCAGAGGTACTTGCAAAGTGCTGAAAGATGCTACTAATTAAAAAGAAAGTGCTACGTAATTGACAAGATTAATAACAATGTTATATGGAGGAGGGGGAGGCTGTACAAACGGAAGCCCCCCCCCTGTCATTTTGTAAGGAAACACATCAACGAAAATAGTTTGCAAAGTGCTGAGACATGCTACTAATTCAAATAAATGCTTCGTAATTAACAAGATTACTTACAATTTTATGTGCGGGGGCTGTATCGCCCCTCCATAATGTCATTTCGTAAGGAAACATACATCAATCAAAGGTGTAAGTATTTTATTAACCTTTTTGTTCCTATTTGTGTAAATTAAAATATTACATTGTTAGGAGTATGATGGATTTGGAGAACTACACGCCGTCAGAAATTACTGACGCGGCTAATACAGCAATAAATGATCTAATACCTACAAGATCGAGTAAAGTCTATGAACGCGCTTTTCAGCAATTTATAAAATGGTGCGGTATAAAAAATATTAAAAGCTACTCTTAAACCGTAGTGTTAGTTTATTTGGCCGAATTAGCAACAAAAATGAAAATGAAAAGCTCGACAATGTGGTCCCAATATTCGATGATAAAATCATTATTGATCAACCCACATGGCGTAGATATAACCAAATACTTGAACCTTCGTGCATATCTAAAGAAGTAGAATGAAGGATACACCCCAAAGCAGGCCAAAGTATTTCCAAAAGATCAATTTAACAAATTTTTATCGGAAGCCTCGGACGAAAAATATTTGGAAATGAAGGTAAGTTCTAGAAACAGAATGAAAACAAGTCTTTATATTTTGTATTTTTTTAGATAGTTTTGATTATTGGTATCTCAGGGGCATGTCGATGCGATGAATTGGTGAAGATGAAGGTAGACGACATTGAGAACCTGAAAACTACATATTAAAATTCCAGATAGCAAAACAAAAACATTAAATCATTTACAGTTGTAAGGGAATCTTTCCTAAATCTATATAACAAATATGTTGCTTTGCGCCCACGAGATGTGAATGGCCACCGATTTTTTTTGAAACATGGAAATGGAAAATGCTCAAGAGCGGCGATGGGAACCCACAAAATTAGTAGTGTTCCTAGGGAGGTAGCTTTTTTCTTAAAATTAGCGAACTATACAGAATACACAGGGAATTTTCTAACAAGAACTGTAGACCTCCACTGTTACCTCTGGCGGATTTTATTTTGGAGAAAATGTTAGTTTTAATCATTGTACTTTTAATCCTTATAACTCTAAACAATAAATTTGTCTTCGTTGTTTTCCAAATTGGGCGTTTGAGTTATTAACTTACATTACTTTTGCATCCGCTGCGAGGGGATGCAAAAGACTTTTGCAGCCGCCGGTGAAAATATCAAAATTTAACATTGTCAGGTGAAGTTTAAAATGTCATTTTCATTGACGTCTGAAGAAAAAAAATGTATTTATTTCATTAAATGTTTGTTCAGAACAAAAGTGTTGCTTAAATAAAGAGAAAAATATTACTATCGCCTGGAAAAGGACTCTCCCTCAATATAACGTTGATTAGAGCCGACTTGCAGCATTAAACGAGTTATTGCACTTTGTTTTTTGAAATTGGATCCTGTAACTTTGGCCGGTTTTTATATTAGACTGAGTACCGCATGGACCGAAACAAGAAACGAACCTGGATCCGGTGGGCCTATTTACCAGAAGCAGGAGTCAGCCTTCATTTATCTGCTTTTGGTTATCTAATAATGGAACTAATTCATGGAAACGAGGTTATTTGATAATTCCAAGAAATAACTTTGATACGAATGTATGATTTCTTAGAGGGCCTCCAAACTACTCGCAAAAGCTGTCAGACTGCCCCTTAGCATCTCGCCCCTCTAAACTGGATTCGCGCGTATAAGATGTTCGCATGAGCTTTACGAACGTTCTATGAGCTTCCAAATTGAACGCCCATGGCTAGTTGCAGAATCCCCCGCACCAATAAAATATATATAATATTAGAATGATTCAAAGACAATAATATACTGGATGGCCATAAATAGTACCAAGTTCAGGTTGATAGGCTTAGATTTATAACCTGCTGGATTCTTAAAAGTGGGCGAAGCTTAGTTCAAATTTGTTTACCATGTACTTAGCTTTCACACAAAGAAGAAATTGCAAAATTAAGCAAAAATATCACTTTTAATGGCAATAATATATCAAAATATTTTTCTTCGTCCATTCAAAAAACAAATACTTTTTGTCTAATTTTCAGTGTAAAAAGTTATCATTTTGTGCACTAGTGCAATAAAGATGGTGATTTCAAAGGTAAAACTGCAAACGTAGAAATGTCAGCAAAATATGGGTTGACAAGAGAACTAAACTTCATTTGTACAGATGCTAAATCTTGTAGGTTATTACATTATTCATTTTCCTTTTTTGAAGTAATGTTGTTTAATTAGGAGAAAGGTCATTAGGGCATTTTACACTTAATATTACATTATAGTTAAATTTTAGGCATTCAAATTCAAATTTATTTCCTTCAAAATTTTTACAAAAGGAATTACGTATTCTTACGGTCGAGTGAACAGAGATACTTCGTGCGCACTTTATCGCTATTTTTAGTATTTTTTGCCGGAAATCGAATACAGATAACAAACGGGTTCATTAGCTACTCATTACAAGTCATTCTGGTTTGTCAGTTTAAATAAATAAATAAAAATTGGGTGGGAAAAAAGTTTCATAGCTTAAAATGAGAAACATTATTGAAAATATGAATGACAGTAACGATGAGGATTCCTTCAACACTCCACAAGAAATCAGTGTACTGGTACATGAAGCATATTTAAATTAAATATACAGCAAAACACACTAAAAATAATTATCAGCCATAATTAAACATTAAAAATTAACATTATTAAAGAATATCTTTTAAAAACGATGTTACTAAGTATAGTCACACTGAACAACATTTGTAGAAAAGTCCAGCATTTCATTCGCGTGTAATAGTCCAAGACACTTTTGTATTATTGTTATACTGTGTGTATTGTTAGTTTGTGGACGTATGCCTTTCGAATAAGAGATATATAAATTGATAATACCAACAATAATGATATTAACTTTAGCTTTTCAAGATTTAATACCTTCAGTATTTCCAACTGAGGCATGGCTTTGAGCATTATCAATAGTATTCCAAACAAAGAATAGACAAATAATTGTTAGTAGTAGGTAACGTATGTGGTTAACACATAAAGGTAGATATGTTTTTTTACGCACTTCAATAAAATATGCAAAATTGTAATAAAAATCTGATTTTATCACCAAGTGTAGCTTTCAAAGGGTAATTTAAAATGAAGTCACGCTATACATTGCAAGGCTGTACTTCCGTTGGTGCCTGTTTTGTATTGGAAACGATACTCCTTTTAGACCCGCATTTAGGACAAATTTGTTCTCTAGGAGTTTCAACATCTGTGAACGAAGTAACGTTTCTCTTTTCAGAATTATGTGCAAGTTGTCATTGGAATATAAATTTAAAAAAAAACGGCTCAATTTGTGTACTGCGACAAAAGTAAATTTTATGTAAACTACGTTGACATTCATCATAAATTTAAGTGGGTTGTCCTGAAAGGAGCTGATGAAGTCTGCTTGTAGGGTATATTGATTTCATTTAAATTTTTTCAATTTTCTTTTTCAATGTTACTACATATAAACGTATAAAATGGAACAACATACTACAACAATCCGATGTGTTTTCCCATACCATATATTAGGGAAGCAAAACATGTAAGAACATGCCGTTTTATATTAATACTGTACATGATATAAAAGAAATCAAGTCTCAAAGGCATTAAAATTGGTTTTAAACTGCATTACCTTAATGTGAAAGATTTATTAGAACCTCTTTCAACGTATACCTTTAAATAATTTTTTACCTTCCAACCTACATATGCATATATGCAATCGACTTTTATACACTATCGCTAAATCGACGGGGTAGTGGGGTGTGGTGTGTTATGGCATGGTGTGGTATGGTGTGGTGTGGTGTGGTATGATGTGGTGTGGTGTGACGTGGTGTAACGTGGTGTGTGTGTGTGTGCGTGTGTGTGTGTGTGCGCGCGTACGCGTGTGCGTGCGCGTTTACGTGTGCCTGTTCGTGTGCGTGTGCGTGTGCGTGTAAGTGTGCGTGTGAGTGTGCGTGTGCGTATGCGTGTGCGTGTGCGTCTGCGTGTGTGTGAATGTATGTTAGTATCTACGATAACTCGAACCATAATTCTATCGAATTACAAGAAAAATCTTCAAATTTTTTTCAAATCTGTTAATTGAAAGCATGCCAATTGAAGATGCAAATCCTGTTTTAACCGCGATCAGGTAACCTTACTAGGACAAAGTTAGGGTCAAACCAATTTCTTTAATGGATACGGTAGATCGCATAGTCAAAGAACTTATGTAGAAGATTCGGAATATCTATCGTAGTACAGACTACTTATGACCAATCGTCACAAAACTGAGGTCAAAATAACAGACCTCAGGCAAGTGACATCTAGTAAACGATGAAACGATTTCGCGCATCTATTATGCCGTTTAGGAGCTTTACAATGTTATACGAAACATCTATATACTTTTGTCATGTCAGTGTGGTCAGACATATTTTTCCGCCAGCCAGTGCCCGCACTTACAGAAAAACCGCTTAACTCAAAGTCAGTAAAATATCTTATAGCAGCACGGTGTTATGTGAAAACATTCCTCGTTAATATTTCAGATATGTACAGTACTAAGCTCAAAGGTCAATGTCAGTGTCCGCAATTACAGGATAAACGCCTCTATTTGTTTTCAAATCTGTATTCGCCAAAAAAGAAAATTACGATTTTCTCAAATTTTTGAATGCACCCCATATATTTTATTTTTTCAAAAGATTGTATTTGTTATACCCTTTCATTTTTATGAAGCATTCCCTATAACTAAATTCATTACTTTCAGAGAAATTCCCAATTTTCTTGAAATTTTAAGAATACCTTAAATTTGTGTGACTAAAAGTAATTTAATCTTCGATAATAATGTAACAAAACTATTTTTATTCAATAAACAATTAAAACATAACATAAAAGATAACAATATGTAGGAAATTTCTAGATGAATGTGTTTTAAACTGAATATTTCAAATCACAAAATAAATGTTGAAAATGTCCACCTACAACGCCTATGCAAGTTTGTATTAGATTTTCAAATGAGTGGGCTACATTTCTTAACATTTGTACATAAATACTATTAAAAGCTTCTATCTTTCATATCATCTGGTATTGTTGGAGGCTTGTGGTAGACACGGTCTTTTATGTAGCCCCACATGACGAAACCAATTTTGGACAACTGCATACCCACCTCGCAGGAAAGTGATTATTTCAGATGGTTGTGAATTGCGACAGTGTGATGTACCGGAGCACCATCGTACAAAAACCACATTTTTTGTCGAATATTCAGTGGAACATGTTGAAGTAACAATGGTAAATTATTACTGAGAGAATCTAGATATACACACACCACCAGTCAGACGACCATGACAAAAATATAGGCCAATCACATAGTCCCCAACAGTACCACCCTGAATGGTTATAGATCACCTAATTTGACTGTGAGTATTACTAATAACTATAGTAAGGATTGCTTGTTGCATAGTAATAAAAATTACACTTATTCACTGTTCCAATCTTGTAAAATGTTACCTTGTCTCCAAAAAGCACAAAATCGAAAAAATCGGTCATCATGGATTTGGTTCTGAGCCTATTCACAAAATACTAATCTGCGAGGATAATCATGGTCTGTCAATTCTGGATGTAATTGTATGTGGTAAGAATGATATATTTGTAAAGTATGTTTACGGCCGAGGTTTCACTAATGTCGTGTTGATATGAAACTTCGCGAGTGCTAATATGGGGATCCTCAGTAACGGCTAGCAGTACACCATATTCCTTTTCTTCGGTTATAACAATTTTATTCCTTTCACGTTTATCATATAACGACTGATCCAGTACGACCAAAACGATCCATTAATCTTGCAAACGTTTTTGTTTTTAGGCGACTCTGCTCAGGATATCGTCGATGATATATTCTTCATGCAAGCAGGCAACTTCTCGAACTTTCTCCTAATATCCAAATAATGTCTATTAGTTCTTCAGAAGAATCCATTCATTTTAAAGCTTATACACAAAAAAAACTTTGGTTAGATTATTGTTGAAATAATATCAATCTGGAAATTGCCTATCGTCGTTGCATATCGCAATGATTTATGTTTTGTTTTAATTATTTATTGTATAGAAATAATTTTGTTACAGTATTATCCAAGATTAAATTATTTTTAGCCACACAAATTTAAGGTCTTCCTAAAATTTGAAGAAAACTGCTTGATAAAAATGAAAGGGTATAACAAATACAATCTTTTGAGGAGGAAAGGAAAGGTCACGTATTTAATTCCCTCCCTAAGGGGTAGGGCGGGCTGTTTGAGCTTTCCAAGCTCCTTCAGCCACGATCATGGATTCCCAGCATATGTACATACAATACGTATATATGCATGGTGGGTATGGTCAGGATAGAATCGGAAAGAACGGTGTTAGGGTTCTGACGGGAAAAATACTACCCCAGCATTCGCCTAAGTAGCCGCACATGGTGTGCATACATGCAGTGACCATTCCGCTACATGTGTATGAGTAAAACCCCCTGAAAAAACCTCATACAAGGTAGACGGTAACGGGAATCGAACCCATTGCCTCCCGAATGCTAAGCAAGTCGTGTCACCACTACTCTACCAGCTGAATACCTTTTGAGAAAATAAAATATAAGGGTTGCATTTAAAAACAATGAGAAAATCGTAATTTTCTGTTTTGGCTCACCCTGTATATAGTCGATTATTTTTGTTACAGTTAGTTTTAATACTAGAACGTATTGTTTACCTTATTATGTAAAATAAACAATTATTTATTTATTATTTCTTCATATTCATAGTGTATATTTCATAGCGATCACGATACAAAAATGGCCATTACTCGTCAAATACTCTGTAAGGTTATATACAACCTCATATTGTAAGAACAGGAATTATAAGAGGAGTATAACTATGATGAAATATACAGGGTGTCCCATTTAAAAAAATGTATGTTTGTGTTACCACGTAGTTATGAATCACCCTATAGAGATTGGCATATTTTCCAAATAACGAGCATATCGTTGCTTACAAATCTTGTATGTAACTTTGTCTGATGTACTTTATCATAACGGAGTTATCCCGCACTAAATCCTCACCCTATACAATATTAAAGAAACACTACAAATTACGAGAGAATACCGTAGCATATTTATTTATAGCTGTATGCGCACATTTTGACTCGTCGGAAACTTTTTTCTCGCTATATTTAAAAGAGCTATGACGCCATCGCAACTTTTTATAATTAGCAACCGTATGTTTTTTCGCCATATTTGGATAGGCGGTGAAATTCTAAAAATGACGATGTGTAAAAGTATTGACCTGCAGTTGACAATTTCCAGAAAAAGTGGTGTCAAAATTCAAAAATTCAAGTCTCAAAATTGCGCTATTCTTGCAACAGAATTACAGTTATTACAACAAAACACATCGATAAACATTTAATTCAAGAAAAAGAACAAAACAACATTTACGACGAACTTCGTGACACAGAGCAAGCCTATATTGGAAATTCTGTAGAACGTTCTCGATTGTTTCTGTAGTGATTGCTCGAATTTCGGCACGTATTCGTTGTTAAGTCCTCGAGAGTATGAGGCCTATTCACAAACACTTAGCTTTTAAGATAACCCCATAAAAGAAATCTAACGGGGTAAGATCTGATGATTCAATAGAACCCCTTCTTTCAATCCATCTGTTTGGAAGTATTTCGGTTAAATAATTGCGGACCAATAAATCATAGTGTGCAGGTGCACCATCTTGCTGATACCATAAGATGTCCAACACTTTTACACATCGTCACTTTTAGAATTTCACCGCCTCTCCAAATATGGTTGCGCATTAAAAAATAAAAATGGACCGTTCTTAGGATTTTTTCTGAAAATTGCCATAGAAATTAATATTTCCAAGCTTCCATATTAAATGAACGCACTGTATAATATAACTTCCAAACGGGAAATGGGGAAATAGTAAATGAGATGTTATATTAATAAAAACTTAATTTTAGACTACTTAAATTAATGTTGCAATGTTATAAGTTATTACTGATACGGAAAATAGCTGGCGTGGAACGCACATGACTTTCCAACCTATGAAGTAAATTAAAAGAAATGGAATAATGATTTTTTTTAGGAAAGTTGCGCAATCTTTCTTGTATTACGCTCATAATCAAAAACAACAACAATAATCTACGCCAGATGGACGTTAAATCTTCGTTTTTAATCCTGTTTAATTAATTTTTGGACTTATTTGGCTTTATGATAAGATACATTTTGCACGTTTGGCTGATCATTTAACGCAAACGTACACTCATCCGTAAAACTCTTTAAAAAATGTCGGTCTACATTAACTTTTTCTAGCAACTTCGGATGACTCTGAAGTTTGTATGAATGGAAATGATTCCTTTTCAAAATCTTTAAAGCGGTTGTAGTATTTTCTTTTTTACACACATTTCTTTGAATATTGGCTTCATAATTTTTGCCGCACGCAAAGGAAGCACCGATGCAGTATTTTTAAATTTGGTAATAATTCTTCCAATAAATAGTTTTGATTAATTTTTTAGACAATTCTGTTTTATTTATTAACCTGTTTTTTTTTCATTGATTATTTAGATGGTTTGACGTTTGAAAGATTTTGACACAATGGCTTGGACTCAGGAGGTTTGGATATTTCGCGCTGAATAATGCACTTACTGTAAGCGTACTATTGGTGGAATAAAACATTTTTACAATTTCTTTCTGAAACGGTCTACGACATTTTTTTTAGTCTATTGTAATAATTTTGAAAGGTAACGTCATCCTGACATTTCATTGCGGTCTTGATGCTGTGTAGAAATGCTGTAAAATACGACATTTTTTTTAGTCTATTGTAATAATTTTGAAAGGTAACGTCATCCTGACATTTCATTGCGGTCTTGATGCTGTGTAGAAATGCTGTAAAATATTTTTAATAGTTTTATCTGGTAGAGAATTGAATTCTTCAAAGTAAAGTTACCTAAAATAATTAGGGAAGCAGGAATTCGAGAGTTTATGATTAGATGATTACCTATGGTGCGTCCGACCATTCACCACTCGGTATTTTTAAAATATGCATCTGTTTCAGAAGAATTTGATAAAAATCAAAAACTGGGCCTAATAAACTCCGCTTTTCCACCGCTGGATTTAACGTAAAATGTAATCAGCCCCGGAAAAAAGGAAAACAAACACGCACACACACGTACGAGCAGCCACACGCCCACGCAACCAAACAAATATTATGTCGCATTGAAACACGTTTGATCTTATTTATAAACTTTTGTGTAAGTTTTCATTTTATTCAGTTTGATTCTTCTGTTTTAATCTTTAAACTACGAGTAGATTAGAAATAATTTATACCTACTAGATGAAACAAGATAAGACTACATGAAAATTATAATAATAATAATCAAAAACTCCTTGAAATTAAAATAAATTTTAAGAGAAGTTGAGATCATTCCTTACATTAAGTTAAACTGCTTGAATACATTTGTACGTATTTTTTCTCGTTGTTATAAACATTAATCAGACAAGATAAAGTGACCAGTATCCTTGAGTAAATCCTTAGCAGTTTGTCACATTAAACAGCCTCCTTAAATCTTCTACAAATTATTCTCTGCTCTATATGCAAAATTAAAACGAGAAGTACCTTGCAATCTTGTGATATAGGTAACATAGTTATTAATCACTTCGTATTTCCTCCTAAAGTTATTGCAGAAATAATAATAAGCTCTGTTAGTGGTTCAGTTTGTATAAAAAGTAATTGCTCCATTATATCTAAGGTTAACGTAACGTGCACATTCTTCACATTTAACATACAATACACACGATTTAGTTCCGATAAGAAACAAAGACAATATTACTTAATTATGATCTATGTACTGAGTGTCCCGATTTCGTTTTAGTTGTTTCTTAAAGATGTCTTTGTTATTATCGAATATAGAAGTTTGAAGTTTTTTTATTCACGTACTACTTTGTTGACCTTTGTTGGCAAAATCTAAAATTTAGTATCTTCTTTTATTTTCGATTTGTAGCCAAACGTCGATATTTCTACACTTCTTTCAAGGTCTTAAGACTATTATACGGATATATTTCGTCAACGGTACCGAATTCAGTGGCGTGCAATTTTTCTAGGAGGTGCGGTTTTTGAGTAATAATATAAACTTGCATTTTTTTTAAATTGGAATCATAGTTGGCTTGGCAACCATCAGCTGCAGTTCTTTCTTAGATTTTCAAAAACATAAACATCGAGATGTTTATTTTTAAAACTGACAGATATAACAAGGATTTTCTGGCAAAAAGGAAAGATAAGGAGTATATTACACAAACGGAACAAATTTAACATAAACAATTGTTTGAAATGTCATCTTTCAATAAATTATTGTTGCTTTTTGCTGCAAACTATTTTGACCTAAAGTTCAAAGTATATCGTGAACATATTGCTGTGAATTTAATATTGTTGCAAATTTATTATTGCTGTAACTATAACGGTGAAAGATGGTGAGCTGCGAAAATTTTGAAAAGTATGAATTGATCAAAGCATCTATAGAAAGTAGAGAAAATGCAGATGAAGCTTCTCAATTATATTTTAAAAGGTATTTTCATATTTTCGCCAGTGTTGGCATAGTTAATTATTTAAAATATTGCTTTTTGTAGGTATCCTGAACGGCGTCAGCCAAATAAAGTAATATTTTCAATATTACAAAACAATCTCATTAATTTCGGGCCCTTTGGTGAACCTAAAGGTAAAATAAACGAAATAGAAAATCTAGAAAATTAAGAAATTAACGTTTTGGCGATTGTTGAAGCAAATCCAAGGGTTTCCTGTAGAGAAGTTGAGCCAAAAATTGGAGTTTCAAAAACAAGAGTATCTAAGATATTGAAACGTCATAAGTATTATACTTATAACATTCGAATTTTACACCACAGCATGCTGTAGAAGAGGCATTTTCGTAAGGTGCAACTAGTTCACTTATTAAATGGAATTAGCGCCATTGCAAGAAGGTATGAATTGTATTTGAGAAAATGGCAATCAATTTGATCAATTATGTAGAATATATTCAAAGTATATTTTGGTGTTTCGTTATTGTTCTTGTTGTCCGTTTCTGTAGTAACGTAAATGCCCCGAGCTCCGTCCGGGTTCCAAGCTCCGACCACTTTAGTTTTTCTTTAATATTTCCGCACTAAATAGCATTTTACAATTATTGACTTGCAATGTCGCCATGGTTAGTTCCCTGTTATTCGTTTCAGTATAAACCACAATTTGGTATTGAACGGGTCGCTTTCAAGTGATTTCTTCAGATAATCGTTAAAAGCACGTGATTTCAGCGAACGCTTTTTTGTGTCTCATGTGTTGGTTAAGATATAGTAAAGGGTATAGTAATTGGTATTTCATAATAAATTCAATAATTTGAAAAACACATGAATAAAAATAGTGGTCGGAAGTAGTGTATATAGATATCTTACTAATACCATTGCATAATCAACGATATTAGTTATTCAATGCTAATACCGACCAACTGGTCGGCAATAGGTGAATTTACAGGTTACATTAAAGCATTAAAACATTAATTAGTGAGATGTTATTGGCTTATTTATGTATACCTTGGGAACGTTTAAAATATATTTTAAATTGGCACCAACCTCCGACCTACTGAAACTGTTTTTAAAAGATATTTAAAAATTGTGGAAAAATATTGGTTTAGTTTTCTCAGTAACACAAACGTATTAATTCTGTATAAAAATTACACTCTTTTATTTTTTACATTGGAGTTGCATTTCTACTTGACGTACTAGGGAAAGTATAATATTCAATAAAAGGTATAAACCAAATCTATTTAGAAATATTTACTCTGTTTCTTACAAATTCTAAACAAAGATCTTTCGGAGGTTAGGTACAGCATTTTACCTAATGAACTTATTTGTTGAATAGCGTCAATAATGTTATTTGGTCTTTTTAGAATAAAATGAAAGAGGAAGGGAAAAAAACAAGCCTTAACTATTCCCAAAAATCTGTCGCAAATGCTCTTAACGAAATAAAAAGTGTTATGAGCATAAGAAAGGCATAAAAAATGTTCAATGTGCCAAAAACAACGATAATAGATAAAATTAGTAACAAATATAGCAGAAGTGAAAATTGTGGACCACCATCAGTATTATCTGAAGCTGAAGAAAGAAAACAGTGAATACTATGCTTAGGAGAATTGGGTTTTCCAGTTACAAAAAATCAGTTGTTAGACTCAGTAGCCAAATCGGCGTTTGAACTGAAAAGAGAGAAACCCTTTAAAAATGGATACCCAGGTCGAAAATGGTATCAGGGATTTTTTAAAAGACATCCCGAGATATCTAAACCAGTACCGCAGTCCTTAACTACACTACGAGCTGGTATCACTGAGGATGCCATAAAATCCGGGTTTGCATTATTTTGCAGCAAATAATTTTGACGAAATCCTTCAGGACCCACGAGGAATTTATAATCTTGACCAATCGGGCTGTCCTAAAGAGAAATCGGTGCTTGTGAGAAAAGGTTCCAAGAAGGTTCACAGCCGTGTCATGAATGTCGAAATCCTTAACGGGGTGATAGACGTACGAACAAGTATGCGTACTTATGACTCGACGACCTTTTTCGCTTGTGTGTCACCGTTAAGTACACGTACTTTAAAACCTCCGCGCAAATCGTCGGCGATCCAACCGGTTTGAAATCTTGTTCGTAGCTCGTCTCGGCTCGTACGTGTGTCAGCTCTGCGAGCCGCGATTTTCTTTCGCCTGTTCGTGGATGCGCACCCGTGGTGTTTGACGTTTGTATAATTTTTGTTAATTTTGGTTCGCTGAGTCTTTGAAAGAATTTAGTTTTTTGTAATACATCACCATCATGTTTCCCTTCAACAGATCCTAAGCAATTTTGAAATTGCCATCTACGCTCAAACTCTTCAGCAATTGCTATCCATTCTTGTTCTGAACTCGGAAACTGTAACAAAAAAACTTTAAGTCAGTATAATGATACTGCTTTTATTTACAGAGTACCAACTACAACGTGTCTTCACCTGCGACACCTGCAACATCTACTGCTTCATCTGCACATCGTCAACGACAAGCCAATGACGAAATTGCAAATACAATGTCGTTGGTAGGTAAGAAATTATAAAACCCTGATGATGAATATGATGCTATTGGAAAAAATGTCGCAGCTAAACTCCGCAACATGACTACCACTCAACAAGGCATAGCTGAAAAACTCATCAATGATGTAATATTTTTGGGACGGTTTAAAAGATTAACTTTTAATATAACTATACATAGTCCAGGTCTAGTCCAGGTACCCCAAAGCCAGTGATACACATCCTAGCTGTTCCAGTCCAGATGCAAGAAACACAAGAATCTAACTTGGCACAAGACTCGCAAAGTATTACTATTCCGGACACCCTGGTTGAATACTTAAACTTTAATGATAATTAAAAACAAATAAAAATAGTTTGAGGTTACATTTTTCATATGTAAATAGTACACTTATTTGTTGAGCAATAGTGTTAATGTGCCATTGAAAAATAAAGTCTGATTACCAGATTATTTTATTTATAAAATAGGTACATACTACATACCTTGAAATATGTTTTCAGTGCAGAGTAAATTGCGCCACATGTCCCAGGAATTATGTGCCCCAATGACTGTCTTGATATTGCTGACAAATACATTAAATTTTTATATGTTCCATCAGTTATCAAAAATCGTAATGTTCCACTTAAACGTTCATGCGATGATATAGCTTCTCTCATGCAAGTATCCTGTTTAGCTATAATAGGTGTAACTAAGCGCAAAAGTTATTCATACACACGCTCAAGCATTCTGAAATAATTATGGAAATCTTCCTTCTCTTCACGTAACACTCTTACAAAATTCACATGTGATAAACGCTCTCTTTTCGTAAGCCAGTGCTTTACCCATACTTTTCGATTTCGTCTTTTTTTATTAGTTTTTAAAATGTAATATGATATAATTCCTAAGTAACACAAAGCTTCTTCTGTCGACGACATCGCAATACAGTGTAAGCAAGCCTCACGTTTCACCGACGTCGAGCCGAGTAAGTTCGCTATCTTAAAAACCGCGATCTTAAAGTTCGTACGTCTACCACCCCTTTTACAGTTTTGTTGACCATCTGTGCAGATGGTACTTTGCAATCTCCACTTTGCTTGTAACCATGTAAAAAAAGAATTTCATCTAGTATTATTTCAAGAATGCCGAAAGCATGGGATATAGGACGGTCTGAATCGGGATGGATGACGTCAGAGAATATCTTTGAATGTATTACCAACGTTTTCTTCCCCTATATCAAAGAAAATAACATTTCATTACCAATAGTGTTGTATATAGATGGGCGCACATCCCATATTAATTTGCCTTTAACAGATTTTTGCAAATCGTATGACATAATTTCTACTGCATTACTACTGAACAACACCCACAAATTACAACCGCTGGATGTTGATGTTTTTTCCAGTTAAAAATGTTTGGCGTAATATTGTTCGTCAATGGCGGATGAAAAATCAGAGACAAACATTGCAAAGAAAATATATTGCATCTTTGGTAAAACAATGTATTGAACAAGCTACTTTACCTTCAACCATTAAGAGCGCCTTCAGGGCCTGTGTACTGTTTCCCTTTGATGAAATGAGTACTGATTATTCCAAACTAGTTAAACAAGTTTAAAAACCAACTGCGGGTGAAAAACCATATGCTGTTTGTAACATAGAACTAAGAAACCAGAAGCTTGGCGTTAATGTGATATTATCAGATACGCAACTACGCTTTGAAATTGAAGATCCTTTTGATCCCAAATTATTGTAGCAATTTAGGAGTATTTCTCTATATGAGTGGACCGGCGAGAAAAAGTTTTAAGGAATTTTCGAGTTTTGGAAGCCGTTGGGTACTGCAAATGATGTTTTTAACATGAATCATAATTCTACTTTAGAAAATAATTGAGTATGTGTAGAAAACATTTCATGTCAGTCAATAGATATAAATCTAGATAACAGCATGTGGTTAGAAAATAATATTATAGAGGGGAAGAATGTCCGGATGGAACGGTAATATTTGCATGTGACACAGACAGTAATATTTTTACCGAAAAAGAAAACGAAAATATTTTAACGGAACATACAGGGAAAGATGCTGAAACGATTCCAATTATAGAAGATGTAAAAGAAAATGAATTAAGCATTCTTGAATGCCGCTTCAGTCAGACCCCTGTCAAACTAAATACGCAATTTGAAGAAATTAATACTCCAGTAGTCGAAGGTGAGTATAATACTGCTCCTAAAAATATAGACACTACAACGCAAGAACTGACGCCACTTAGGTTAGCTAGAGAAGATACATTTCAAGCAGTAGAAAGCAAAAGTATGACACAGAAATACCCCACGCCATTCAAAAACGCTCTATAGTGGCCCGACAGAAACACGAAAACCATCAAAAGAAAGATTCTCCAGATAACAACAAAATACCTTAACTACTATCCACAGTCGCCATAGGTGACGAGTTTATGGAGTATCACAGAAGAGTACACGAAGATAAGAGGAACTAGAAGAAAAAAAGAAAAGAGAAATCAAGGAAAATTAAAATACTGTCGGACAAAAAGAAAAAAGAAGATAATATAACAATAAACGAAAACAAAATGAATACGAAAGCAAATAATGGTGACGACAAAGATACAAAATCGGAAAATATTTTGAAAAAAAAAGCTACTAATAGTGAACCTAAAGCAACGAGTAGTAAAGGAATAAGAAATTCAAAAAATTCTGAAGAATATCTACGTGGAGATTTTGTTGTTGTTTTTTTATGAAAATGAATATTTTCTAGGATCAGTAGAAAAGGAATACGACGATGGTGTGGAAGTGAAAACAATGACTGTGGGCGGCAGTAATTTGAGGTGGCCTGATAAGGATGGTATCCTGAGATATCCCCGCCTTGACGTTATTCAGCGTATTGCATCACCTAAGTTAATAAATAAGCGCGGCATTTTGAATGTTCCTGAAATATTAGACATCCGAAATAATTCCTAAGTTCTTCAAAAGTTATCCTCAACCTTGTTTTGATTCTTTAGAGTTATTTTTGTGTGCGATGTTGATACATTTGTGATTATTTATATTCAGTATATTCTAATGTCGAAATAAATATTCAAGTTATAAAAGACAGTGTCCTTTGCCTACATGTTCTTGCTATGTTATAAAACCTATAACAGGAGTGGAGAACGGAAGTAGGTGCATTTTAGCATTGGAGCATATTGTATCCTTTCTACATATTTCTGGCCAAAAGACAAAATATTAAATGATACATTACTATTTAAAAAGTTCAGGTGAATGATAGGCGATGTTTTGACATAAATTACTTATTCTACATTTTTTAAAATTACGATTAAACAAACGGTGGCTTTAGATGGTCGGTACTAGGTACAATTACGTTATACTGATTTTACGATGCTTATCTTGCCTTTTTCCCAGAAAATGCTTGTTATATCTGTCAGTTTTAAAAATAATGATTTTGATGTTTATATTTTTGAAAAACTGATGGTTGCCAAGTCAACTTTGATTCCCATTAAAAAAAGTTTATATAATTACTCAAAAACCGTACCACGTAGAAAAATTCTAAGCACAGCACTGAATTCGGCATTTCACTATATATGTACGTTGACAAAACTTATAAGTGCAATAGTATTAAGCGAGGTATAAGACCTTGAAAAAAGTGTAGATATATCGACGTTTGGCTATTAGTCGAAAACAAAAGAAGGTACTAAATTTTCGGTTTTACCATGAAATCTAGGTCAACAAAATAGTATGTGAATGTAAAAACTGCAAACTTCTATCTTTGATAATAACAAAAATATCTTTAAAGAACAACTAAAACAACGAAATGGGGCACATGGGACATTATAAAGTAAAATTGTAGGCATTTGCTTTATTTTAATTTTCGAAGAACGAGAAAATATATTGAGAATTTATTGTCCATGATATAACAGTTACTTCCATAATTAGGTCAGATAAGATAGTTTCTCGGCGGACGCCTCTCATTTCGCAAAAATAGTTTCGGGACGCGAAATACACAATCTTTTTGTGCTGCCGTTATAAATTCACTAGGGTTAATGGATTTAGAAATATTTAAAGATCCAAAACCCTATTGCTTGAAGAGCAAATAGTAACTATGGTCTACTTATTCTACTACAACGGGGAAGACAGACGAAAAAACACATAAAATTTTATTTCTCTTGCACTTTTATCTTAACGATACTAATATTGTGTTTTTAAATTTATGTAAACACTGAATCATTGAAAATTAACAGGGCTATGCAACCCAAATTACACATAATGGGAAAATGTTTTTAAAATGACAATATAAATAATTCTTCAAAAGGTTGCTATGCTTAATTAGTTTTTGAAATACAAAACTGTAAATCTGACTTAAGCATTGTTTTATTGTCAAAAAATAAAACGTTAGTTTACTACCATGGGTAAACGGTTAGGTCAGCACGACTCTACTGTAGAAACAAGAGGGATGGTCATAAGCATGGTAGAGCAGGGCCTTTCTTATAGTAAAATAAGCCGGAGCGTGGATCTTTCGGTAATCTTACTTTTTTTTACTTATTGGATATTGTTGTTCACAATAATCTTTTAGGGAACTCAAGTTGCACGATGGGTTCAAAGACACATGTTAGATGGACGTAGACCTCTTACAACTGTTAGACCTGGCAAAAGACGCAAAACAACTGTACAGGAAGATGAAGAAATTACGGTAGCAGCAACTAGAAATCCCTTTACTACGAGAAGAAACCAGTGTTCAGCTTTCTCTCTCTACAATACGCCGTTGTTTACATTCATCCGAAATACACCATAGACGCCCAGCAAGGAAACCATTGCTCACCAACGCGCAAGCTGAGGCCCGTTTGAACTTTTGTAGGGAAAATTTTAATAGAGATTGGTCCAATGTAATATTTACTGACGAAAAAACCTTTTACTCTACACAAGACAGCCCTGTGCACTTATGGCGTCCAAACAATACCCGGTATAACACATTGAACGTTAGGGCTGTTAGAAAAAGTGGGAGAGTTCATTTAGGATTTTGGGGATGAATGTCTGCTGCTGGTCCAGGGGAATTAGAAATGGTTTCACCAGCTTCTTTTCGATCACAAAGATACATCGAGGTTCTCGAAAACGTTATGTTACCATCAGTACGTGCATTGTATCCAGAACAAGAAATGGAAACAATTGTTTTAGTACAAGACAACAGCCCAGTGCATACAGATCGTATTATAGCAGAATTGTTAGAAGACCATCCTGAAATATAAGTTCTGCCATGGGCCGCAAACTCGCCGGATTTAAACCCCATAGAACACCTTTGGGCAAAAATGGTTAGTTAATGGGAAGGACGCATGCAAGAAGCTGTTGTTCTGCGAAATCAAGCAGAATTATTCAACCACACTAAAGCTGTTTAGGAATTAATACGAGAAACCAATTTTTATTCAAATCTTGTAGCTTCTATGCGCAACAGATTGCTAGAAGTCATAGAAAGGAACGGCTTTTATACCCACTATTGACATGTTGTGATATTTTTGTTAAATTCTTTAATTTTGTTATGGCTTTGAAAATATTTATTATTTTTCTAAAAATACGGTATTTTATTACTTTATTTAGTTTTACTATTTAGCCAAATATTCTAGCTTCTCGGCTATCGCTAAATTATTACTCTTTTGAGGTCGTGGATTATGCTCTATCTTTTATTATTATCTATAACCCTGGTGATAAACAAGGATGAAATGATCACGTAACATGAAAATTGCAATAAACTACTACAACATTTAGTAACATCGACTCTGTATAGACCGTTCTAAAAACGTAAATTAGCTCCTGTAATGTTGGTTGCATAGCCCTGTTCATTTTCAATGATTCAGTGTTTAAGTACTAGTAGTTCTACTTGTATTATATTTCAATCATTTTACATTTAATCCTGATGAAAAAATATTGACTAAAACAAACAGAATTTTAAAAATTATTATTAATTTTATTAAATAAAAAGCTTACCTCAAGTAGGATTTAAACCTGCGACCTGTACTTTGCTGGAGTACCGCGCTAACCAACTGTTCTATGGAGATACAGTCTTTATGTATGTAGAACTGATGTAAATTCTAAATATAATGAGATTACAAAGAAATCCTACTCCAGGTAAATTTTTTATGTATGTATTTAATAAAATTAATAATAATTTTCAATTACATCTTTAAGTTTGAACTTATTCGTTCATAACAAAACTTATAACAATTTAAATGGAATTTTAAATTAACAGTTCCGTCCAAGTTCTATACCCAAATTAATCTAACCGTTTACTATAATTCGACAAAGCGTACCAAAGCCGTTCTTGCTGCTTTAATTAAACATAATTACATATTGATATCAATTTTTTTAATCTTCTATTTTTGGTCATCAGTTTGAGTTGATCAATACTAGGCTTTATAAACTTATTTAACTAGTGGAATCCATTTTAACATAAATCTTAGAGCTACTGTGTTAATGCAAGCTCTAATATTTCAGTACTTGGCTTTCCACTGTTGCTCAAGACGATTTTCATTATACATTCACTTTTTATTTTGTAGTCTAACAGATCAATTGTTTTATAATTAACCTTGGGAAAAGATATTTGTCATTTTGAGTTTGAGAAGACAGATTCTCATAATTTTTAAAGTCCCCCAAATTCATTCGCATTACTTTGTAGGAACGTGGAGGTTGGTTTTCTATAAATGAGAACAGAGTGACCTGGAACGGAGAATTTTACAGCTATACTCCATACATTATCACTTTGACAAGAAAATTGTGTGAAAGCAATCGATTTTATGGCGTTACGGAGTTCAGAGTAATACAGCTGTCTCTCAGTAGGATTAAATCCTGTATGTCCGTATAATCGTCAGATACATTTGACTAAATTTTACAAACCGTGGTTTTTCTATCAATAACATAACTTCCGCAATATACTTGTTTATTCAAGTACGCCCTTAAGATTCGTTTCGAACTCAACAACTTTTCATCTTCATTCTCTGTATCAATTTTCCTAATGCTCCGGCAAGTTTTCTTTTCAATTATGTGTGTTTCATATTCCTGTCGCGATACATTATCAATTTCCTGATGATAACTATCTTGCCATTTTACCAAATCGCGGAAACTACAGCGACCCTTGCTAATTTTTGAAAGGAAAGGTTAATCTCGCGAAAATAAGAAAGTTTGATGGGTATTTGTTCTTTCTCTGCCATAGCATTCTGATAAAAATCACACAGCTTGGCGACACTGGGACTGGAGTTTAAGTGATTTCTTAATGTATCTGCTTGGCAATAGTGGCTTTACATTTTCGGATAAAGATTTAGCCTTCTACTGATTGTATTATTTTTTCACGTAATTTATATTTCGTGCGCTTTTCTTATATTACACCTCCACTTGGATCATTCCATTCGCCTGAAAATAAAATTGGCGAATATTTTGATTTTTGGAATTCTCTTAATTTTATTACGTTTTCTCGTTGGTTAAAATCTTATTGCATATGAAAACTCAAAAAGTCTGTTTTCTTCTGCTCTCCGTTTGTAGTAGCTGTGACATAAGCTGATGCGAACTTAGTCACTAACTTTCTTTCCACTTTCTTGTATTTCATACAATCCATAAGATTGATAATCTTCTTTGCAGGCACTTGTTCATCCCTTAAAGTTATGTATGCTTCGACTCTATTTCTTCTACTTTTTCAGATATTTTTCGCTCACTTGGATGCATCTCGTCTACTCTTTCCTCACAATTTAAACTATTCGTTTTGACTCTCCACGATATCGACTTCTTAGTTTATTTCCTGCATTTTTACAGTAATTTCTATTCCAGCTAAACCGTGTGTTTCTTTGTTTTAAAATATCATTTAGCGTTACGCTTCAATTGCAACACATCAAAGAGATCTCGTGGCCAGAAAAGTTAATAAACCTAACCTCAAAAATTAAATTTTAAGGGCTACTACTAATAATGTATATGCAGCTTTAGACAAATTAAATATAGAAAATTTACATAAAATGTAGATAAGCAACCCATTAACTAGTGATCTTATGATCTTAGCGTTTAGTTTAGACACAATTCGTGTTGATTACAAACACATTGATTATAAATGACTATATTGGAGATGCTTCATATCATGCAAACCAAAAGTGACTAAAAATATTCATGGCACTAGAGAAAAATATTCAGTACTATTTTGATGTATTCACAAATGCCGATCCTAGTGAAATTTACATGTTTACATACTCGAGAATATCTGTAAAGAAAAAAAATTAATCAATCGCTCATTTGGGGTGGAAATCTGGGCAAGATCCGGGTCCTAGCCATCAACTGAAAATCGATTAAGAAAGAACGTTAGATTTATTGCATACAACCATAAATGAATTGTAATAAAAGGAGAGAGAGGAGAGAGGGAGAGAGGGAGAGAGGAGAGAGAGAGAGGAGAGAGGGAGAGGGAGAGAGGGAGAGAGGAGAGAGGGAGAGAGGGAGAGGAGAGGAGAGAGGAGAGAGGGAGAGAGGGAGAGAGGGAGAGAGGAGAGAGGGAGAGAGAGAGAGAGGAGAGAGGAGAGAGGGAGAGGAGAGAGGGAGGAGGGAGAGAGGAGAGAGGAGGGAGAGGAGGGAGAGAGGGAGAGGAGGAGAGAGAGGAGAGAGGGAGAGGAGGGAGAGAGGAGAGAGGGAGAGAGGGAGAGAGGAGAGAGGGAGAGAGGAGAGAGGAGAGAGGAGAGGAGAGAGGAGAGAGGAGAGAGGGAGAGGAGAGAGGGAGAGAGGGAGAGAGGAAGAGAGGGAGAGAGGGAGAGAGGGATATAAAACTTCATTCGTTTAACCCTTTTTACGATTATTTCGTAAAATTGAATTTTATGATCGGCATTTTCAGTCCCCCCCCCCCATGGAAAACTATACAGAATGATTAACTTACGCGGAATGTAATTTTTCTCAATTTTGTTCAAATGCAACACCCTGTATATTTTTTCACATTTCGATTCCCCCTGAAAAGTAGTTACTAATTGATAATATGTTTCATAGCCATAAGACGGGCCCTTCTTGAGATATTGACGCTTTATTTGAAAATATTGACATTGAACAAACAAAACAAAATTCAGAGCAAATAAGAAAATACGAATGGCAAATCAATTCTTCAACTGATAGGAAAACTTAATTAATAACTAAACAATAAAATCATTCTCTACACTTAAAAATAAGTTGAACACGTAAACATAAACGAATAAAACCATAAATTCAAATTAAATGTTGAAAATTCTGGACACGTGGATTAGTATATGAATAGTGATGATAGTTATGTTGTATTAATATTGTCATTAATGCCTCATACGTAAATACAATGTTATTAACAAAATTGGGTTCTTCATTGACTTTAGTAGTTACCCATGGCAGAAAGATTCACGATTTTGAAAATCTATTACACTTAAAGCTTGATGTTGCTCGATATGATAAGGATGCAAATTGTTTTTTTTAATAAAGCTATGAACTATATTTCTATTTAGGCCTAGGTGTGTACTTAGCACTCTGGTACTAATTTGCGGATTTTCTATAAGAGATGCCACAACTTGAAGCTCAATTTATTCGGTAGGGGCTTGTTTTTGCGCGCTTGGAATAACACACGCTTCCACAATTTATAAACCTCTCACCTACATTCATAAACGATTCTTTCCGGGGCTGTCTTCTCTCTGGGTATCGTTTACAGTGCAAACGGGTAGCCAGCAAAGCATTTCTTTGAGCTTCGCCCTAAATAAAGATCATATAGACAATTTCTTCTTTGGAAAAATTCATTTTATACGAAAATTGACAAAACGAAGAAGGGTCCGTCTTATGGCTATGAAACCTATTATCAATTAGTATCTACTTTTCACGGAGAATCGAAATGTGAAAAAATATACTGGGTGTTGCGTTTGAAAAAATTGGGAAAAATTACATTTCGCGTAATTTAATCATTCTGTATAGTTTTACATGTTTCCGAAAAATTTCCCAGTTCATTTGTTAGTAGACTATTATTAATAGTCGATGGTATAAACAGATTTACAAAATGGTGGTGACAACGCTCGCATCGTGGTTCCAAAGTTAACTCTATTTTGGTACTATAGTGACGATATATGCAGAACGGTTAGTGATACAGATACAAATTTCTATACTTTTATTTTAAATGTAACCGGGAATCCAAAAATGCAAAAATATACAGGGTGTTCCATTAAAAAAAACACAGGTTTGAGTTGGCTTATTTTTGTCAATTAGCCTGTATATACCTAAATATTGTTAGCATGTAGGTCCAATGATCTTGTATTACCACACCAAAATTGGTTTTGATATATCTAATAGTTAAGAAGCAATCCTCCGTCCACGCAGTAGACCTGTATATATATTATAATATATATATATATATATATATATATATATATATATATATATATATATATATATATATATATATATATATATATATATATATATATATATATATATATATATATATATATATATATATATATATATACTATATACTATTGCAGTTGCAAGAATAACAGGACCGTGTTATGAGGATTGTAATTCTAGAAGGCTATGCAAAATATTCCGAGAGCGTCATTTCTGCATATTAGGGATTTTCACGTGACGTCACGTGTGACCTTGCCTGATGTTGGACAACTTTAACATACGTTTTTATGGGATTTGATTGATTATCATAAAAAAAAACAAGTTGATCAAATTATCAAAGCAAAGCAACGACTTATTTTTATTACAAAATTTTAACACCAACATAACGAAATTAATAGTAGACATACCAGAACAATTTAGAATAAGTGTTCAAACACACCACCATTTTGTTGCAGGCACAGATGAATGTGTTCTGTAACTGAACGTTGAACGTCAATTAACATGTCGTGGGTCGCTTGGCGAAAAGCATCACGAGTTCTCTCTTTCATATCTTCGCTAGTAGTTAGAGGAATTTGGTAAACGATGTCCTTTACACAGCCCCAAAGGAAAAAATCTAGTAGATAGGTCTAGCCACCTAACAGACCAGTTCTGTGGACCACCTCGTGCAATCCAGCTACCAGGAATCCAATATTTCAAAAAATTCGAACATTCAGCTTCGAATGTCGAGGTATACCATCATGTTGGTACTACAATCTAGGGACAAAATTTTCAGAAAAATGTTGCACTGAATCGTTCAATTAATGTTCAAGAAAGTGGAGATAGATTTGACCATTAAGATAGTTCTCAAAAAAATGTAGGTCAACAACTTGTGTCGTGACAATTCCACCCCACACGTTTATTTACAACTGATGTTGATGATCACGTGCTATCAGGAATTCGATAGCGTAATGATGGAAATTTCGCTGAATGGGGAGGCCTCGGTTACTAAAAGTCGTTTCATCGGTCAAAAGGGAAGAGTTCAGAAAATCTGGTTCGGCATTCAATTTATTATTAATCCACTCACAAAATTGCCCCAGGATTTCTAAATTTTGGAGAAAAAGTTTCTGGTGTGTTTGACTATGGTATTGATGGAATTTATTACTTTTCAAAGTACGGTGTATAGATGTATGACTTGCATTAACAATTTGTTGAGAAATTTTTGTAGTGGACTGGTGAGGATCTCCAACCACTGCAGCAATAAGCATTAATGTGTTTCACACATTGGTTACATGTCTTGCACGCACACGTTTTGTATAATTAGCGCTTCCTGTTGTTTCAAACCCCCTTGAGTCTTTCGAAGCTAACTTCAGGTGGGTCAGGATACTTCGTAGTATAGCCTCGGAATGCAAGATGACAGTTTCAATCACATTCTCCTAATACATAGATCATATTTTCTCTAGAAAGATTCATTCTAATGCACAAAACAGTGAACTTATGCAGCACAATACATAAATGCTAATTTACTGCGAATTAATATGACAGATAATTGTTTTCGTTTTTGGAGTTGCTTTCACAGTCCTCTAAAGAAATATAATTCGCATAAAACTGCAATAATTAAAGAGTGTTAACTTTAGGTATAGAAAACCCAATATAAAATCGAAAGAGAATCTATTTCGCTATATGAATTAGTTACAAAATATAGGGTGTTCTATTTAAAAAGATTGAGTTATGACCAATAGTAATACTAAGTTATTGTACCACCGTATTAATGACATGACATGACAGTAGATGATCTTGACAAACGCTTAACAAAATATTTTTGATTAATCTGTCACAATGCGCTGATTTTATTCGTTGTGTTTGTTTACGTCATATTTTTCTTAAAAAGTTGAATAACTCTGTAACCACTGATCCTAATTTAAAAAAAACAAAGCATTACCAGATAGGCAATTGATGACAGAATGAGAATATTTATAAATATACAGGGTGTTCAATTAAACACATTTAAATTGGATACTGGTATCCGAAAATTCAACACTGCAGAATTGTAGATATTTTTAGGTTACGGAGAAGAAGCTATTACACAACCCTCATATTTAAATATTTTCTCTATCTAAGATAGTTACGGGGCAACATAAGAAGTACGCACTAATTTTACACCTTGTATATGAATATATGCAGGGTTGCTCATTAGTGCGTCAAAGTGCGATATCTGAGTAAATATGAGTTTTGCGTATTTCAATATTCTTTTCCAATATACGTGTTGCACCATAAAAGTGTGGTAGTAACAAATTAAGTTTAATATATATATATATATATATATATATATATATATATATATATATATATATATATATATATATATATATATATATATATATATATATATATATATATATATATATATATCATACATACATACATATACATACATACATACCCACGAGCTCTACTTTCCTAGAGTAGGGCTATTCCAACTGAGCTATCGAGGAGGTACGCCAATGTGTATGAAAAGTATAATACAGCGTAACTAGGGAGGTACATACAGTTTAAGTTTAAATCGAGTGTGAATTGCCTTCTCGATATCTCAGTTCGAGGAGCCCTACTATAGCAAAGTAGTGGTTGTGGGTTCAAGTCCCACTCGAGTTAGTTTTTCTATTATTATTAGTTTGAACAAAAAACATTAGTAGTGTACGATGTGCCCCGACTTCGTTGTTTTTTGAAGATATCCTTGTTATTATCAAAGATTTTGCAGTCTTTATATTCATTACTCTGCTGACTTGGATTTCATGGCAAAATCGAAAATGTAGTATCTTATTTTGTTTTCGACTTATAACCAACGTCGATATTTCTACACTTTTTTCAAGGTATTACACCTCGCCTAATATTATTATACTTATATATTTCATCAACGGTACTTATATATCACAAAGTGCTGAATTTAGTGCTGTGCTTTACATTGTTGTAGGGGGATTGAGTAATAACCTAAACTTACATTTTTTAAACTGGGGACCATAGTTGGCTTGCAACCATCAGCTGCAGTTCTTTGTTAGCTTTTCAAAAATATAAACATTGAGCTATTTATTTTTAAAGCTGACAGATATAACAAAGATTTTCTGGAAAAAAGGAACGATAAACATTGTTAAATCAGTATGCCATAGAAACGAACAACAAGAACAATAACAAAACACCAAGATATACTTTTACATAAATTGCTCAAACTAATCGCCATTTTGTCTCACAATTGTAGCAATGGCTCTAACTGCATTTAGTAAGACATTTCGTAAGGTGCAACCTTACGAAATGTCTTTTCTTGAATGGTATTATGACGGTTTTGATAAATTATGCTTTTCAGAAAACCCCATAGGAAAATATCCGGTATTGACCAGATGTGGAGATCGTGGCAGCCATAAAACCAAACCGAATGTTGCAACCTAACGATTTGAGAAACAATTTTTTAAGTAATTCTTCACTGCCAAAGCATTATGTGCTGGGACACCGTCTTGCTGTAAAAAAATATTTGGAAGATGTTTTTCAGGAATGTCTGCCAACAATTCTGGCAGCAGTCGGTTCAGTATCTCTCTATAACGCTCAGCATTATGCTTTCCTTCGAAAATATGGAATACTATTCTATCCCCAAGTGTAAAACGGGATAAATTAAACACAAATCAACCTTGTGTTTGCCGAGCAAACGTTGGATGAACGTTTTCATTTGACCACTGGCGAGTATTATGTCTGTTGAATATTCCTGTGCTACTTATGTGCGAGGTTGTTTTGTAAGCTTGAAAACCTTACTTTATTTGGCTGATGCAGTTCACGATAGCTACAATAAGCGAAATTATTTATAATTTAATATGCTAACACTGGCGAAATTTGAAAATACCTGCTAAAATATAATTGAGAAGCTTCAGCTGTATTTTCTCTACTTTCTATAAATTCCTTCATCTTATATTTTTTCGTAGCTCCACATATTTCCCCGTTATAATTACAGCAATAATAAATTTGCAACAATATTAAATTCACGGCAATATGTTCACAAAATACTTTGAACGTCAGGTTGAATTAGTTTGCAGCATAAATGAACAATAATTTATTGAAAGGATTTCATTTCAAACAATTGTTTATGTTGAAATTGTTCCGTTTCTGTGGTATACAGATTTTACGATGCTTATCTTCCCTTTTTCCCAGGAAATCCTTATCTATCAGTTTTAAAAATAAATATCTCGATGTTTATATTTATAAAAAGCTAAGAAAAAACTGCAGCTGATGATTGCCAAGTCAACTATGATTTCCATTTAAAAAAGTGCAAGTTGATATTATTACTCAAAAACTGCACCCCCTAGATAAATTCTGAGCAAGCCACTGAATTCGGAATTTTGCAATATATAAGTACTGATTAAATATATCAGAATAATAGTATTAAGCGACGTATAACACCTTGTAAAAAGAGTTGAACAATCTACGTTTGGCTATAAGTCGAAAACAATAGAAGATACTAAATTTGATAACAAGAAATGTATCTTCAAAAAACAACTAAAACAACGAAATCGGGACACACGGCACATATCGATCTACCAAAGTGAGGTTGCAGATGGGGTTGGAACATCTAAAGAGTATACGCTTTGAGAACATCTATGCATGCTGCAAATCCTTATACGAATCCAAACACCAATACTTACAAAATTTACTAACCCCTTTAAAAGAGATTGGGTATTTTGAATATAGTGATAGTTGTGATTCCCATGAGTCCCATGATTTTTGATTATGTAGCATGCCACAAACAGTATGAAGTTAGAGACTATTTCTGTTTTACACGATATCAGAATAGCGATTGCTGTGCCAAACGTATTCATCTACTTCAAAAGAACCTATCCGTTACAATGCAAATTTGCTGGTACAGTTTCAACAAAATCACACTAACCTTGAGTATCTGTAGGATGATTATGGAATTGTGGATATGTCAATTTAAGGACTTGTGTTTTACTTTGCTGACACGACAAATTCGAATTCGTAAGTGATAAAGAAGTGAAGCTAAGTCAGATCGTTTTCGGAAGGGATTTGACTGTTACATATTACATTTCATTATAAACACTATAAACTAAGTGTAGATATGCAGTAATAATGGAGGAGCGCTTAGTTGCTTGTTCGGAAAGGTGTGCAATAAAAATATGGTAGCTTAAAAGAAGATACTGTACTTATAGAACGTCCAATTAAAGCACTCTTAAAAACTTTAGCACAACTATTAAAACAATTGATTACTACAAGGATGCTCCCCTCATCAAAGGTGAATTCTTCAAACCAGAATTCAGAGAACCTACTGCACATGAAAGTGAAATATTTCTACGCCATAGGCCTAAATCCTCTGGAATACAAAAAGCACAACGAATTTTTGTCCCTGAAGCCACCTTAAGCTTTTAGGAAGAAAATGTAATTGTAGCTTTCACACATGAGCATCAGGTTAACATTCCTATTTTACATCAATTGAACTGTTAGTTGGTGGATCTCAACTGGATTTTGAAGAGTACCTCAGTCAGTACGAAGGTTTAGTGAAATATTAGGTCAAAAGCATATTTAGAAATCCGGAAGGCAAGTATCACTTGATATACTATGTACGAGACGAAATTTTTCATTAGCGATGCCATGAAACAAGATGATGATCTCTAATATGGGAATTTCCTGACCTGTAAGGAAAGAGTTTCCCTCCCAACTGGTGCAGATGACAAGTATATATTTTTTTGTAAGAAAGTACTCTATTGCATTGTTAGTGGGGTTCAATCAAATCTTCACCTTCACATAGATGGCAAAAAAATTTTACTATTATGCCAGAATTTCTGCGATTATCATCGCATAATTTAAACGTGTATTTTCCTATTTAATTTTATATAAGTTTATACGTTTCGATAACAATCATAGCTATAGTCCTCTGTAAATGGTGATATCATGAATAAATACTTGGAAATTTATGAAATATAAAAAAGATGAAAACACAAATATAAGCTTACTATTAATATAACAGTTTGATAAACATATAAAGTCAACTATGGAATTTATTTACTAAAGAATAACTAGATCCTTAATAAATTAAATACTATTACACTGCCTTAAAGATGGCAAATCAGTAAAAAATGTTGTAATCAAAGAATAAATCTAACAAGATTTAATAAAATTATGCTGAAAGTGTAATTTTTAATTTGGAACTGATAACCCAATTAAAGATCTAGTCAAATTTAACAAAAAAATTGATTTTAGTTAATAATTTGAATTGGTATTGTACAGTGGAAAACACATTGCAGTACGTTTAATATGATTCCAATGTTAACTACATATGTTAAATTATTATAGTGCCGTGGTAACTTAACATGTTTAATTAGTAAAGTGTTTAGTTCAGGTCTAGGAAGAAAATCCTAGACATACCAAAAACTAAAATTAAGGCGTACCATTGTGTTTTTTGTTAGTAGTATCAGATTAAATGTCGTGGACTGATCTGAGATTATTTAAAGCATGCTCAGCTACAGCAGATTTCTGTGGTTGACCTGATCTGCAAAATCTCATATATTCTTTATGCCTTGTATCAAAGCTAAGTTTTGTGGTTCCAATGCATGTCTTTAATCTTACTTGTAGGTTTGAAAATAGTCCTAATGCCATAAATAATTAGGATTTTTTTAATTCTATGTGTTAGCTATAAAAGAAAGAAAACATTAAACGGTAGTTTTTCTTTATCGTTAGCTTTAGCAGGTATAATTAATGTCTTTAAATGAATATCTATTAGATTGTAAAGATTTCATTAAATATTTATCTTCATCTTTCAAAAATTGGGGATCACAAATTCGTTTAGATCGCTACACCAAAGACTTAATTACACTAATTTTTGGCGTGGGTGTCGGTTTGTTAACTTATGAAGGTATCATCTGGTGTGTGTTAGATCCGTTTGTTTGTAATCTAGATATCTATACCAAACTAAAGGCTTTTAGGTGCATTTTAATATTGAAAATTTTACCATGTAAAAATTAGCTACTACAGTAATAAGTGGGCTACTCGTTGGTACGCCATTTAGCTGCTCTAAGAATTTATTATTACACTGAAAATAAATCGTTGACAGTGCCGAAAGACCGTTGTATGTATGCTTTATAAAAATATCATCAATCTATTCAATAGTTTCACTTAAAGGAAGTTTTGTAAAAAGGGAAAGAACATCAAAACTGACCATTATATCACAAATATTTGAAATTAGAGTCACGAAAATTCTTGGATTTTTCGGAATCCCAATAATGACTATTAAATTCACGTTTTCTGGGCGAGAGGTAAGTCTTCGGTATAACACGTACTACACAAAGTTGCCCTAAAATTTTATGAAGAATCCAAAGTGTACTAATTTAAGTGGGCTTCAAGTGATTGTGTTATTCCATTTTGGTATACTTCTATCGGAAGTTTAAACAATCAGCAGAAAATGTCAATAGATGGAACTTGCTTATGGGTAGTACAGGTTCTGAACACTATTTGTGCAAAATATTTCTGGAACATCTGTTCAGATAGTAATGCTTTTTAAATTGTAACATTTCCGAGACTGGGAATTGGAATCATTCAAAAATACTTAAAGGTGGGTATAGGAAATGCTTATGAAACTTGACATAAAATTCAGAGATTTCAGAATCTCTCAAACAGTATATAAGGTATTTTAGTAAAAATAACAAAATTATGACAAACTCCCGGTTGAATCGAAAGTTCAGTAAAATCGAAAATATTTTAGCTGAATCGCCTGAAGTCAGGTGAACAAAGTTCCAAAATTTCAAAACTATATGTTTATTAATACGCCATAAACGTCTAATGGGAGCTGGGGCCGTAGATACCCTGTATAAAAACTGGTATGGGTACAAAATTTAAAGCACATGTAACAGATAGCTTCAGAAATAACGTAAAATACATTGGATTCGGTTAATACTAAAATACCAGATTCTCTAGTAAGATAGTGTGGAACATCAAAATCTGAATAAACAGAAAACTTAATTTGAGTCGGGGCTCGTAGTTGTGCTAAGACGCGACCCGAAAAACGGAAATTAGGAAACGTGCACTTTGAAGAACGGGAATAACATCTGTCGAAAGTCACTGTTTGAGAACTACTATACGATTGTATAAGTAATCGGATTTGGACAATTTGGATAATGGAGTATGTAACTATATATTAAAAGACTACTTTGATTTATAATTTCTAAATGACGTTAATTGTAAATTGTTCGTAAATTTTTTATTAATGAAAATAATGGGTAATACACAAAAAAAACCTGCAAATGGTATTTAAATCACACGTTTTATCCTACTAAAAAATTCATTACATAAAAGGTTTTATATTTAGCTCGTTTTCGAATATTGTACAAATGCTAACCTCATTGGTGAGTTTATCACCACAATAGTAACCAAAATTAGCATTCAACAAAGGTATCGTGCGGGTGTATATTGACAAAAAATCTATATATATTTATATATATATATATATATATATATATATATATATATATATATATATATCAATTACATTAAAATAGTTATCTATTAGAAGTAAGTAAGTCTTTTTTTAACCGAAAATATTGTGCAGTTATTTTCAATTCTAGAAAGACAATTCGTATGTACCAGATAATAAATTATTTTATTCCCATTATGCAATTACAAGACAGTAACAAAACTGTGCTGCAATTCTGTGCATGCATATCGTAAAATCGTTATATCGTAACATCCATAAGTTCCGATTGATCGTAGGTAAATTTTTACAGATCGGGAATAAATGCGATGCTAAATACGTAACTGTAAGTACCCTACTTCCGATCCACCCTTGAGATTTAACTTACTACGTATCTAACTTCACGCTTGTAGGAGAATTTGAGGTTAGTGTACACGTTCCTTTCAAAAATTGGACGTATTCGTTCGAAAATGAGGTAAGTACTACTAAATAGTTTTGTTATTATGTGTAAGTGCAACAAGTGTTCTTAAAAACGTATTTGTAGTTAAAATACTTAGGAAACATTTAATAATTATGAAAAAACTTTAGTAAAGAATAACTGATTTAAATTATTACTTTATCTGCCTTTAATGCTTCATGTGTACATTTCTTAAACATTTTAAGTAGGAAGTAAATATTTTTACATATTTCAACTTTGATTGTATTTTTGGATTGGATTTTTTCTTATGGGGCTATATTAAAGAAGTTGTCTACAGGACACCACCTAGAACAGTAGATGACATGAAAGGCAGGATCCGTGCCGCCGTGGAAACTGTTCGTCCCGATACCTTTGAGCGAACAAAAATATATTTTGTTAGAAGGCTTCAAATGTGTATGGACCAAAACGGGCGAATTTTTGAACATTTACTGTAGTTTATTTTTTACTTATTTACGTTACTTTATTTATTTAGTTATTTATTTATTGTAATATCTTCGACCAATTAGACTTGTGAACTCAACTTGATGCAATTGTACATAATGTAAAATTCGTTTTTTTTAATGTTTTGCTGAACTGTTATTCTTCTATTTAACTCATAAATCTTGCTCAGATCTTGTTGAATTGAGTATAGGTACATTAGCTAAACTTGTCATTACTCTCACTTTATTTTAGATCACTTAGATGGCGTCTGTCGCTCCATATTTTCCATAACTTGTTGTTCCTGTACTTTCAAATCGTTCCTTCGACTTTTGAATGTGTTTAGTTATACCTAGATTAAGATTTTTGCCGTCGTATAATCTTGAGAATTATTGAATAAATTATTTTTATTCCTATTTCCTTACGCAATAATAAAGCGCAACTTACTAATTTATTTTTAGAATAAATTATTTACTAGGTAGAATAGGAAAAAAATCAACTTAAATATTCAAGATGCTAGAAAATGCTTCAATTGGAAATTAGAAAATGCTTATAATTAGTGGTCCGTTCACGGGGCTTTACTCAAAAATTATTTCCATAGACTACTTGATACCTTTCCTTACAGAAATTCTGATCATTCTCAATAAATGTAAAATTTCTCCTAAAATATTAACTTTAGGTATAGGGAATGCATATATCGTTTTAAAGAGAATTCTTTCCTGGTTCTAAACAATTCACAAAAAATATAGCACCCCATTTAAAAAAAAAGAGTCTTCCTGAATTTTCAATTGACAAGTTCGACAGCTATTTTTTATAGTTAAACCTAATAAAAACCGGAATTAAATTAGTTTGCAATGTAGCGCAATTGTTCGGTAACAGGACGCTGAAAGAAAAAACATCCTGTAGTGTAGCGTTAATTAATTATTAATATTTAGTAAACCTCTGCAACGCTCAAAATTTCTAACAATTTCGATTAACTCTGGAACTATTGTTCGTAGGCGTCATAAATGGTGTACAAAGGCCCTTTAATTTTTAACGGTGAATGTAAATCCGCAATAAAAATGTAGGGGTTCCATTTAAAAAAACGAAGTACAGTTCTGTAGGGCCCCTAAAGCGGGACCTCTAAAAGTTGTAAATAATTTTATCCGATGCAGCTCAGAAAATGAATGGCAATTACTTATTAACTTTTTTTTTAATTCCTAACAATAAGGGAATTATCGAAGAAAGCCACAAATTTCAGCTTCTAAAACTCATTATAAATTCAAAATTAAAGATAGCTTTATGTTTGCGGATAAAGTAAATTGTTACACCTTACCAGATAATCATTGTATTGTATATTTGATGTAAAATCATTATTTACCAACAATCTCTGCAGAATTGACAATTAACATTTTGGAAAAAAAATTTCCTTTAATAGAACAAGTGTGCCCCATCTCAAAACAGGATTTTATAAATATTATTAAGTGTCTTTTTCTTCATGCGTATTTTGTCTACAACAATACAGTGTACTCTCAAATCTATAGTTGCCCAATGGGAGGTACAACCTCCCCATTCATTGCGGATATTGTTATGAATTATATCATTTACTTTGTCAGTGAACGAGTAGACTTTCAATTTCCATTTATTTAACAATACGTGGATGATTTGCTTTGCGCGGTACCACAAGATAAAGTGGATTATACGTTAAACGTTTTTAATTCGTACAATAACAGGTTGATATTTACAGTGGAAAAGGAGGGCAACTTCAGTGTCCCTTTTCTAGATACTCTTGTCATAAGAAACAACAATAACATTATATTAGATTGGTATCGTAAAGAAACGAGTTCGGGACGGTATATTCCGTTTTCGTCGCAATATCTTTACAAATAAAAAATAAATGCCATTTTTGCTCTAATTAACAAAATTTGCCACTGGTCCTTACGTAAAAAGAACTATAAGATTCTGTACAATATTCTTTTAGAAAATGGATACCCTTCCACTTTATTGAAAAATTTAATTTTCAATGGCAGGGAACAGAACGATTACGCAGTTCGAAGTGATAACACTAATGACACCAAGGATAATAACTTAAGGACAAATCAAATTATCTACAGAAAAATGTCCTATATACCGCATTAACTCTCGCTATTTCCAAACCTTTGCGGACCATAATGTAAAAATAACTACGTCATCATTTCGTAAACTTGCTTCGTATCACACGAAACTCCTCCACTTCAACGCTGTGAAGTTATTTACTCCATACCTTATACCGGGTGTAATAATTTCTACATAGGTAATACGTCCCAAAAGGTGTGTAAACGATTGAATTTGCATAAAAATGATGCGAAAAAGAAAACCAATTCTACCGCTCTGAGTACACATGCACATACCACAGGGCATACGTTCAACTCTAGTGACGTCTCTATTTTAGATAGCGAAAATAGTTATCAAACGAGGAAGTTCATTGAAATGTGCCACATTAACCATGACAGTGAAATCTGTGTACATTCTAAAATGGACACTAATGGTCTTAGTTCGATCTACTCCTTTTCACTCAAAAAACCCTTTAGAAAGAAAAGAAAAGTCAATTCCTAAAATATGTTCGAGGTTGTTAACGGTTTTTTACGTTCTATTTTATCTTTAAATCCAACATTGAACATACCCTTGCTCTTCCCTATATTTTTTTTCTTTCAATGTTTAACGTAATTTTTACTGTATTTCTACATTATTAGTTGGCGGTTTTGTTGAACGAGTTTAAAATTTTTCCTGTTTTATTATTATCAGTTTTATAGATATATATGTTTGTGTGTACACTATACGACATTCAAGAACCAGTTAAATAATCGTTGTAGTTTGTCAGCATTATCATTTATTGCAATTATATAATTAAGTGTGTATTTATTTTGTTACAATATGGTGCCTATATCGTCCTTTTTTTGTATGTTCTGCAGTCTTTTTCCACGTAGTCGTAAATAGCGTTTAACTGGATCTTTTAATATGATCAAATGATATACATTTTAGATATTTTTCTGATGAAGGTCAAAATTTTGTACCGAAATATATTAAAAAAGTAATAACAAATGTGGTAACTTACTGGCTTTTCCATCAATTAGGCCTACTGGAACTAGGGAGTTCTAAAGTTAACATCCGTACATATGTGTTAAAAATCACCTAGTATTTGTAGTCATTGTTATATATATATATATATATATATATATATATATATATATATATATATATATAAGTAAGTGGGTAATCTTGACTGATAATGAATATAAGATAAGTTTATTGGGGAATGCAGTCAATTATGAAGGCCAAAAGTAAATAATTTAATTATATTTATAGTAGCTTGTCTTGATAAAGGAATAAAGCATTCCGAAAGCTTGGCACATTAACAAAGGGTTTTTACTTTTGGCCTTCATAATATATATATATATATATATATATATATATATATATATATATATATATATATTATATATATATGTATATATATATATATATATATATATATATATATATATATATATATATATATATATATATATATATATATATATATATATATATATGGAAGCCTTCAAAGACCCAGCGATATCCGAATTTAAGAAAAACCAGGGATGTGGCTTAGATACGTCGACGATGACTTCGTAGTTTGTCAACAGGACAAGCATAAGCTGGATAAATCCCTACAACATCTAAACCGCCGCGTATTCCATAAAATTCACAATGGAATTTGAGGTGGAACAAAAACTGCCATTCCTGTATTTACTTATACCGGGTGGCGAACTAAGAATGGACGCCGGCTATATCTCCGGAACTGTAAATCTGCCAACATTGCAAAAAATACGAATAGGTAAATCGGTCAAGAAAAATCGCTGGAAATCATTTTCAAGTTCGAAAGATCGAAGTTTTATAAACTGAGTCTCGTTTGAGAGAAGCTTCTGGGGTGCTTCTAATAAAATATTAACATTATCGGTATAGTACTTTTTTTAGTCGGTAGATGGCGTTTTGTGACAAAGCTGTACATTTTTGCAATTTTCTCGGAGATTTTAACCGTAACAATATAATTATTTTTAACTCACGAAAAAGATCGTGAAAAAATAAAGAAATTGATGAAAACCGCAAGTCGATATCCTCTTTCGTTACGCAAGTATGATAAAAATAAACGTAAAAATATATTTTACAAGTAACAGAATTAGAGAGCAGGCTTAACTGTCATTAATTATTAAAATGTATTAATTATTAAGCTACTAAAACAAAGGAGTACAATTTGATATACTGTATGTCCCCTGCGGGGCGTATCTTCAATCTAGGGCGAATAAAAAAGGGCACATAGTACAGAAGAATAGTGTGCAACAGCCCCAATACTGAAGAACTAGTGACGCCCTAAACGTTCGAATTGTCACTCATACTGTTCTGTACAGAGCTGCAATCTCTCAAGCATAGATAGAATAGCAATCTAGTAAAAACAGGTAGGTCTTGAAATGCCAAAAATAACACAAAACAGTAGCCACTTTAAATATTCTTGTATTATAAGTGTTTTGTAACTGTGGTTTCATATTAGTTTAGTTGATCGGCTTATTTCCATAGTTTTTGCTTTTTGAGAGCGACGTTTCGGAAGCGGACTCTGCTTCCGTCATCAGGCTTAGTCCTGGCGACTGTTTTCGCACTTTTAATTTTCCCGAATTTTGGAATTTTTAAAATTTATATTTTTAAATAGGATATCCGCTATGTTTTATATGTTTTCTAAGAAAAATTTTACCTTCAAATAAACATCGTAAACGGTTGTTGAGGTGTGTTGTGACCATAGCGCGTATATACAGAGTTTTCAAAGTTAAGTCTGCACTATTGCTAACTTTCTTATTAATGGAGCTACAAAGTCGGTTAAATTAGCAAAGTAGTGTGATTTTTTACGCTTATTACGATGGTGGAAAAAGAAAAACAATTGAATGTCACACAACGTCGAAAACATACTTTTTTTCTAATGGAACACCCTATATACAATATTCTCAGTCGATAGAGAATTAAATTCTGAGCAAAAGTTGTCATGTGCATTTCTATCCTACAGTAAAAAATAAGGGAGATTTTGCCGATTTTTTACATTTAATTTATTACAAGAACTTTTTGGTAATAGATACTTAGCTACGAACGGTCCTGCTCGCTGGCCTCCTCGGTCTCCGGACATAACCCCTTTGGACTTTTACTTGTGGGGATATTTAAAAAATGAATTGTATAAAAGACGTTATACAAATATCGAAGAACTGCAACAAACGATTATTCATATTATAATTGCATTGATGCTAGAACCATTTTGAAGGCCACAAGACGCGTTTATAAGCACGTAGAAAAGTGTATGGAACAAAGAGGAGACCTTTTCCAGCATTTAATTTAAGACCTGTTAATTATTTATTATTTAGAGCGCGTTCAAATTCATAAAATAAAGGATTACTTTCGAATCATAGCCTACTTGATGAAATAACAAAATCGGTAAAATCTCCCTTATTTTTTACTGTAGGATAGAAATGCATATGACAACTTTTACTCAGAATTTAATTCTCTATCGACTGCGACTACTGTATATAGAGTATTCCTTTAGAAAAAAGTATTTTTTCGTCGATTTTTCGAGAATGCAACTTTCAATTGTTTTTCTTTTTCCACCATCGTAATCAGCGTAAAAAAAACATACTACTTTGCTAATTTAACCGACTTCGTAGTTCCATTAACAAGAAAGTTAGCAATAGTGCAGACTTAACTTTGAAAACCCTGTATATATATATATATATATATATATATATATATATATATATATATATATATATATATATATATTGTCAGGTTGCGTTGACGCACCCTGTATGTAGGATGTTATAATGACGTGTATTACGTGTTTTAAGTACGAGTGTATTGAGTTTGAACGGAAAAAAAAAATTTTTGTGTGTATATAATGTATGTGGGTGTATGATACGCCACTGGAAATGTAGGAGAAATATAATTCTGTATGTAGATACGTGTATTTGAATATTATAAAGACATTAGTGTTGGAATAATTAGATTTTGATGAATGTAAATGTGAAAAGAAATTTGTCTATGGGACGATAATGCTTTCCACTGGATTGCTTCTGTTTTGCTGCTGATAAAGAATGGAATGTTTGAAGATAAGATGAGTAATCTTGGTCAGAAAATGTGAAGAATAAGTGTAGAATGTTTTAGAAAATATGTAGAGAAAGATTGGGTATGTTTAAGTGTTAATTTCCGAAGGGTTTTGTAATGTTGTGCAATTGTTTTGAGAATAAATGTATGTATATGGAATTTGAGACCTTAGACGGTGCTTATTTTTGCAAATGTTGCGGAAGCAGATCGAGCGCAGGTTGGAGATAAATGTTAAAAGTTGCGTAATGGACCAGAGTGGCTACTGAATGAATGTGGTGACGAAAAATGATTTCTTCATGAAGTAATTGTAAAATTTGTAAGTGAAAACAAATATGGCGATGTATTGTAATTACACGCGTGCTTGTATAGAGGGAAGCAGCTATCACAACTAGGGAATTTTGAATGAATATTATTGGAGAATATAACGCGGAAGGAAGACATGTTTAAAGATGGATGACTGAAGTTATAAATAGGAAAGTCAGAGATTGACGAGTGAGTTGAAGTTAGAGTTAGGAAGTTAGCTTTTGGCTTGTGATGAGAGCTCGGTGAGACGCGCGTGCGAGGTAGTGTGGGATAGAATGTGATGATGTTGGAGTATATTTGTGAATTTTAATGAGGCAGTAATTGTTTAAACAACTGCGTAACCCGAACCGGGGATGAATCGAAAAAGACATTCATAAATAAAACGATAATAAAATTGAAGTTGAAGATAAAAATTAGTTTGTTTATTTTCAAGAAAATAATAGTGCGTAAGCAGATTTGAATAAAGATAACAGATGTTATGTTAAAGTATTAAGTGCAGCGCGTGTTCTTGTAACGAGATTCAGCTAAAAGTATTTATGAGACCACCTGTTAAGTGAACGAAGTGTTCGTTGTAGGTATATTAAGCCTATGTTTAAGTAACGTTATATGACATTGAAAGTTTTATTTGTATAAGGGACTAATTTGGTGTAAAGGTTGCTAGAAATTTTAGGAGGCAACCAAACGTATACAGCTTATTACGTGTTATTAGACTATTTGTGAGTGCACAGAGGAATAAGTTTTGTTGAGCCTTTTGTAATGTGCTTCAGGCAATTTTAAGCAGTACAAATGGACTACAAATATTTGGTTTACGGAAGAAAGAAAATCCAAGGATTAATGGACGATTTTAAGTAAGATTTATATTTAAGTATTTTAAAAATTTAGTAAAGCACGATTATCTCTTTGGTTTAGTTCATTTGTGTAATGTGATTAAATATTAATTAGCTTAGAAACGAAAAGATAATCGTTCTCGAATTATGTTGTGTTGGGTTGTATAGTATTAAGAATTTTTGCAGAAATTGGTAGTGACGTGTGGTTTTGATTTTCAACCACGTTGTAGAGGTATATGTAAATATCCTTGTGTATGTAAACATTTGTTTTTGATTATTTTATGCAGGACAATATATATTTATCGTTATATTTTCTTTTTACTTTGTTGTTTATTTAACCAGGTATGAAACACAGATGTAACATTTACTTAATTGGTGATCTTGTTTTGACAATTTTAAAAGTAAGCTTTGCATATTTTAATTTTTCAGATTTAAGGAACAACCTGAAAGTTCATATTTGCCAGGTTGATTGCAAAATTTTCATATTTGTTTTAATAGTGCAATGCACAATTAACAGATCAGCTGTTAGTTTAAATTTCATTAAGTATAATAAAAGTTTGAGTTTTGAAACCTTAAATGTTTACGAATGTCAAATACGATTCAGAAGTAAAGTAAATTTAAAAGATATCGTTCATGTTAAGAATTTTAAAAATTAATTACCGTTCATTGAATGAATTTGAATGATCAATTTTATTTTAGAAGTTTTGGTATACGAGGTGTATTCAAAAAGTTTTTAATAACCTGGGTAGTACTAAATTTATTTGAGTTTGAGTTGAATTGTTTGGGACGAGTGTTTGTGTTGTGTTAGAACCTTCGTATATGAGTTTACCGAGTAAGCACAATCCTACTTTCCACAATCAAGTAGGGTTAATTAACATCCAGCTTAAGACAATTATATTAACAAAGTTTCGATTGTGGAGGCGCCTAGAGACATATTTTCCCGAATTGAGCTATTTGAGTATAAGTGTAAGGTGTTTGAGTTTATTAATCATTCATTTTACTTATTATTTCGACCACGCCCATCTCCCTGTTAGCTGGCTTGGCAACCCGCTTACATTAGTAAGCATGCACGACGCCTAGTGCGGTTTGGACGTGTAACAATATATATATATATATATATATATATATATATATATATATATATATATATATATATTGTATACAATTAAAAACGAACATTCAATAAAAAAAATATTAGTAATTTAAAACAAAAAAGTCTAACGATAACGTCGATATGATACCTGCAAGTATTTTACCTTCAAATCCTATAGTAATTTAATGTTAATGTACCAAAAATGAATCTCGAAAACGCCAACTTGTAAATTTATCGTCTTTAACGGTACCTCACAGGTTTATGAAATTCAACGCTAGAACAAAAATAATGTATAACGTATCTTACTAAATACTTGGATGTATACGTTATAAAACCAACTTAATCAAGTATGACCGACCATAAAGTAAACTTTCAATACACATAACAACGTATTCAACCGTTCAACAATAACAAATACAAAATAATCATTTTATTAAAATTGTCGGAAACACTAATATAGTACGAAAGTAATTAGTTTACCTTACACACGTTACTTTTCCCCCTTTCCTTGTGCTGATAATCGGTAGGTTTCTGAAGATGCTTCACTAACTTACGGAACGGTATCTGACCCGCGGCAGCAAACAGACGAACTCTTTCAATGAAAATTGGGACGAGTATGCAAGTTAGTTACTTCAAAGCGATCTGTACAATTTCTTCTCCACTTGGTTGATGTAATTGCAAATTTCTTAAACTATATTAATGATTACAGGCTATTAAATAAGCGATTTACATTCAGCAAGTTTATTCTATTCCTTTGGCAGGCTATTGCTATATACGCAGTACTATCATAACACCCAGCACTATAAAACAAACACTACAGCTACTTCTAGGCGCAAACTTGTCTTCATAGACACACGAAACGATAAAATATATCGAGGATGTGGTGAACCCATATATTACCCGAATCAGCGAAAGCGGAGCATACTTGACAGTACGGGTGACAATTTGAACATTAGGGGCGTCATTAGTTCTTCAGTATTAGGGACTCACACATTCTTCTATAACAGCGGTCGTCCTTTATCCCCTTTAAATTATGGGGACATTTAGTATATTAAGTTTTATTCCTTTGTCTTAATAGCTTAATAATAAATACATTTTCATAATTAATGACAGTTAAACCTACCCTATAATTCTGTTACTTGTAAAATATATATTTACACTTATTTTTTTCGTATCTCTGTAAATAAAGATGTTGAGTTGCGGTTTTCACTAATTTCTATATTTGTTCACGTTCTTTGTCGTGGGTTAAAAATAATTATATCCTTACATTTAAAATTTTCGTGAGAGTTGCAAAAATGTACAGCTTTGTCACGAAACGCCATCTACCGACTAGAAAAAAACCTAAACCGACAATGTTAATATTTTATTAGAAGCACCCGAGAAGCCTCTTTAAAGTCCCAAAGGAGACTCAGTTTAGAAAAACCGGTTGAGTTAAAAAGAAGTTTAAGAATTTTTTTCAAGTGGACATTTACTTCTCCCCACCCTTAATTTAACAAAATAATGCCAAGGATAAAAACAGAAAATATCTCTAAGCTTGTGTAGTTTATAATAAAACTATTTTGGGCATATCTTGATATGCCGATTTGAGAGAAAAAGCCGATTTTGTAATTTGCTGTTGGTGTACGCCCCCTGGGCATTCATATATATATATATATATATATATATATATATATATATATATATATATATATATATATATATATATATATATATATATATATATATATATATATATATAGTTAAAATACGAAGGATAGGCAGCAAATACAAGATAAGCACTGCCTTCAAATCGACAATATCGCTCAGGGGAATACTAACCAAAACCAAACCATACAATGAAGACCGGAATTCCAAGAACTATATATACAACGTACCATGAGAGTGCGGAAGAGCATACATAGGAGAGAGCTGTAGACCACTCAAAGTGAGAACTCAGGAACAAAGGAACATCATCAGCAAAGGCGAAACAGAAATATCAAGAATCGCCGAACATGTCTCGAACGAAGACCACCGCATCTATTGGGATAACTACAGATAGTGGCAAAGGAACGTCAATGAAGCGTTGTACACCGCACTAACAGAAAATTCAATAAGGAAAGCTAGTGTAGAAATGAAAGCCATGGATACCAATAATGCGCAAAGAGCTTAAGCGCAATACACTTACCCAAGTTCTAAAAAATATATATTGGATTACTCAGTGGCTCAGCTGTAAATGTATCATACTCACAAGTGAAAGATAAAGTTCGAATCTGAGAGTAATAAAGCTTGGGAAAAAATCATAATATATGAATTCGGCTCAAGTGCAAAAACTTTAGACTAAGTCTGATAACGGAAGCAGAGTACGCTTCCGAAACCTCGCGCTTTAAAAGCAAGAACTGTCGAAATAGGCCGATAAATTCAACTAATATGGAATCACAGTTACAAAACGTAATACAGAATTATAAAATAAAGTTCATATTATTAAACCAAGCTTATCTGAATGATGCTAAAGCAACATATGCTTGATAAAAAAAGTAAATGACGTGCAGAAACAAAATTGTTGCACCACTCTGACCTACTGTTTTACATTCTTCTTCGTAGAGTAATTGTCTAACAGCACATGTACCGCTAAAGCCTTCAACTTGGAATGCTCTAATAGCGCGCAGTACATTTGTCGTCGACTAGCATTGGAATGCCTTGGTTATCTTTGTCAAAATCGTTAATAATTTGTCACTTTATGGTATGCGTGCTGTAATTTTGTGTCGTAAAGTCCTCTTGACGACGAAATACAAGCAAAGAAATTGAACAAATTATTTATTTATATTAATACTACAGTTAGAATATGATCTGTAATTAATGTAATATTAAAGAAATTATTGTTTAATGATGTCAATGCTAATGATGAAATTGGAATTTCCGGTAATTGAAATTCCCCCAGATGTTTCAATAAGACATTCGCTTGAACTGCTTGAAGATGTTGATATAGATATTTCTCGGTTACTAATTCGTTGTACGCTACTAGATCCTAAGGTTTTTGGCAATTTTCTTCTTGTCAATATAATTTAGTCTACTGCCACTATCGTTTAATATGGTAAAAACCCTGGGTCTATGTGTTTTGGTATCTCTAATATAAACCACAAAGACCGAACCTTCTTCTTTAATATCCCCAACACACAGATTGTACAATTCTAGGCGTCTGCAACCGCGAAACACACCAAATATTGCAACTACCTAAAATGGAATCATATTTATTAAGAATAATCTTAAAAGTAAAAATTTACCTTTATAAGTAAGTATTTGTCGTTGGGTGCTTCAAGAAAAAAATTAAGTAAATGCTCTTTTCAAGACACTAATGATTTCTCTGGTATGTACCCAACAGAACAGTTTCTCAAAGATGTCCAAAGTTTTGAAAACTTGCTGATGTTCACATCCATTTTGAGACGTAACATACATTTTAATTTGGAGTATGTGCACCATAATGAAGACGACTAATAAAATAAATACAAAGGATGATTACCTTTAAAATATGCAATGTAATAAACTTACCTGATCATGGAAATACACAAGCAAAACCTTCTCTGTAACAGTTTTCGTATTCTTCTTGCGCATCCACTCAATAAATCTGTCGAACTCTTTCTTATAAATAATTTCGGGCTTTTTAAGTATAAGCCTCAACTCAGCTTCTTTTACTTTTTTAAGGATTTCTTCATTAACGTCTGAATCCGTTTTTGCAAAATTTGTTTATCTCCAAAAATAAGTGACACTTATAATGCAAAAACATGGTAACTACAATAAGACCGTTCATGAACTCCTGTGAAATTCGTTTATAATGCGGGATTATGACATTTGTTTCCGTTACTGCTTGAGCGTGTGCGTGTACGTGTGCGTCTGCGTGTGCGTGTGCGTGCGTGCGTGCGCATAAACATACACACACACATATATATATATATATATATATATATATATATATATATATATATATATATATATATATATTGAGATGGTTAGAGATAAGATTAATACAGGAGCAAGAGTAAATCAGCTTATATTCTTTATAGTGGGCAAATTTAGATAGACTGGAGATTTGATACACTGCGTTTTAATAAGTAAAGTAGTAGACGAGTGAGAGAAATTGGTTTTGATTTAACGAAACAGGCTTGGTGGAATTTGCACAAGTTTGTTTATTCATAAAAAGCAATGGGCTATATAAGAAGCATGTGAGGAAGGTCAGAAGGGGTGATATTTGTGAGTACGATTAAGGTCGTAGAACATATTTCAATAAATTTACAGTTTATTCAAATTATTTATGTAATTTAGAAACTTTACAGATATTTATCACATGAAGTAGGTTTATAATAATATGTAGAACATGTTTCGAGTTAGTTACAATGCAGGAAATATATAAACTTTAAGAAAGGGTTATGATACGGACACGGTTTAGTTTTAATTCACAGACAAAGTGTACAAAAAGTGCAGGAGAAGTGGTAGTGCGTTGTAAACATTAATTAGAACACGAACAACATTTCTACATTGGGATATTTAACATAAAAATACTTTTTGGTGTACAAAATCTGCATAAGTGTGTTAAACAATATGGATTTCTGATTTGACAAAGTTTTAGACTATGCAGTGAAAGTAAACAGTATTGATGTTAAAGACAGTTATAACAACATCATAAAATAACATTTCAAGTAATTTGGACGTTGTAAACGCAAGTTATGAGTAAAATTGTAATAAATTAGGTTAAGTATTAATTTGAAGGATTTTGCAAATTTATAGTTTTTGTAGGATAATTTAACCTTAAAATAAATTATAAGAGTACTTAATACAAGGTTTCCTTAGTTTTCATAACGAAATTTACAATGTACAAGGTATATGAACATAAAATTAGAAAAATAGGGCTAACTACCTAAATTTCTAATATGAAAAGGAATTTCTGTTAAAATTAAGTTATATGATTTGAAATAAATGTGTTCTGATACAGTTTTTCGTGTAGATTACGAATATGTCATTAGTTTAGGTGTAAAATAAAGAGTTTCTTAGATATAAGTAAAATTATATTATAAATTGTCAAATTGCGCAGTGTCAAACTAGGGCTTGTGAGATATGGTTGATGCGGAATTTTGTCCTGATTCCGAATCTGTTTTCAAAAAGTAAATCCGACTTATTTTACGAAAGTTATAGCATAATTTATATTTTAGTTAAGTTAACAATTTTGTTTAGACCAATCAGAGGCTTGGATAGTTTGTGTGTATGGTACAGAAAAAGTTGAAATCTTGGTAGCTAACAGAAAAGTATAAAAGGAATTGCTCCTGATTTCTCGCTCTCTTGCTTTTTTAAAATTTTTATGACTAACAAGTAAAAGTGTTAATAGTGTTGGTGTTAACATGTAAGTTTTAAGTTACGTTAATATTATCGGATTTTTGAAACGCGGTCAGTGAAGCGTCGAGACCTCAGTAACAAATGTGTTTAACCTACGATTAAATTTAAAAGTTAGGTTACCGATATAATTGTCGATTATAATAAATTTGTTTCGATTCGTTTACGTGTTCATATTTCGGTTGATGTATTTCTGTCTTTTTTTATGTTAATAAAATTATTCAGTTCTTTGGATTTGATGTTTATTTTTCTGAAGCGACGCATAGTTAGTAACAAATTAAACTCCATAACGGGATCTAAAACAAAAGTGAAAGTAATTAAAATTTATATGAACATAAAATATAATTTTAAAATCGAAAAATTTTATAAACATTTAAACCAATATATAAATAATATACGATTTAAAACACAGTGCTTAATTGAAACTATATAAGCAATTTTACGTAACATCACAATTACCATCAAGAAAAGTCGTTCATCAACAAAGTGTACTTGGATGAGGTATGGAAATCTATGCAGCACCATTATGAACAACAGAGCAGTATCATCGGCTACACATGGGAAGAAGTCTACCCACGATAATAATATGGAACCAGCCAACTGAAAACATCTTTGGGAATATGCAGATACACATGTGAGTGAAATTTAATTATCATAACCCATAAATCGTTTTGATGATTCGTTTGATTTCCTGTATATATGTGTTTATTGATTATATGTGTAAATGGTTGTGCGACAACATGGTATAAATATTTGTAAGGTAAATGAACCAGTGTTATTATCAACTTTTCAATTTTAATTTTAAACAAAACATAATTAAACTCACATATTCAAGATCTTTTACTGACATTCTTGACAGGCTACATTTTAATTTATTTAGGAGGCTACGGATGCGTTATTGTGCAGGTTTAATTAAGGTCTGTTTCATATACCATCCAATTATTATAATTTGCGATTTATTTCACAAAGAACATTTTTATATTAAAAGTAAAAATTTTCATGATTTCACGATTATATTTAAACGCAATCAAATTTACATCAAAGGTTAAATTATGTTTATTTTATTTGCCAACAAATAAGCGTAAAAGCTATTGAACTCTATCCCCTATATGAGATAATTTGAGCTAGTTCGGTGCAGTATAATTTGATTATTAAAATAAGAATTAATTATTAAAATATATAATTATTTTTAATATATTTAGCCATTACAATTATATATATATATATATATATATATATATATATATATATATATATATAATAGAAGCGGGTAGCTTTATTGTTTTTCGGTTAGCATTAACCTCTAACCTCTATTTGACATGAAGTTTTAAACGTCTGTCTGACATGATTATTGATTTTGTTTTTACAATGTTCCCTATTTTCGTAATGAACGTATTAGAAAAGCGGTTGAGTAATTATCCTAAAAAATTATCATTAAAGTTATTTCATTTCTTTTAATTTTCGTTTTGTAGGTTGAGAGGTCGTGCGTTATTCCACACCAGATATCTATTGTCGAGCAATTTTGAAATTTTATTGGCTCGCAGTGTTTCTTGTTTGCTTTAGCTTTTTCTTTATTTGAAATATTGTACAGCAGTCGAAACATTTGATGTAGATATAAGTACTCAAATTATTGATTTAATTTCTTATCAAAAATCAATGCTAACCTTCAATCTGATACCCTTATGAGAATACAACATTTCTAAATGCGTATAAAGAACGATAAAATGAACGTTTTACGTTACAATTACGTCGGGACTTACAAATTACTTTCCTTCACACCCGTATATTTGCACTGTGTAGGTATTATACTCAATGAATACGGACGAAAGGAATATTAAACATTCTACTACATTCGATGAGCAATCGCTGCGTTTCACTAATATTTGCACAGTCAAGACATGAATAATTTTTATATATGGTCATTAATTACTTCACAAACATTAAAAATTAAATTAAAAAAAGAGACAATTGTGATTAACTTGGACGTGTGCAGATAAATGTATTAGGATTTAATTAACTTTGTAAGAAAACGGACGTTTTTATGGAATACTAGACTGCATTTTACGCATATTCTTTTATAAATATGCGTCATTAAATTATTGTACTAATTGTGATTAGATTGATTTTGATGGAGTTCATATTGCATCTTATACGAAGTTTAATAATAGAATGCTAATACTAGAACACCAATGAAGAAATTATTGAAATAAAAATTTCGAAATTATGTAGAAATTAATACTAAAAACATGTTCAATGTACGCATAAGGATAGGAAATGAAATGTCTAAATAGACCCTATTCTGGTATAACTACCTAATAAAAATTTGTAAGAAGATGGGTTAAAAAGTAATCAATATGAAAAATTAAGGCATAGTTAAAGAAAAACAAACGTTGTGTACCAAAGTGTTGATAAAGATATTTTCAGTGGTGGTAGCCCAAATTCGTTATATTCATACTTAGAATGTAATCCTAAATAAACTCTTGTACTACTTTAAATTAATTTCGATAACCAAGATTTAAAAAAAATGCTCAACGCGCGTATATGGCAGAAATGAGTGTGCGCCGCGACGCTAGATACAACTTATAAGAGTTGGTATGTAGCAAGCACCGTAGTTATCGCGATGTTGTGCGTCGGCTTGCTCTGACTTTGATAACAAAAACGCGCTCAGTAACTTAATTTTATACGAAAATTTTCTATGTTTAGATGTATTAGCTGTACAATTATTATTAAAGACCGTAAATCCTTATTAAAACTAGATTAGTTTGAAAGAATATAAATTAAGGTAAATTTTATAAAACAAAAACATTATAAAAATTGTGGAAACATTTACAAAGTTTAGTTGTTTAGTTGTTAAGCAGACTTCTAACACTTTGAAATCAACTTAAAAGTGTAAGTATGGAATTTGTTATACATTTTGATCATATTATATTCCTTAAATAATATTTACAAATTAGGAACAATAAACATTTCTGGCCATAAGCGTTATAAATGATTCAATATTTTTCTCAAATACAATATCTAAGATTTCTTCTTAAAAAGGACTCTTAACATTCCGGTTCAATAGACTAAGGTAAATTTGCCTTTATAGACAAATTTTATTCAGCTGGAAGTGTTTAGAACCTTACCATTGGCAGGCAAGTACGGTAAAAGTAAAATGAAATGAAAAAATAATTAGAAATTAATGTAGAACATGCAAATTTTGTTTCACCAGTTTTACACAAATAAGTAATTTTTGCGTAATATTAGAAGTAAAACGTAAGTTACACATTTTCAAAATAAATGCAAATTAGTAACAAACTTTGCATAAATAACACCGCAATTTTACATTATACATTTATATTTAGAAGCACAACATTGTATAAAGAGCGGTTGCTGCAAATAACAAATTACAGCACATAGTCGCATAAATATTCCTTTATCATTACTATATAGGTGTATTTCAATAAAACTATGTTTAATTATAACATACTTAAAAGCTCGAAAAGTTACGCAAAGCGAAGCTTTGATGTAGTGTGCTTTGGGAACATTCCCTGTCTAAAAACAATGAAATGTTAACATCTGTGCTAAGATGTAAACACTAATGTTGTAATATCGACATGCTATTATCTTCTATTACAATACTTTAGTATTGTAATAGAAGATAATATGTAATGAATTTGATGTGTCTAATAGACGTTATTTACCGAAAATTTACTAAAAGAGTTTCTAATTAAGTATATTTTCATTAAAGCAATCTTTTACAAAAAAGAAAGATTTAATACTCCTTTGAACTTTTAACGTTTAAATTCATTAAAAAAATAAAACGTAACGAGTTATAAACATGTGTACGATACTTTACTTAATAATTAATACATAAAATTTCCAAAACGAGTTTTCATGTAATTTTTGCTTAAATAAATGAACTGCTGTGAATCCTTTAGATGTAAATTTTCATAATTAATGCAAATTGAATATTACGTTTTAAGTTTCCGCAATTTTAGTATTATCACCTATACATAAACGTAGTAAAAAATTTTAGCGGTGCTGTCGGGTATTTTACATATTCTATTTTATTAAAATAGATTAGATTAGAAATAAAATTTCTCAAAATAAAAAAATATAAATAGTGCTCATAATATTAATACTTATAATTTTAAGATCAAAATTCTACAGCTAATAAACAAGATATAAATTATAAACAACGTTTGCCGTAACATAATATTCTTATGTCATGAATATAGAAGAAAAATATCTGGTGTCGAACACCACATGATCTTCCAACCTATAAAAATGGAAATTAAAGAAATGACAATTTTAATAACATTTTTTTGTTAGGACAATTATACCTCATGTATAATAAGTTAATTACGAAAATATGCAACATTGTAAAAACCAGCAATAATCTATGTCAAACACTCGTTTAAAACTTCATGTGTGACAGAGGTTAATAAGCATCTAGATGCTAACCATAGGGAAACAATTTTGTTTCTCTATGATGCTAACCACATAACAAAAAAAATATAAAAGAAACTGTAATAGTTTTCGATAGAACACTAAAGTCACTAGATAGAATAAAGTACCGCAATTGGCATCCATTTTGTGGCCAAAATTGGGCGCCATCTTCAAACAGAAGTGAACAAGGATCGTTCAACTTTTATTTATTTTATGGTAAAAACGAGCAAATTGTCACCTAATTGAAACAAACACCATGTATTGGTTTAAATTATTTATTAAATGGCATTTTTCATTGCAAGTGCCCGATTACTTTTGGAGGACCCTTCAATTGCATTTCTTGCTTTCTCTCCTCTAACAGCGAAAAATCTCCTACATTTAACGCATATTTTTGTACAGTTATAAATAATATTATAACATTGTGGAATGTTATTTAACAAAGCAGTGTTGTCTTGATATAATTTATCTAAGAACACATGTCTGTCTATAGCATCGTATAAAAGGTTTTTCTCATTAATGCGATATTGGAATTTACAGTGGTGGAAATAATTGTAGAGTTCCTCTGATGGAAAGTGGAGAAGATTCTCTTTATATTCTTTAAACTTAGTAAACAAACTAAGAGAACTGTCTCTACTCAAAGGAGTAAAGTAATCGTCACATACATATTGCTCTATTACCTTACTCAATATTGTACCGACAAAATAATATAATGCAGACCTGGACGTCTCACTCAGTTCCTTAGAAGCTGTAGACTGTTGTAAATCTCCACAAATATTATCAGATATATCTTTAGTTGCTTCAAATGTATAGTTCTTGTCAAAAGCAGTGATCCCGTTGCAATACCCAATCAAATGATATTGATCATTTACATGATAGCTTTTCCGACGAATGTCTCCCTCAAATTGCGACAAGCAAATTAATCGGAGAGCAACTTTGAACTCTCGTGTACTAGGAACTGGATTCCCGTGCCGAATTTGGCTAAACAGGTTTTCCAAAGCATCTTGGGTGAACCGGCTCAATAACAAATGTTTAAATTTTGCATCATTAAGATACACTCGTTGCAAATCGATGGCACATTGCGTTAATAAGAGCATTCCAGTTTGAAACGGCTTCCAATCATTATCGTCTACTATAATGTTGCGTGTAATGTTGATGAAAAAAAAGTTAGTATAGCTTCATAAGTTTCTATATTCGCATGTGAAAGAGCATATGTAAAGTAGCGTCCAGTCATAAGTTTAAACCATTTGTACCGGGTGGCCAACTAAGAACGACCGTCGGCCATATCTCAGGAATGGATTATAGCACAGGTTCGGGAAAAAATTTTTTATAACAAAAGTGGCCTCGAGAAACGCCTTGAAATTATTTTCAGAATTGTAGGTCCACCGCTAGAGGGCGTATTTCAAAATTTACTCAATTAAGGGGCATATTAAATATTGTAATCAGATTCTTGGCAAATTCTGCATATTTTTTATTTGACAAGTTGTAGACTATCTCTTCAAATAAGGGGGGGGGAACCTTGTTACGAAAAAACGCCTTTAATTCCGATTCTGCTTGACCGATTTTAAAAAACTTGATGTTGTTTGAAAGAGATTTTGTTAAACAATAGAAAATTTGTAAATTTGAAGCAATCTGATTAATAACATAAATGCTAGAGGGCGCTGTTTAATATTTACAATTTTAAATGGAAGCATATAAATTTAAGTAGGTCTTTAAAAAGTAGACTAAATTAGTAATAAAACAGTGAAAACTGCAAGTCGATATCTTTTTTCTATCCTGAGATATCGTAGGAAACAGGTAAATGGCGGGAATTGTTCTTCCAACGTCTAGTAGGCTAGTTCGCATTAACGGAAATTATTAAATTTAGCCTGGATGAAAAGATCTTACATAGGTCTGCAGTAATTTAAACTGTTATCATACTAATGTTATGGTTGCCGCTAGATTACCTAAATGTAATGCTGTCGCTACTAACAATGAGAACAAATTATAAAATAATAGTGTGATAAATCTAACATTTTTTTAATTATATAAGAATGTTATATTTGTTTTCAAGCGATGTGTTAGTAAATCAAAAGCATAAAATATCAATAAAAACCGATATTTTCCCAGCAACAACAAATACAGTTTAAAATATGAATTACGATTTTCTGATGACAACAAAATTAGTAAAGAGGGCCATGTAAGATATAAAATAAATTCCCTGTTGAAAACAAGCAAGCTATGATTTTCACGCATATGTCAAAAATTATTCATCGTGTTGGATTTAATAGACTTTCTTTCTTTTCATACCAAAATGATTCTTACAAATGAAGAAGCATTTGATATGTTGGCAGTTTATTTTGAGTGTATGAGAAATGCAATCGTTGCTGCTAGAGTGTATGCACTGCAGTACCCAAACAGACGGCATCACAGCAGAAGAGTTTTTCTCCGACTCGCACACCGTGTGCGTACTACTAGAAATGTAAATCTTCCTGTGTACCGAAGACAACGCAGAGGTGAAACAGGAAAATGTTATTGATTTTAGCTTATGTAAATGTTAACCCTCATTCAAGCACCAGAGCTATAGCTAGAGACTTGGATATATGTCGAACCACCGTCCAAAATATTTTAAGAGAATACAGGTGACTACTTATTTATTAATGCATGTTTTATTCGGTATTATAATGATAAAAATGTTTTAATTTTTTTCGTTTGTCGTTATATGTTTCTCATTTTTATCATACCGAAAATGTCATTACATCAAAGTTAACAACAACAACAACATGACTAATGTATTTGCCGCCATTTTATGTCCAGTTTCAATAAAACACCAAATTATTTAATAAAATTATCTTATGCTATGTGAATAGATTTTAACTAACAACATGATAATTAAGTGAGGCAAAGTAAAGTAAAAAGGTACCAATAATAAAAAATAATGAGAGGCCGGGCCAAAAAAATTCGTAATAACATTACGAGAGTTAATGCATTTAAAGTCCTTTTTCGTTTACTAACAACGAAGGACTTCAATGTGTCTTATTGATCTGACTACTTTATAATATATACTATTTTAGATTGCACCCATATTACATGGTCCTACACCATAGTTTGAATGCTCAAGATTTCGATACCAGGTTGGATTTTTACAACTGGCTCTCAAATAAGATACACGACGATCCTGAAATACTTTCACAAGTTATGTCGACAGATGAGGCTTCTTTTCATAATGATGGTAGTGTAAATCGACATAATATGCACTACTGGTCTGAAACGAATCCCCACTAGATGCAGGAGGTCTAACATCAGGGTCGTGGGTCTGTAAATGTCTGGTACGGGATTCTAGGTGGAGAAATAATTGGGCCTTTTTTTTTAATGAGACTGTTAATGGAGAAAGAAATTTAGATTTTTTAAGCAACGAATTGCCACTTATTTTAGAAGACGTACCCTTGGCCATTCGTCGTGACATGTTCTTGCAACATGATGGGTGCCCGGCACATTATTCTAGAGATGTTCGGAATTTCTTAGATCAATCAATCATACCCTGAAAGGTGGATATGACGTGAAAGTTTATTTATTTGGCCACCAAGTTCTCCAGACATAACTTGTTTAGATTTTTATTTGCGGGGGCGAATAAAAGATCTCGTTTATGCCTATAGACCCACAACAAGAGCTGACATGATTGAAAGAATACGACAGACAATACGAAGTATTTCAAGGACATAAATTGAAACTGTTGTTATCTCCACCCGTCAGCGACTGATTTCATGCATTGAAAATGATGGACGACATTTCGAACATCTAGGGCGACAGTAATTACGTAGGTTTTAATTGTTAGATTTATCACATTATTATTTTATAATTTGTTCTCATTGTTAGTAGCGACAGCATTACATTTAGGTAATCTGGCGGCAACCATAACATTAGTATGGTAACAGTTTAAATTACTGCAGACCAATGTAAGATATTTTCATCCAGGCTAAATTTAATAATTTCCGTTAACGCGAACTAGCCTACTAGACGTTGGAAGAACAATTTCCGCCATTTACCTGTTTCTTACGATATCTCAGGATAGGAAAAAGATATCGACTTGCAGTTTTCACTGTTTTATTACTAATTTAGTCTACTTTTTAAAGACCTACTTAAATTTTTATGCTTCCATTTAAAATTGTAAAGAGAAAACACAATATTAAAAAAACATTAAACAGCGCCCCCTAGCATTTAAGTTATTAATCAGATTGCTTCAAATTTACAAATTTTCTATTTCTTAACAAAAGCTCCTTCAAACAACATCAAGTTTATTAAAATCGGTCAAGCAGAACTGGAATTAAAGGCGTTTTTTCTTAACAAGGTTCCCACTCTCCCCCACCCCTTATTTGAAGAGATAGACTAAAACTTGTCAAATAAAAAATATGCAGAATTTGTGGAGGAATCTGATTATAATATTTAATATGCCCCTTAATTGAGTAAATTTTGAAAAATTTTGCTTTTTACAATTTTAACTGTCAAATACGCCCTCTAGCGGTGGACTTACAATTCTGAAAATAATTTCCAGGCGTTTTTCGAGGCCACTTTTGTTATACAAAATTTTTTCCCGAACCTTTGCTATAATCCATTCCTGAGATATGGCCGACGGCCGTTCTTAGTTGGCCACCCGGTACAACGTAACAAACCACGTTGTTGTACCATATTGTGGACCAATATTCTTTTTCGCAATATGATAATAAATGGCTGCTCCAACATCATGATGTAAAAGAGCCACACTTAGTGACACATCCATCTTATCAAAATGAGACGGAGTGATGACTTTTTGTTTCAACCTGGGCACAATTTCAGAGGGTCCTTTTGGTCCAATTCAAAAACATTTTTAATGGCTTCTATAGAAACGACATTGGACGGCAACTGCTCTCGTTCTACTATAAAGATATCGATATAAAATTTCCTTCTATTGGTCAAAGCGGCAGCAATATTTTTGAAAACATGTACATAGTCTGGCATAATGTACAACTTTTTATTTGCATGCACTGGATGTGGAATGGAATTTTAAATGAGACTGTAGTGACTAGCATTAATGTTCATCCGTTTCCAAAATCCTCTATTCTGACCTCCCATGTACGAAATGATTGCTTTTATGTTCAGCCCCACATCATGGCATTTATGAATTATGGCAAATAGTTCGTCTTACATTTCTTCTGCAGAGAAAGAACTTCCTGTATAGTCGTACGATACAGCTTGTTTCCAACGAGTGCTCACTCCACCGACCATGAATACTAGAGCGTGTGTTGCGTAGTCACTGTAGACACCAGCAGCATTTTTCATTGTTGGTCGACCTAGAGTGGCCCCAGTTGACCGATAGATTTGGAGACCTGGTTGTATAGCTATTTCATCCACTAGTAACGCGGCATGTCTTTCTTACTCTGTAAATATCGCCACCTAAAATAATAAAAACACATTTTCAAGTGCTAGAATGAAATGACACAAGCTACAAATGGATTTCAAAATTGTAGTCAGCAACATAAGTGTTTCCAAGTCGTCTTAAACTTCAATAAAATGATTTAATAAACTGAATTCAGTGAACAGTCGGTATATACAAACCTTATGTTTAAGCATTTTGAAAATATCTTCTAAGACACCTGGATTAAGTTGAATGTTCCTGATGCGATATTGAATAGTTTTTATTCTAGGGAGAGGAATATGTTGACATCTTATCTTTTCATAGCCCTTAGCTCCACAAGGAACATATAATTTCAGGGCCTTTCTCATAGTATTTTCATACCATAAATGACCCCTTCATTTCCGTGTTTCATGTAATGCACCTGATCCTTGTTGGAGCAGTCGTCCAAATTTTTTAAAACATTCTCCAATTCCCGTTTGTACTGATTACGCTCGCGTAGAGCTTTCTTCAGGTGTGCGCACAAATTATCCATCACATGAAGAGGCACTCGACAGTAAACTATTCACATTATGCTCAAAGGCGTTTTCTCCAGCACTGCCAGGACTCCTTTCTGATTCCATCACGGTCACGTCGTAAACATCGTCTTGACCACTTTCTAGCACAGTCAACTTTTTAGACATTTGTATGTCTTCCTAAACACTGACAGAGAGGTTCTTGACAAAGATTGGGTACAGCATTGGGCTTCAGTTTTCCCTTTCCATCAATTCTTTTCGTTTTAAATGCTTCTTCAGAAAAATGCAACTAACATAAAAGTGTTAATAGTATTAATTTGTAAAATAAAGTATTGTGAAAATTTACGTCGCATATTCTAGAGTTATGATTTATATCTTGTTTTGCTGTTAGATGCATCCAGATACTGCGTCGTTCCGAGTGGTTTCATGGCAAAAATAAAAAACATTAATATCCAAATTCAATAATAACCTGTAGGCAAGCGAAATAACCTTCTGTGTCGGCGACAAACACAACAACTTGGCATCTTTACTGTTTTCCAGGACAATTCCCAACTTTCAAAGCTTTCCACATGCACACGTTCGCGACTAACAGAACGACTAATAAAATAACCAAAACCAAGTTTGAGAGCTTGGTGTTCGGTCGTTTGACGCGTTTCAAATGTACGTCATATTCTCTGCATTTTATCTATGATTCTCTGTCAGGCAGCCATGTTGTGGCCAGAACAGATGTCTCTTTAAACAGTTTCGTCTTGAAACAGTTTTCTATATTTTGTTATTGAAGCTCTAGCGGGAAATTGGCCAAATTCAAAATTATTTTTTTTAAAAACTTAATACTTGTGCCTTGTTAGTTATTAATTTTTTATAACGCTGACAATTATTGAAACTGTATGCATTATAAAAAATTAAGTGTTTATTACTTCATTAAATATTCAATAAGTTTCTTTTATTTAAATCAAAAAATAAAACATTATAATAGCGTTTATTGTGCATTAAGTACATACGTTTCACGCAATTTGGTAGGTAGTTTTTCCACTACCCCCAATAAAATGAAATTATGATACAACTAAACTACCTTGAAAATTGAGTATGGTAATAATCACGTGAGCTGTCTTATGATTCATACTTTTTCGAGTAGAAAATTAAGTATCGTATCTAAGAAGTTTGATGACGTTTTATCTAAAAATCCTGGCTATTTCGTTTTAAGAAACATAGCTTCGACTTTAACTAACGCTTTTACAGAAGAACTACTACCCACTATAAAAATTTAATATTTTAAATATGCTCCAATAACATCTGTGGACGTTGAGCGCAGTTTCTCTCTATATAAACGCGTATTGTCAGATAGACGACAATCATTCAAGACGGAAAATTTGGAGAAATACATTGTTGTCAACTTTGTTCATAAAAACATTGATTGTAGAGCCCACTATGTCGAAAAGGGTTTGGATTAATGTTCTTTGTAGCTTTTTTAAAATACGTTATGTTTATCTCTAATATGCGCTTTTTATATACAGGGTGCGGCGTTAGTGCGTCGAAGTACGATATATCCGTTATTAAAGTTAATTACCAAAATGATATAGGTAACTTCGGATTATAAAATTATTTCCGTATCACCAGGGTGAACCAAACATACCTTTTTTTTTAATGGGACACCCTATATATTATTTCAAATTTACATTAAGCTCATCTCCCCCATACTTCCAATATAGGGTTTCATTATGTTATACAGGATATTTCAAAAGTTATGGTCAATTGTACGAGAAAATCATTCTCATTTCAACGTCCTGTATACCCTAGACTGAACGACCTAACGGTAATTTTTTTTCAGGCATAACTTCTTGACATTGGTACAGTGTTACGAGAAAGTGCTATTTCCTTATTATTGCACCAATTGAATATAGAGCGAAGCAAAACTCCAACACATGATTTTGTCAATTCTTTCAAATGAATCACCCTGTATTCTATTTTAAAACGTGAAAATACACCTTATGTTCTTTCATTTTTATTAAGCACTCCCTATAGCTAAAAACGTTAATATCTGAGATATTTTCAATTTAATAACGGAAAGAGATTTTCTTTTTAAATTTCTATTGTTAGCCGTGAACAAATAAAAGTGTGACAAATTATTATAAAAAATTAAAAAAATATCAGTTATTAAGACAAAATTCTTATAAAATTAATTAATTTTATAATAAATGTTTAAAATGTCCACCGAAAACATCAATACAGATTGCAGTCGATCTTCAAATTCTCGACTGACGTTTCTTAATATTTCTACATTAATACTATGGAATACTTCTCGTATTCTATTCTTCATGTCATCTTGTATGGTTGGAGGTATTTGATATACACGATTTTTCACATAACTCCACTAGAAGAAGTCAATTTTACATAACTCTGGTGAAGGAGCTGGCCATGCAATGGGTTCTCCTCTTCCCACCCATTTTCCAGGAAAATGGGTATTAAGATGATTATGAATTAATCTAGTGTCATGTACCGGAGCTCCATTGTGTAACAACCACATTCTTTGACGAATGTTAAGAGGAACGTTTGCCAACAGTAATAGTAAATTATTTTCTAAAAAGTCCAAATAAACCTGACCATTCATCGAAAAGATATAGTCCAATTACGTGATCTCCAACTATACCACCCCAAACATTCAAAGACCACCTAGTTTGACTATAAGTTGCTATAAGATGGGGATTACTTGTCGAATAATAATGAAAATTGTGTCTATTCACAGTTCCATTTTTATGAAACGTGGCTTCGTCTCCAAAGAGGACAAAATCAAAGAAATCCGCCTGATTGTGGATTTTTTGTTGAGCCCATTCACAAAAAGCAACCCTTCTGGGATAGTCATCTTCGAGTAACTCTTGATGTAACTGGACATGGTGTGGATGCATCTTATTTTCAAGCAGTATTCTTCGGACGGACCTGCCACTAATATCATGCTGAAACGAGATTTCACGTGTACATGTGGATTACGCGTAACTTCAAGCATCACGTTAAATTTATTTTCCTTGGTTAGTACAGGTTTTGTACTTTCCTTTTTTTCATAAGCTACTGAACTCGTACGATTAAAACGATCTACTAACTTGTCCAACGTTATTTTCTCGGGTTGTCTTCGTGCGGGATACCTGTCTTTGTAAATTCTTTGTGCTAATAAACGATTTTCCATACACTCTCCCAGTATCCGTAGCATGTCTGTTATTTCCTCAGCAGGAAAGGTAATTTCAAACAGTCTTTAAGCGTTTACAAATTAATAAACACTACACAGTCCCAAAGAAGATTGTATTGATTATTTTGCAACTGTAATATTTACTGTCAAAGTGACAGATCATTTAAAATTGTAAACTTTAAAACATATATTTACTATTAACGTTCATTATATTCTCTTACCAAATATAATACGGGTTATGATTAATAATCGATGATACCACTTGTTAAAACCTGTAGAAAATTGAACTCGTTCAATTTTCATCGGTTTTAACTCGAGCTATCACCGATGATAATCATAACACTGGTTTATACTATCCCCGAAAATATCTCAAAAATTAACGATTTTAGCTATAGGGAGTGCTTAATAAAATAGAGGGTGATTCATTTAAAAAAATTGACAAAATCATGTGTTCGAGTTTTGGCTCGCTCTATATTCAATTGGTGCAATAATAAAGAAATAGCACTTTCTCATAACACTGTACCAATGTCAAAAAGTTATGTCCGGAAAAATTTATTGTTAGGTTGTTCTGTCTAGAGTATGCAGGACATTGAAATGAGAAAGATTTTCGTGTACAATTGACCATAACTTTTGAAATACCCTGTATAACGTAATGAAACCCTATATTGGAAGTGTGGGGCAGATGAGCTTAATCTAAATTTGAAATAATATATAGGGTGTCCCATTAAAAAAAAGCATTGTTCACCCTGGTAATATGTAACACTCTGTAAATACGAAAATAATTTTATAATGTGAAGTTTGAAGTTGCCTATAATTTTTGTAAATAACTTTTTTTGATATCTCATTTAATGACGGATATATCGTACTGCGACGCACTAATTCCGCAACCTATATGTAGTTGAAACTTTTTTGAATACTATGCTTATTTATTGCGTTTATTTCAAAAATATAACCGCTTTTTTCCGCACTTTTGGAAAAGAAAAAATAAAATTCGCGTATATCATTCCCTCCCCAACCAGGAGGGCGGGCTGTTTGAGCATTCAAAGCTCCTTCAGCCATAGTCTTGGATTCCCAGCATACATACATACATTACGTATATGTGCATGGTGGGATAGGGTTCTGAGGGTGAAAATACTACCCCAACGTTCGCCTGAGTATTCGCACATGGTGTGCATATATGCAGTGCCATGCCGATACATGGGTATGAGGAAAACCCCTGAAAAAATCTCATACAAAGCAGACGGTAACTAAGATTTCGCTTTTCGCTTTTTTAAATAATTTTGATGCGGTTGCATTTTTATGGGGTCCTGCATTGATTGTGGAAAGGTGTCCATCATGTACAAAAATGTATTATCCCGCTCTTTGTAACAACCCTTTTTCGTGTTGTACTAAATTATACTTTAATTTTAGATCTTTCATTCATTTAGTAGTAAATATAAGAAAAAGTTTTTAAGTTTTGCATTACAGGATTGAGGTAGGCAACTTAATTTGCATATCTTAATAGTACATATCTTTTAAGTGTATATATTTCAAGATTTATATTTCCCTTTCCTTAAAAATGGTATTCTGATCATTTAAAGCCGTGCAACGCGTAATAACTTAATTCTTTTGCACAAATGCTTGGGCGTACCCCTGCATGATTTGTTCTGGGGGCCTCTATTTTTTGGCCACTTCCTGCAGAATGTTGTAGCGGGAAGCATTGTTTTGGGTTATCGCTAAAATTTTTGTAATACTGCCATCAGTTTTGATGGTAAGTTACCTTTTAATTCGTAATATTTAAAATTAGAACATTTGCTCTTTTGCAAGTGGCCACTTCCTGCAGAATGTTGTAGCGGGAAGCATTGTTTTGGGTTATCGCTAAAATTTTTGTAATACTGCCATCAGTTTTGATGGTAAGTTACCTTTTAATTCGTAATATTTAAAATTAGAACATTTGCTCTTTTGCAAGCACTATTTTACTATTTTACTATTATCACTACTATTATAACTATTATTTTTTTTAATTTCAATGGAACTTAATTTGCTTTACTTACTTACGCATGTTTTCTCTTCATTCTTATTGTATCAATTTGATTACCTTTTAAATTGGAATTTTTGATACAAGAACTTCAACGAATGCCATAAAATTATTGGATAGAAAATTTTCATGTATAAATTTAAGAATAGTTCCAGTTTGGCGGTGTGGCTGGTAAAGATTGCCCAACATTTATGCAATCCTGACCTCACCTAGTTGACAATTCCGACTCATGTGAATCCTAGGGTTATAAAATGTTAAGTACAAAAATTACGAAGGTAATTATTTAATGATTTTTTTAATACTTTAAGAATAGTAATAAGACTTCTTATTTTTTTAATCATCCATCAAGATGATAAATAAACTTAATTGCACGTTAATATTTCTTTTATTGTCATAAACACTATTATTGTTCATTAACTAGGTTTAACTGTTCCTATAACAAAGATAGTTTGGCGCTCGAGTTTTTTCATTTCATTATTTTTTTTCATTGCATTTTTTTACTAATTAGGTGAAGGGAAAATAATTAAGCAAATTGGATTCAAGCAGCATTTTAGGTATTTGAGCAAATAAGTTTATTTGAACCTACCCCAATTTAATCAACCGACTAGGGTCAAAGGCACAAATTAGTGGTGAAATGTTAGTATCTCAATTAGTTATATGATTTGTGTTAGAAAGAACTTTACCTAATTTCATTATTTATTAATTATCTCATTCAAATTACATCATAACAATTTGAGAATATTACCTCATCACCACGTTTTGTTATTACAATTAAAATTAAAATTAACTTTATTATTAATTTTAATAATTGTAATAATTGGGTGACTTTGACATTTAAAGACATTTAATTGTAAGTTCTTTGTGATATTAGCTTCTAAAATCTGAGATATGTTATTGAATTTACACACACGCGGTATTAAATAAAATAATTGTTGTACAGTTTGTTCTGTAAAGTAATATAAACAACTGCCAGGCTTTAGAAATTGAACTGTTCTATACTGGTGTGCCTCTATAAAATCTGTGGGAACAATGGTATCAGAATAACAAACAATTTGGTACATTTGTTATAATTACTTGAAAATTTCAGCCCTTGTTTTGCAATGTACCCCGAGATGTAAGCCATTTTACATTTTGCAACTCTGGTTTTCTTGCAAGGTAACACTGGGATATGAATATCAGTACCATCTTCAGGTAAGAGGGCAACACTTTCAGTTGCTTCCCCTGTAAGGAGGCAACGTAAATTACTGAGAATCCCAGCACTATCGTTTTCACAATTTGCAACAATAGTGCGTGTGGTCGTTAAATTATTTACCAGTAAAACTTTAAAGGAATTACAGAAATGATCTACATCGGGAGAAACATTTCTCACTCCATGACTTCTAATAATGCAAAAACGATTCTCAAGAGGATCTTGATTAATACCTCTAGGCAAGACATAAGAAAAGTTGCTATTTAGTAGCTTTTATAATAAATATGAAAAATTCTTGATTGTGCGAATTAAATTATGTACTGTAGGAACACTCACAAATCGTTTTTTTTCCGGACAGTAAAATTTAAAAGTTTTTCAAATGTCAATGCAATACACCAAAAATGTCACATGTTCTGATTTCATTGTAACGCCACCTTTTAAAAACAGTATTAAATCGGCAGTGTCCTTAAAATTTTCCTGCGTCGCGTACATCTAAAACAAAAACATTTATAAAGGAATATGAAAACAAAAATGTAATAAACATACCCCATTTGTAAATTATTTTGGACACATACGCTTGTAATTGATAAAAAATTTCAACACTCGAACACCCATAAATTTTTTGTCTGCCTTCCATAGAAAAATGTAAATTTTTGGTCAATAAATTGTTCCCGAGTCCTTTAAATAAATGTGGAAAGTCAAAAAGGCACACTACATCATGTTGCTTTATTTTAAAACCATGAAAATCGCTTCTTTGTTTTTTTAATGACAAATTTTTGTTATTGTCTTCCAATAAACCATTTACAGCCGCTCTTTTGGCTTACACTTGGTCACAAATAATAACAGCAACGTCTAAACCAATTTTTTGGCATGGTTTGATTATTTTTATAATCACATCCTTTAAGTCCACAGACTTTACAGGACCCTTAGTAAAAGTGTATGCTATCGGGTGATTCCATTGCTGATCAACACCTTTCACCATAAAAACAGCATGGTCTTCAATTGCACTTTTTTCTTTTCTCTCCCAAATCCTCTAACCCATCGATGCAGTCTTCCTTTTTTATTATATGAAAGGTGTTGCCATATTATCAAATAGAAGAATGCAACACTTGTCCATTTCTTTCAAGTTTTGTACTACATGTTTTAAAGAGGTAAAAATTTAGCTGTTTATACCAGGACGAAATGAAATTTTATTAAATACATTCTTAAGTGTTCTTCGAGATGGGAGTTCAAAGACCTTTTGTAAATTGCGGTAACCTTTGGAGCTATGTTTAAAAAAACTTAGGCACACCAGTTCTGCGTCTAAAGTATACCGTGTCGCCTTGGGTGGTAAATCTTCGGTTTTTATTTGCTGCATAATAAGATTGTAGGTTTCATTAATTTGTTTACCAAGATGCAAAAATGTATGTCTTTTGAAATTTTTGAGCTTCGAATAATTTAACAGTAACAGAAAAAATACGTTTAGACAATTTTTTACACCTAGGTGAGAGTTGAGTTTGACGAGAACACTGTACTTCGTGTAGGATTTCTTTTCTCCTACTCACATCTACAAAAATATCACACTTCAACTGTGAACAGTATTTTGAACTCTAAAATATAATACCTGTCGGACCTGTTTCCGATATCACAGTTTCCGCAATATTCTCTACATCAATCACGTCAAACTCAGTGGTTGGAATTACTTCTTGAACGCTTTGCTCAGTAGAAGTACAGGGTGGAAATGTTACCGACTTCTCTGAACATACTTCTGCAGCTTGTGGGATTTTAGGTCGTCCTACAATATGAATAATAATTTATTAGAAAATGTAAATAACTTGCACATAATTATGCACTCTAACCCTACTAAATTAACTTAAACTAAAATAATCACAGATAGAAACAGAGTTAGGCACCGCATGTAACTGCAATCCTCGATGTCCCTGGTACTTTTGAACTTTATGAAAAATGCCTATCGCATACATATCATTCATAAATTTCTTTATCATTTAAGTCCTGCAATTCAGGTTGCTGAATATTATTTATACATACTTTCAATACTACCAGGTCCTTGGGAAATCTGTGCCTTTTGTTCTCTCTGTATTCACACTCATGTGCAGAGCACCCATGTAGGTACACTTACATACATATTTTAACTTCTCCATAACAGCTATAAATTCAAACATTTTTATTTACTACAACTGTAAAGTAATGATACTCACACCTTCTTAAAAATTAATATTTACTCTAAGCTTTAAATTTGTTATGATGGTTTGAATATCAAAATTAGTCTTTTTATTTACAGTATTAACCTAAATAACCACCACTAATTATAACAATAAAACTAGAATAATAACGGTAACAATAACAATACAGCAAAAAAGAATAAAATGATAAAATAATCGCACAAACAGTAAATTCACGTAAACATATATATGTGATGCCAATATGGGAAAAGTTTATTTCTATTTTGGTAAACCTGCCACGTGGTGGTTACCCCATGCAACAATTAGTTCAAGGTTGCACATATGAGTTTATTTAAATTTTTTTGGTTATGTGATGCTAACTTAAAAAATCTATGTCAAACAGATGTCTAAAACTTCATGTAGGTAGAGGTTATCACATATTAGAATCTAGATGATAAAAAATTCCAAAACCGCCCGTTTCTAAAATATCGATAATAACGTTGTGGGAATTTTCGGTTATATTTATTTAATTTCTACACTTATTTCGCTTTATATTAGGAAAGTGCGAGAAAAGTTAAGTAAAACCAGATTTCCTTTAAAACAGTTGCCAAATTGTCTGCCAGAATGTTTTTTCATATATGTAAATAAATAACTTCAAAGCCCACAATCCCTGAATTTGAGTCATATCGGATCTAACACGATAATTCCGCATTTTCGATCCCCCGTTTTGAATTTTTAAATTTTGACAAATTATTTATTCTTGGCGATCTTAAAAACCTCTAATACCCGAATTTCAAAAAAATGTTGCATCCTAAAAACCACTGAAGGTTTTTAAAATTTCTTATTTAGATAATGTTTTATAAACTAACAAAGCTGCAAAATTGATCATTAGCCCACAATACTTGAATTTTAGTCATATCGGATTTTAAATACGATAGTCCCCCATTTTTACCCGACTTTAAAAAAATCGGTTGATAAATTAAATAAACAGGATAATCCCCCATTTTTGATCCGCCATTTTTAATTTTTTTAATTTGACAAATTCTTTATACGTAGCGATCTTAAAAACCGCAATACCCGACTCTGAAAAAAATTGGTTGATAAATTAAAAAATGCACAATTTTGTACCCTAAAAACGGCACTCCACATATGTTTTTATTTTGAAATTATATAAAAAATCATTAGTTTGTCTTTTTAATTATGTAATTTTTTAAAATCTGAAGTAATAATTTTTCTTTAATTACTAATCCCCTAAAAATGCCCCGCCACTGGTAGTATTTTGCTCATTAACGAACTTGACCTGATTTCATATCGACAGCTTTAATGTTTCAAAAGATATAGCGCGCATTAAGACACAGACACACAACCAGACACGAGATTTCCTTTTGTGTTTTTCGTATTGTTTAGGTCACAAACGTCGTGAAATGTAAATAAGAGCGTTTGAAAATTTAAACCGATAGGTTTAACTTTGCAACCTCTTTTTTATACGTTCATAACGCAAACAGGCAACATTGTAAAAAGAAAAAAAATAATCTACAGGATGACGTTTAAAACTTTATATCAGATAGATATTAATATATACATGTTAACTTAAAAAAAATTCCAAAGCCGGCCGCTTCTGTAAGATATCAATAATGCAGTATAACCATTTTCATTCATATTTGATTAATTTTTTGACTTACTTTTCGTTATATTAAAAAACTTAATTGCTCGCTCAAGAAAACACACTACAAATAGTAGTAGTCAGTGAAGCCATTGTAATAGAAAGACGACCTCACGTATTAAACAAAAGGGGTGACGGCCAACGACTTCCACATATATGGAAACCTCTTATACGAAGCATAACACCTTCTCCTTTTTATAAATCATCACAAATGACACTAATCACTCATAATGAAGCACATGATTCTTCACTAGAACGACTTGGTCCTGTTACACTTAGTCACTCACGTAGATCTCAATCTACTTATACAGAACCATAATATTGGTTATATCAACATACCCTGTTCACGTCAACAACGTGTCACAGTTTTTCGACTTCTTGAACAAGCTTGCTAAGAAATGGAACCGATAAGTAGAAGAAAAGTAAACGTTAACAAACACGGAGAGAATCCAAATCCAGAAGAATTAAATAGTTAATACCGTGGAAATTTAAATGAAATATATATATATATATATATATATATATATATATATATATATATATATAATTATTCTTTTAAATTGATTTGCCATTTTTGAAGATATGACAAATTGGAATTTATGACATATTTCATGTGACTAAATCAAAACATACTATATTATTATAAGTTTTTGTTATGAACGAATAAGTTCAATATGTAATTAAATTTTTATAAATATTCTAAAATAGAATCATAATAATTTGGTAAATCTTACAGACGTTTTTATTAATTTTGATGAATAAAATTTTCGAAATGAGTCGTTTCTTATAATTAGTTTCTAAATCTAAAATTTTAACCGCGTTAAAATCGAAAGAATATTTTAAATCTATAGCATGATTTGCTAAAACCGTAGAATTTGGTTTTAAATTAATGCAGCTTTTGCATTGTAAAATTCTATTTTTTAACGGTTGTAATGTAGTACCAATATATAATTTATTATAAGAGGACCATGATATTTCATAAACGGTATTTGTTTTATTTACTTTAGGAATTTTGGTTTTTAAATTAGTGAATAAACGATAGCTTTTGTTTAGTGGAAAAGATGCAGGTGTGATATTGAATTTGGATAATGATTTAAAATTTAAATTTTTTTTATTTACAAAAGTAATCCCAACAAAGTTGTTAGTTTTTGTTTTTTCCATTTTACTTATTTATTATTATAAAATTTATTTATATTTAATTTTTTAATAATATTTTGTGTAAAATCAATTGGATAATTATTATTTTTAAAAGATAATTCAATTTTATTAATATTTTTTGTGGAAATTCGGGGTCCAATAAATGCACACATTTTTGAATAGTATTTCCAATTGTGTTTATTTTCATACTTATTGGATGGTTTGAATCAAAATGTTATAATTTCCAACTATGAGCTTATTTTTGAAACCAATCTAATTTATTTAATAAGAAATATAATTATAATTTTGTACAACATTAAAATATATTTGAATTGTAGAAGTCATGTTTATAACAAATTGAAAGTTGTATTTAAACAGTCTTTTCCATTGATTACGTTTAGTGTATATCTTTCCATTCTTTATTTGAAATATCCAAGGCCAAATCAATAGGTATATTTGTAAAAATTAAAGATGGTCATAAACTAATTCTTTAGATGTATGTTCACTTTTTACAAACATACCTATTGGTTTGGCGTTGGATATTTTAAATAAAAAATGGAAAGATATTAAAACACATACAAAATTAAAACGTAATCAATTTATGGAAAGAGTGACCTTTTGTTTAAATACAACTTTTTTTCCAATTTCATGACAAGTTTTATAAACAAATAAAAC